>CM053788.1:392451648-392779148 GCA_028749045.1 Cupressus sempervirens | reverse complement strand
AAAATTAGGTAAAAACCTATATAAGGGCCCAAAAGATCATTTTTAATTCATTTGTGCATTTTGTATTTTGTGGAGAAGAGAGCTCTGAGGAGAAATATGGTGGTCCCCATGTGTTTGCATCGATTCGAACATTCCAGGTGACATAGCCTCGACAGATTACAGACCTCCAGTGAGTAGTCAATAATCCCTCTTTGCATTCCAAATTTTATGCATGTTGATGTATGTAGAACAAGCATGTCATTGAAAAGGTTTTGAGAATTTTTATTCCAAAGTTTGAAGGAGTGATCTCTACAGTTGAGATATCTAAGAGTCTCTCAAGCATGAAAAAAAAATTGATGAATTAAGTGGAATTTTATTAACTAATGAAGAAATAATGAATAATAATGAATAATACTGAATAAATCTTGGAGTGAGAATTTTCCAAAAATTAGCCAACATGACAATCAAAAACTATAATAAGAAATTAATCAAACCATTGTGTGTGGACCTAAACTCTTATGTTAATTCTTAGCACTTTATTTAGATATTTCTAGTTGGTAGTCAAAGATTAATTTGTCGATATTTGGACAGAAGTTCAAGTAAAATATGAAAAATAGATAGTGGATACCTTGATTTCTTAAATTGAACCCTCCACGAAATGAATGCAAAACTTGAAAAATAAGGAAATGTTGAGAGGAGGAGGGGGTGAATCAGTATTTCAAACTTTTAATTAAATGCAACATAATGAACACAAAGAAAATAAGGACACAAGGATTTATCTCGTGGAAACCCTTTTGGGTAAAAACCATGGTACTACTAATCACCAAAAATGTGGGCTACAACCTAGAACATCCAAGGCTCGAACCTTCAACAAAAAGAAGACTTCAACCTGATCAGACTAAGGCAACTACCTCTAGAGGCCACAACCTCCAACTAATAGAGAAGCAATAATATTACACCTAGTTTGAAATTTTTTTATCATTAAGTGATAAAAAAAATTTGACTGAAATTTATATGAAACAACATAAATTTGTTTACAAGTGTTGCTAATGAGCTTCCTACAGTAGTACTCCTTCATGTTGCTTAACAACAAGTCTCATGCAACATAGTTTAGCATATGAGCTTCCTACAGCAACACAACTTCCTCATGCCTTTAGAATATACAAATGGATGTCTTCCCACACCTTCAACCTCCCCACTTTAAAACTTCTTGATTTTTTTGAGTTCAATTTCACACTAAGTACATCACTTCAAGGCCCCCTTTTACATACTTCAAAAACAATTCACAATGACTTTCGTTTCTCTCCAAAAATATGCAATCCGCTTCAAAAACTACTCACTCCTTTACAAAATGAAATCATCTTTGCATTTTTGGAACTTTAGAGAAACTTTCTATTTTGCATTTTTTTTTCTTACTATCACATCTGCACCTCCTGTCGCATATGCAAAAGATGTCATTGCAAGTAATTTTTGGTTATGCACCTCCTATCGCATATACTTTGTTGCTGATAGATTTGACATTGCCACCTCATGTCACACCCATTTTGTAGTAGACATGTTATCCCAATGTTTCATATGAGAGGGCTAATGAAACACAAAGATATAGGTCACTAGCCAATACATGGAAAAGAGATAACAGGACAAGTTCTTATCAGAACATCAAGGATGTCCTTTAAATTCATTCTTTATAAAGGTACACATGTCATATGTTAAACTCATGAGGAGACCATAATTTAGTAAACAAAAAACAACAAACTTATGTCAAAACATGTGCAATGTTCATTGACATCAATGAAGAAAATGTCTAATTTCAATTCTAATTAATCCAAATAGCATTCATGTTTAGTATAACTAGTTTTCTATAAGATTGTTTCAAATTACAAGAAGTAAACCTACCACCTCATTCAATTTATGTTGAGAGAGAAACTATTCCTACCAAAACATCTAACAAGCCACTTCAAATCAAATGCAATAGACCTATCAATAAACATGCCAAATCAAATCATTACACCAGATAAACTTACCAGTATAGTTTTAACTTATAATCAAAACATTGAAGCCTCATAAAGGCATGTAATTTATTGGCTTCATCAATATTTCTAACCAAATTTCATTTATATTTGCTTCCTATATCGATCTTGTATGTAATCCATATACAATGTGATTAGAATTGGTTTTGAAATAAAAGAAATCTACATAATTTAATCTAAAATATTTAAGATTGGAGAATTAGTGTCAAAACTTGATTTTCGGCATCTAGGTTTTCTTCCCCTTTATACCAAAATGATGTTTGGATGCTTGCTTTTGAATTTATCTATTATCTTTACCACTTCCTTAGTCTATGGTAAATCTAATGAATCATATTTATTCCAAATTATTTTCCAATAGTTACTTACTTCTACCCTCGTATCCACAAAATCCTCAAGCTTATAATCTACTTCTAACAATGCTTCTTCTATTTTGAATGCTTGCCTAACATCACCTTCTGACAAAGCCATTTCAAATAAAGCCCTAAATTGTTGAACTATTATCTGTACCAAGGACAGTTTGGTTTTTTACTCATCTTAAAAAATCTCAAGGCTAGCAGAGTTGTAGCATTTATTTGCTTCCAAAAATTGTTCTTGAGTTGTATTCTTTATTTGTTGAATATCTTCATGTAGTCTTTCCATGACTTTATTCCCAGAAGATATCTTCTCTATCCAATCATCTAACTTGTCTAACTCCTCTATAGAGTATATCTCCATTAGAATCTAGTATCTTTTCCTTTTTATAGATTTGAGTGCTTACAAATCATTGGCCCAGGTATGAACTTCATCCATTAGCCCAAGTTTTTGGTTTATAATGGTGACCAATTTGTCAGCATTAGTCTAGATGTTGTGCAAAAGGTTCAAAATTCCTTGTATTATTTGCACTCCCCTTTCCTAAAAACTCTAACGCCACCTCTAACAAGCATCCAAAAATGAATCCATTGGTGGCCCTGTCTCCTTTCTTTCCAATGTAGCCCCTAAAGAAATTTTGGCATTGTCAAAGTCTATCAAATCCACTACCTCATTCAGGTATCCCCTCAACATCTCATTCTATTTCCACAACATTATAAGCTCTAACTCATCTTTTCCTAGTGTGAAAATAGTTACTTGAGGGTCATGATAATCAAGACTTTTGTGGTGTCCACCATGGGCTTTCCCAGTTTGAACTCCTTCCTTTGATAATATTTAGGAGTCAACTCTTCTATGTCTGCATGGGGAGGTGGAATGGCTATATGCACCAGAAGGTCCTGATCTTGATTCTTCATTATGAAGGCAAGTATTCTAGCATCATCCTTAGGTGGCTTAGGTTTCTTAATCACCTTTATCAATTATGTCATTCCCTCTTCTTCCATCAATTCCATCTATCTCTTTTGCCTAAACATGATCTCTTTCTTAAGCCATGATGGTGTTGTCCCCATTGGTGACATGTATTGTGCTGAAGAGGTAGGTTCTAACATAGGAACTTCAGAGTGAGCTTATGTGTCATGTCATATTGGGGGCCTAGACTCTATATCAAGAGGAGGTTTTTCCTTTCTTCCATAATATGTCCTTCCAACAATACTTCATCAACATGTAACCACACATATTATCCTTCCTCTAGAGTTTGACTCTCTGGTTCAATTGTCGAAGGAGGTATGTAATGCCTCGCCAAGGAACCCAAAAGAAATTAACCTAAAGTTTCATTAAGTCTGTCAAACTTTTTTTTTTGAAATATAATAACATCAACAGATAATATAGCAAAAGCAATAACTCACATACATACAACCATCATAAGCAGATTACATCTCTTAAGGGTTCCATGACATTGAATCACATTTAAGTTTAATTAATATTAAATCCAATACAAAACAAAACTACATCAAAGAATAATCACAAGTAAAAATACATTTAAATAATATACAATTATAATGAATGCATAATCATCCACTGTACAAGTCACAAGGTATGAAAAGCTCAAATAATATACAACATCAAGAAATATATCATCTCATAAGAGTTGATAATAAAATACATTATAACAAGATATAATTATCCAACAAAAATACAAGATCAAAAAAAAAGGTAATATAGAACAGGGAACTTGAGAAAATACATCTAATGGTCGGATCTCATTGGTATAAGAAAAATGCACTACCACCCAACCTCGTGGAACCTAAATGGCCCACTCCCACCATGCTGAGATAAACTCAATTCCCATACAGCTAGCAATCCATAAGTCATAACCAACATCTAGGTCAAGGAAACACCTGATAGTAAACCATCTCAAAGGTACCAAAACCCAAGTATCATCTAATCTTAGACGCAACAAAGACACATAGGAAATATACTATGTAAGTGGGCAAGTTTCATCGCATGAGCCAACTCTAAGGTTATCCTAGTAGCCTCTCTAGACTCCTACCCCCTAGTGTCTCTATGTGGTGCTAGTATCCTCTTATACAAACAAGGGATACTGACAAAGCAAGGTCACAACCAAGCATCCTCTCTACTCCCATCCTATCCTATATGGGCAAGGAAAATTTGACTCTTGTTAATTCATTTTAAACCCACTTAATGAAATGTTATCACTTATTAAAACAACTTAAAACGGGTTACCCAGGTAGCCACTTTGGGCTTCAGCCTTCATTGCAAGCCACTTCCCAATGTACACATAGATTACCTACCCTACACTCATAAAAGTACAACTCATAAAATCAAAACTTTCACCTCAATCCTTTACAAGCAACTGGAAAACACCTATAGATAAAACATAGTAATCATGTCAGTCCTTTACAAGAAACTAGATGTAGTACCTGCCCCTAAGTCGCATTTCTGTCATCATTGCCAAACTCTTTTAGGCCAATTTATGTTTGATGATTAGTATTATTATTTTAGAGATTATCAGATGTTGCTTTACACTCAGTTTATTATATGATGAGATTACTTGGTACTCTATTTTTTATGCATGTATGATGATTATTCAATATTTTCAGTTATCGATGACGATTAGTTAGATTGTTTATTATCACACGTGCTTTCTTGTGGATACTTACCCCATACTACATGTGTATGGTGTGCGTGTTTGTTTTATTTATGTATGGTGTTTCTAATGTGGTTAAGGAAGGGAGTCGTAGTCACCTGCTAGTCGGGATCTACACGATGCGCCACTTCCTGCCATTGTCTGTTTAGCTTAGAATATTGTGTTTGTACATGCGTGGATTTTATGCAGGTTGTAGGTACCGAGTATCGACTTCCCTGAATTGCCAGGATGAGCGTACCCTATCGCATTGTCTCAATGGTAAGAGAGGGGAGATAAACTCTTAAGTCCAAATCCTAAACCCTTTAGCCAATTGTCCTAATTGATAATTAGGACAAGTATCTGAGTTAAGTACCCTCCGAATGCATCAAAGGATGTAATTTCGTGATTATAACCCTTTTTGTTTGATTTAGTATGTGTTTTTCTATGATGGGTTTTTGTATGCTGTTATATGAGTCCTTGATGTGTTTTCTATTAATTAAGTCTAATTAAAAAGATTAATTAATGATTTAATTTAATAGAGAATTAATATGATGTCTTTAATATTTAATTAATTGAGAAATTAATTAAATAAAAGAATTAAATTTGGAAATTAAAGTTCAAAGATAAATTTAGAATAGGATAATATTTATTTAATTTAATGATAATATATTTAGAGTTCATTTTTAAATAAATGCTAAATATTATTGTTAATTAAATTAATTAAATATGTTATCAATTAAGTTTCTAAAATAAATTAAAAGTTGAAAAATATAAAATTATTAAGAATTCTAGATCGCATGATCTAAGCATGAGTTTAAATATGAGAATTAAATTAAAAGATTAAATAATAGAAATTAATAATGTTATTTTAATTTCATGAAGTGCACATGAGATTAAAGTAATAAATTAATTTAAAATAGAAGTCAAGTAGAATATTAAATAAAGTTATTTAATAAATCAACTTAATGTGCATAATAGATGAATGCAAATTAAAAGAAAAGATAAGAAAGGTTAAATTGGAGTTAACTCAGTTGTGCAAAGAGTCTTCTTGGGTGAACGCACAATTAGTGCCCCGGTTTGAGGAGAAAATTTGCTTATCACAACTTTGGGGGTTCATTTTTGGGGGACACGAATTTGGACATAGGAATTTGGGGGACAAATTTGGGAGATGAATTTGGGGAACGAAATTTTGGGCATGAATTTTAGAGACAAATTTGGACGCAACTTTTGGAGACAGATCTTCTCAAAATTCTCGTGCGTTTGTGTATTAGCATCAGGTTCAGGTAGGGTCTTGTGTTTTGATCACTGATTGAATTATGCAATTTGATATTCCTGTCTACTCCGTGATTGTAAGAACTTGTCTTCTCGAATGTGTCATTTCTTCGTTTTGAATCTTTTGCTATTCGATTTCATTTGTAAATCTAGATTGAAAAAACTGTTTACGAACCTCATTCAACAATTGAAATAAATAAGAATTAAATCAAGATTTGAGTTTGAATTAAATGGAATTTGAGAAATTTAATAAGGTTAGGGTTTTGAAATTGGATGAAGAAAACTCTAAGTTGGAAAATAAATATGATTGATTTATTTTATTTAAATTTTATGATTGATAAAATTTAATAAAATAAATTTACTTGAAATCGATAAATAATATATGATTTTATTTAGAGAAAAGATTTACATTATAAATTTTATGTATTTATAAAATCTGATTAGATGAATCAAATCAAATAAAGTATTTAATTAAACATGTATGGGAGATTGAATTTTTTTAGTTAATAAACAAACAAACAAAAAAATCTTTATAAAAAAAATACATATATATATAATTTTATATATTGAAATCGGGGGTGGTTTTATTTCATTTATAAAAATGAGTTTTATTAAAACAAAATTTAATTTAATTAAGATTATATATATATATATATATAGAAAAAAAAAAAAAAAACATATTGTAAAGTTCTTAATTTAAAAAGAAATAATAAAAGAATAAATAAATAATTTTTTTACTTCACACACCTTTTGGTCGGCGGCTTCGTACATGTATGCGATTTGGGAATATTAAATGGGCCGCACGGTTCTAAATTAATTAAGGGGTGACTGATTTAAAATAGTGCCCAAAATGTTCTTTTTAAATACGTGGGGCTTTAATATTTAAAGTTTCTTTTCAAATATATTATATACGTAATGTTTTAAAGTTATATTAGGTAAAGTTATTATAATTAGATAACTTTTTAATTAATATGAGTTGTAAATAAATTTATTATTATTTAATAATTTTAATTAATAGATTTTAATATTAAATGTATTATTAATTAATAATACTTTATTAAGAAGTTTTATAATGTAAACTTATTATTATTTAATAATATTTAATTGATAGATTTTATTATTATTTGTCAATTTAAATATTAATACATTTTAATATAGTTTTTGTAATTATTAATTTATTAATAGTTTTTGGTTAAATATTAATAAATTGATAAAGATATTAATACAAGTATTGAGATCGATAATTATTAATTAATTTAATTAAAAGTAGTTTAATTAAAGTTAATTAATAATAGATATTATTTGACAAAATTGTAGAATTATATTATTGATTTAAAACATGATGGGAGGGTAATTCTAGTTTCATTCGAACAAGTGAATGAGTCAACCTGTAGGGTAATTTAGAAATCTTTTGAACTTGAATCATACCTTGAAACGAAAACTGAAAGTCTTATGTTTAACTCAACTGCATGTTTTCAAATCCAAACTGTTAGACTATTATGTTTTCTCTTTATTGTCTGTGCTTTAGGGTGTTTCGGGGTTGATTAGATGTTGACCAGTTATAGGTTGTTACCAGAGGCTCGGGGGTTATGCAATTGTGATGATATGATGATTTGATCTCGATCTTTTTACCCAACCATGGTAATGTGGTGGCATGCTCTATGATGTGTATGGATAATTGATTGTTATTGCTTTCCAGTTTCCTGGTGTGAAGCTAAAGTGTATGTATTTGAGATACCTGACTTAACCATTTTCGAGTCTCGATCAGTTATATTTGATAACCATTTTTGAGTCTCGATCAGTTATACTTGGATTGCTTTTTGGTCGCTTGAGAGGACTGAAGTGTTTGTTATGTTCTTGATGATATCATGTTTTGACTTGACCATTTTGGAGTCTTCGATCAGTAGTGTAATTTACTATTGGGATACTTTCTGGTTGCTCATTGGAGAACCATTGGATTTTGTGATTTATCATTGATGCCTTCAGTTGCTGATAGAGAATTGTTGTGATCATATGATTATTATTTGATGCTTGTCTGTTGCTCATGAAGAACTGATGTAATTTTTGTGGCTTATCTTTTATGGCTTTTTTCAGTTTCTTGTATAGGACTGAGGTGATTTTATTATGATTCTTTGATTTGTGATTTCATGAGCCTAGGGTAGGTTATCTATGTGTAGTGTCGGGAAGTGGCTTGCAATGGGGATCGGGGCCCTAAGAGGCTGCCTGGAGTAACCCATTGTAAGTTGTTTTAATAAGTGAAAACATTTGCACTAAATTAATGAAAATGAACCTAACAAGATAATTGTATGTTCTCTCCCATGCCTTGAGTGCTAGTACAGATTAGGATGGGGTAGAGAGAATTCTTGGTTATGACCTTGCATTCCATAGTATGCCTCGTCAGTATGAGAGGATACTAGTGGCCGCAGGGATTAGTAGGGACCCGAGATTCCTAAGGGATTGCTCGGGTAACTTCTATGTGACTTTTGCAATAACACTTTCCCACTTGCATATTAGGTTTCCTACGTGTCTTGTGGTACCTCTGGGTTTAGATGTCGATATTTTTAGGAACCCTTGAGTTAGCATACTTTTAGGATTTCCAAACTTAGAGAGTACTTGTGTTTTGTGTTTTGATACCTTGTTTGGGACTTGAGACTATCTCCTCAGCGCGGTGGGAGTGGACCATTTAGGTTCCACGCGGTCGGGCGGTAGTGCTTTTTACTCTTACCATTGAGATCCATTCCGTGGTCACCGTGGCTGGAGTTTTCATACTTGGCATTTACCTTCACTATGTTCTTGGATTATTATGATGGATGGTTAGATTTTATGATAGATGTTTTATCATTATGGATGTATGGACGTATCAAGTATGGTGAATAGTTTTGTATATATCTTTACTATACTTTGTATCATGGATTCGTGGAGGTTGATGTATTTCTATTTTTACATATGTATATTCTTTTAAGCCTTTCATGCCCTGTGACTTGTACAGTGGATGATTGAGCATTTCAGATTAATTTGCCAAGAGGCATTCGGAACAAATGTATATTATGGACATGGGACTTTCTGATTATTCTTTCATATGTAGGTGATAGTTGTTAGACTTAGAATTAATTAAATTTAAATGTGACTCAACGTCTTGGGATCCTTAAGAAATGTAACTTGTGATGTATGGTTATCAATGATTACATGTTATTGCTTCCACTACTATGTGTTTGATGTGTATGTTATACATTCTTACTTTTAAAATTAAAAAAAATGTTTAGCAAACTTAGTGAAACTTTAGGTTAATTCTTTTGGATCCCTTGGCGGGGCGTTACACTAGAAAGCACCTAAAGATAAAATACAGTAATCACCTTAGTCCTTTATAAGCAACTGGAAAGCACCTAAATAAAAGTCATAACATTCACCTCAGTCCTATGCAAGCAACTAGAAAGCACCACAAGACAAATTGTAATAATCACCTCAGTCTTATACAAGCAACTAGAAAGCATCCAAAAGAAAACTAATTGAAAAAAAACTCAAAGGTTATATCAAGAAGTTGTATCATTTACCTTAGTTCTATACATGCAACTGGAAAGCATTAACAAACAATAGATCAAATCTCATCAAAAAAAAAACATGTGACACATCACCATGGTCAGGTATAAAAATTTGTATACAAAACATCATCATGACATCACCAAAATAATAACTCCCAACCTCTAGTAGACATCAAAAACTAGTCAACACTCTAAGTCAAACCAAACCCCAACATGATAAACATCATACATCTCATCAGAGTTTTAACAATTGTTTTCATAGTTCCCTAGTGTTGATTTGCTAATGTTTTTGAGTTCACAAGAATAATAGATTCAAAAATCTTATTCAAAGTCAATTAAATATGACATGGAACTATCAATGAAAACCTGAGTTTACCAATTTTTCCCAATTCACAATTTATTGTACAAATACATTTTAACAATAAATTAATTAAAGACTTTAATTAAATATTATTATAATTAAATCAATAATCATTAATGATAATAATTATATTTGTATTAATAAAATAATTTATATTAAATTATTAATAAATAATTATTGTTCTATTAATAAAATAATAATATTAATAACATTTAATAAATTTAAATAACATATATTAAAATTTATTATGAAAAAATTAAAACATTAATAAAACAAAATTTAACAAAAACCTACAACTATATGTTAGTGATTCAGCTATTCATATTTTACCAATGTCATCCCTATATGGTCGACTTATCCTTATTTAATTGTTTAATTAAACCTTTTGGAGATTTTTTAAATCTGGACTCATTTGAATTATGTGATTAGACCAATGAGTGTGTCTATGCATTTAGAGGTTTGCATTATTGTGAAAGTTGTTAAGTTAATTTCTGTGATTTTGGGTTTTTGGGCTTTAATTGTTATTGAATTTAATTTCTGGTAGCTTTTCCTTAGGTGGATTCTTATTACGAGGAATAAGTTGTTTTCATTTGGGTTGATTTAGAGTTTAGCTAGTCTAATTGGCTATTTTCCCTAATCAGTTATTCACTTGAAAAGTGAATAAGTATTGAAAAAGGGATTTGATTTCTCAGTTTTCAATTTTGCAATTTAGAAATTAGAGAGCTTTTTCTGAAATCCTTTTCTGAAGGATCGATTTTCTATTGATTGTGAGAGTTGTGAGCATGGGATTTTTGCAAAGTCAATCTCATTGGATCCCGCTCAAGGAGACCTTTCTTTGCTGTTCACTTTTGGCAATATCAATGGGTTATTTATTTTATCAAGCCTATTTCAATTTTTGCCCCTTTTGTTATCAAGTAGGGTTTTCCTGTTTTCTTGTTTTTTCTTTGTTTTAGCTTCTATTTCTGGTAGTCATTTGTTAGGAGGCTGAGAACTAGTGTTCCCCTCCATTTCTATTTGTTGCTTCTACCTAGTTGGTTGGGTATGAACATTTTCCTTATTTTTGGAATGGGAGTTTGGGGTTTCACACCGTTATGCTAGTCATTTTTGCATACGGTGTTCGAACCCAAATATTATTGGATTTTTGAGGGTTTTGTGCCCAAAGACCAAATTGGTTTTAATTTTAATGTTTTCTAGTTTTGGGAGTTTTTGCCTCATTTTGCGTGTTGCCTTATTTTCTCAGGTTTTCTTGGCATGATGTTGGTCGTGGATCTGGATGATCTATTTGGATGTCAATCAAACCATTGTTGCACATTTTTTTGCATTGGGATGCATGTCACATTTGTCCTCCTGAGTTGTTATTCAGTTGAGTGCTATTTCTACTTGTGTTCTCATCCAGCCCTTATGTTTGATCTTCATGATGGTGGTGTGCCACACACGAGTACATGCGCATGCAATTGTTGGGTGACTTGTGAGGTCTGACCTCCTATTGTATTTCAATGGAGTTATGTTCATGTGAGGTTGGGTTGGGAATATGCATGCTTGTGGGCACTCATCGTGTGATGAGCATGGGTATGTAGGGTAAGGTAGTGGAGGGGCTTCTCTCGTAACTCATGCAATGTCCTTGACGTAGTGTACGTGTAGAAGTTTCTAATAAGTGATAATGTAATTAATTGATAGATAATTAAATAAGATGAGAAATTAGGGTCAGCCTCCCAAGGGTGGTGTTGTGGGGAATGGTTATTTATTTTAGCACATTATCCTCCTGAGGGTGTACTAAGGGGAACAGTTATTTGTGTACTACAACTTGGGTAATTTTGAGTTACCAACTCTCCACCAAAGTCCCTACATAGTTACCCATAGATTGTTAGACTAGGACCTATTGTACTTGCATTATTGCATGGTCTTGGATTTTGTCATCATTACTATCTAGTGTGAGTGATAGCCATGGTTGTTTACTTTGGTGTGTTTGTGCTTGGATCATTATCTCCATCAACATGGTGGGAGTGTACTTATGGGTTCTACCTGGTTGGGAGGCGTAGCTACCTATACCACTACTAGGGACCAGTGTATAGAAATGGTCTACTATCCCAATACAACCATTGTTGGATATTTTAACTTGGTACTTCAGATTCTAGAGTATGCTTTGTTGTGATTTATGCTTTCATTGGAATGCTTGCATATCATGTTAGATGATGTTATTTTGTTGACACATTTCCTTATTATGATAATTAGCATATGATAGATGATGTTATTTGCTTTGTAGGATTATCTTATGCTTTACTTCTAGCATGTTAGATTTCCTTATTCTTATGTTGTAGCATGTTTTAGTAGTGATGTCCTCATAAGATAGCACCAAAAATCTAATTGGAAGTTTGGTATGTTATGTGCAAGGGATGGCTAGGACCCACAATGGTCTTATGATGCTATTATAGTTAGGAGGAACCACGTACTTAGTTGGTTGTTTCAATTCATTTTGATGTTACTTCTCTACACTGTGATGTTGCTTTTAGTTATTTCCTTTCACTACTTGTTAGATGGTTAAATGTAGTTTCTATCTTTCAGTCTTGTGTTCGAGTGTTTACACCTTGAAATATGGATTTGGTACTCCCTAGTGTGGAGGTTCTGAACCTTGTTTAACTCTTCAATTTTTCCTTGGAGCATTTCTTGTGTTTCCTAGGTGACCATTTGTCAGCATGGGGAAATACTATAAAGTGTCACACACCCAAAGGATTTCTATCATGCAATACTAGAAAGTATCACACCTCTTAGGAAGAAATGTTGAGTGATGTTAGAAAGTATCACACCCCCTTTGAAGAAGTGCCACATGATACTTGTAAAGTTTTGTACGATACTTGTAAAGTACCACACATCCTTTAGAGAAGTATCACCCAAACCCTAAAAGTGTGACACCCCTTATTAAGAGAGGTCGTACAATACTAGAAAGTATCACATAGGGCTGATAAAATGTATCACCTAGGTTTTGCAAAAACCTGTCTGGGTAGACAGCGGGCACTTTTTGATTTAATCCAAAATTTTCAAGAAGTATTTTGGCTACCCTCTTAGGTGCTCTTCAACCTCTTGGTATTGCATTTTGAATTTAGAATGTTTTGATTCAAATTTAGTTGTGTGTCTTCCGTGGTCAGTCATTTTGGTAAGTAGTGGCATTTGGAGATCCCTTGGTATCGGGATGTTTGGTTAGTCTACCATTGTGATCTTTGTTATCCTCATATGTGTATGTTGTGTGCATCCATACTTGTTTAAAAAAAATATATCTTGACTTATAGTTATCCTTGTTTCCAAGGATCTCTAGGCAGGGCATTACATCTAGTATCAGAGCCCATGTTGAAACATTGTGATCTTTGTGTTATGCTTCCACTATGGTTTTGTTTTTTGTTTTGTATTCTTATATTATGTTTGATTATTTGATATCTCAATTATTCATGCTTTCAAATCTTATGCTTATGATTCTTATGTCTGACTTTATCTTGTTGTCCCATAGTGATGCCTCCTACACATAGACTTGGTGGTCAGGGTGCCAGCCGTAGCAGTAACCATGGAGAAGAACACCACGAAGAGGGATGTTAGGAAGGAGAGGGAGAATAGGGTAATAATAACCAGAATGGCAATAAGGCATTGATTCCAGTGCTTGAGGAGATTCTTTCTCAATTGGGCCCTTGTGTAGAGGAGTGCCAATAGGAACATAATCAAGAAGAGGGATCTCATCATGGAGATTCCTATCAGTCAAAGCATAGAGAGGAAAAGTGTGAAAAAGAATGTTCTTGTACACCACTCGATGGAAGAAGGCATCAATGGAGGGGTCATGGTTGGGATGATGATGATTTCACTTAAGTTGAAATAATGTGGAAACTTCAAAGGTCCAAACCACCATTGTTTGATGGCCAAGGGACAAGACTCAAGGTTGAGACCTAGTTTCTTGATATGGAGCATTGTTTCTCCTTACTACCTTATGGGAGCAACATGAAGGCCCATTTTGTAATCACACAACTAAGGGAATATGGTTCCATTTGTTAGGATTTAGAGAGCAATAGGCTCCATATCAATGTCACAGATCTCACTTGGGAGATCTTTGAGGAGAGGTTCAGAGAGAAATTCCTATCGCCATAGTACCGTGAGGCTCGCATTGAAGAATTCCATGAACATAGGCAAGGTTTTATGATAGTAGATTAGTATGAGAAGAAGTTCCTTGGTTTGAAATAGTACTCGAGCTATAGGCATGATGAGGCACTCACTACTCAATACTTTTTTTGGGGCCTTAGGGACTCTATCATTGGGGATATCTGAGCTCACCAACCAAGGACACTTGCACTTGTCATTAAGAAGGCAAGGATCTTAGAGAGCAATGTAGCTAGGGGATATAGTAGAAAATTTGGTTCTCATAACCAAAGTACATGAACCTCAAGAAAAGATGTTCAATTTACTTAGTATTATGGGAAGGGCCAAGCCCAATTAGCACCATCTCAAGGTGGTAGTAAATGTAGTGAGCGAAGACATTAGCATTTCCTTCAGAAGGATGGATAGATTTTAGTTACCATAGGAGGGAAGGGACAAGACAAGAGCCATGGATAAAAAAATTAGAAGGACTGCCCTCCTTAGAGAAGTCAGCAAAACTCTAGCATGGGGTAGTGCACCTTATTCTAGTGCTATTCAGGGTGGTCGTGGAATAGGTTCTAACTTTGCGAGAAACTTCTATTCATGTGGTCAGCCTAGCCATAAATCTTTTGAATGCTCCATTAAATGATCTTCAAGACCTAGTAAGAGCACAGCGAGATCTTAGCCTACTGTAGGAGATGCTGGTAGGAATCACCGAGTCTTTGGAGTGATTGACAACTGTCAAGTTGATCATCAAGGTACAATAGTTGAGGCTACACGTACATTGCATGGTATTTTGTCTTCAATTTTATTCAATTTAGGTGTTTCTAATTTTTCATATCACCATCTCTTGTTTAGTGATGTGGGCTAGTGGTAGTGCATCAAGTTGATAGGTGGTAGGTTGAGTTAGCCATATGTTCCAAATTGGCTATAGACTCCTTGATAAGAGGTTGTATTCAAAATTTGGGTACCTTCACCACTACAGTGGATCTTCATATCCTACCTCTAGGATCATATGACATTGCATTGGGAATGGATTGGTTAGCCACCCATCAAGCGAATATCAATTGTTGTTGTAAGAAAGTATAGTGTGTTGATAACACAAGTGGGTAGGTGGAACTTTTGAGAGTCTAGAAACCAGTCTCAATTCAGATGATCTCAGCTAATCAGCTGAAGCGGAGTGTACAAAAAGGTTTTTAGTTGTTTCTTTTTTTGGTAAGTGATCTCAAGGAATCTAAGAGTCGTATGGTGACACTTGATGATCATCCACTCCTTTGTGAGTATGCAAATGTGTTTCCTGATGAGATACCTAGTGTGTCACCATAGCGTGACATTGATTTTTAGATTAATCTTGTACCAAGAGCAGAGCTGATTTCACGAGCTCCTTACCGTATGACTACTTAGGAGTTGAGTGAACTTAGATTGTAGTTGGAGAAATTGTTGGCCAAGGGCCACATTCACCCTAGTGTATCCTCGTGGGGTGCACTAGTCATCTTCATGAAGAAGAAGGATGGTTCTTTACATTTATGCATTGACTACCAACAGTTGAATAAGGTGACAGTGAAGAACCGTTATCCTTTTCTAAGGATAGATGACTTGCTTGATTAGATGAAGGAAGCACAAGTGTTATCAAAGATTGATTTGAAGTCAAAATACCATCAGCTTTGTATCTAGGAGGTTGATATTCATCGAACAACTTTTTGTACACAATATGAGCATTATGAGTTCACAGTTGTACCCTTTGGGTTAACCAATGAGCCATAAGTGTTTATGAGTTTGATGGATGGTGTATTTCACACTTACCTCGATCAGTGTGTCATTGTATTCGTGGATGACATATTGATCTACTTGAAGACTGTTGAGGAGCATGAAGTCCATTTATGTTAGGTGTTGCAGTGCTTGAGAGACCATTAGTTGTATGGAAACTTGAGTAAATGTGGGTTCTTCCAATCAAAGGTGAATTATTTGGGACACATCATCATGGTGATGGAATTGTAGTGGATCTAGAGAATATTCATGCTATCATGGATTGGTCAGTACCCACTAATGTCTTAAAAATTTGTAGTTTCATTGGGTTGGTGGGTTATTACCATCGCTTTGTGAAGGATTTCTCACAAGTAGCTCACCCCATCACTTCTCTTCAATGGAAAGGGAAGAAGTTTTTTTGGTTAGATCAGTGCGAGGAAACTTTTAATGCTATTAAGGAGTGTTTTACCAGTGTGTCAGTCCTTCTAATGCCTAATCTTATAGGTGATTTCATGGTTTGCACAAATGATTTGTTGGAAGGTGTGGGTACGGTGTTGATGGAGGATGGTCGATTGATTGCATATGAGTCTAGGAAACTCAAAAACCATGAGCTTAACTACCCCACTCATGATTCAAAACCCATGGCCATAGTGCATGCTCTTGTCCATTGGAATAATTTCCTTTTGGGACACAAGTTTAAGTTGCATAGTGACCATAGGAGCCTGCAGTATATCTTTACTCAACCAAACCTAAATGCACGATAGCGTCACTGGATGGAGTTCTTGTTTGAGTATGACTTTGATATTTATTACATTAAAGGGAAGGAGAATGTCAATGTAGATTCCTTGAGTAGGAGGTGACATAAGGTATCGGTGATGTCATTGAGAGTGGATTTGTGAGGTCGTATCTTGGAGGCTCTTCTTGGTGACACTTAGTATTAGGAGGTGAGGGCAAAGATTGAGTCTGGATGTACTCTTGAGGGGATATTTTTAAGATATTTTCTTGAGCTCGATGGACTACTACAACACTTGGGGAGTATCTATGTACCCATGTCAAGTGATCTCCATACCTTGGTTTTGTCAAAAGTGCATCGTGCACCATATTTTGCACATCTAGGTGTCAAGAAGATGCATACTAATCTCAAATAATTGTACTTTTGGGTAGAGATGAGGTGCAATGTTGCTGATTTTGTTTCTCAACGCCTTGAGTGCTAGAGAGTGAAGGCAAAGCAACAGCATTCAGTGGGTCTTTGCAGCCACATGCCATTCTAGAGTGGAAATGGGACACAATATCTATTGATTTTATCACAAGATTGCCTATGTCATCACAAAGTCATGATTGTATCATGATGACAGTGGACAAGTTGTCCAAGGTAGCACATTTTTCACCCATGAGAGCATCCTACATAGTTTCTTCTATAGCACATGTTTTCTTGGAGGATATTGTTCATTTGCATGGGATCCCTCATCAAATTATTTCAAATAGAGATCAAGTGTTTACTTCTGCACTGTGGGTGTCTCTCTAGCATGCTTTGGGCAGGCAGCTCAATTTCAATTCAGCTTATCACCCAAAGATCAATGGTCAAACTAAGAGAGTAAACTAGGTTCTGGAAGACATGCATTGTATGTATGTTATGGATAGGCAAGTGAAGTGGGAGCACTATTTATAACTTGTTGAGTTTGCATACAACAATGGGTATCATAGTTCTCTCGGCATGTCACCTTTTCAAGCCTTATACGGTAGACCATGTCATACCCCTTTGAGTTAGGATCAATTAGAGGAACGAGTTCTTTTGGGTCCAAAGATGCTTCAGGATATGGAGTAGTAGGTTGTTCATATTAGAGAGCATTTAGTTACTGCACAGGATAGGCAGAGAAAGTATACGGATGCCCATACATTGGATTGTCATTTTTATGTTGGTGACAGGGTATTTTTGAGAGTGTGGTTGAGGAAGAGCCCCATCCATTATGGGAAAGGATCTAAGTTGGCAACACATTTTTTCAAACCATTTGAGATCCTTGAGAGGATTGGTCCTATTTCTTATCGACTAGTGTTGCCACCTAGCCTATCACACGTCCACGATGTTTTTCATGTTTTTGTTTTGAGACAGTATATTCTTGTTGTGACCCATGTTCTTGATTGGGATGCTTTGTAGGTAGTGGATAGGCAGCTTACTTTGGAGCCCATTTGTATCCTACAGCATTGTAGGTTGACTGTGCGAGGTCGAGACATCGAGCAAGTAAGGGTCCAATGGGACTCAGGCAATGAGACTTTGACAACTTGGGAAGATGCTACACAACTAAGGGAATTGTACCCCTATCTATTTGTTGACTTCTATGAGTAAGCCTATGCTAGTGGGGGAGGATGTAGTGCCTCTTGTGTTTGCATTATGTACCTTATCTATTTTGATTCAAGAAATACTTGATACTCTTATTATATGTACCTTGAGATGACTTAAGGATCGGATGTTATACTCTAATTTAGTATCATTAATACTATACTGCTATGTTGTTCAATTTATCATATTTGCATGTTGATGCCATTTTGAGATGATAGTAGGTCTATGATGATATTTGATTATCTGGTATTTGGACACATTTCTTATTATGTTATGTGATAGATTTTATGCTATAATTATTTACTTTATTCTTGTCTCTATATGCTTTATGCAAACGTGAGTGATATAAATGGATTATTTAGGTATAATTGAATAAATGGTTAAATTATTTATTTAATGCATTTATTTTTTTGGCTATGTTATTATATGTAATTGCACTTGATCATGTGTTTTAGTATGTAGGATTTATATGCCTAGAAGTGGCATTTGGAGGTAGTGATTCAGCTATTCATATTTTACCAATGTCATCTATGTATGGTCAACATATCCTTATTTAATTTTTTAATTAAACCTTTCGGTGATTTGTTAAATCTAGACTCATTTGCATTATGTGATTAGACCAGTGAGTGTGTCTATGCATTTAGAGGTTCACATTATCGCAAAAGTTGTTAATTTAATTTCTGTGATTTTGGGTTTTCAGTCTTTAACTATTATTGAATTTAATTTTTGATAGCTTTGCCTTAGGTGAATTCCTATTATGAGGAATAGCTTGTTTTCATTTGGGTTGATTTGGAGTTTAGCTATTCTAACTAGCTATTTGCCCTAATCAATTATTCACTCGAAAAGTGAATAAGTATTGAAAAAGGGATTTGTTTTCTCACTTTACAATTTTGCAATTTAGAAATTGGAGAGCTTTTTCTGAAATCCTTTTCTGAAGGATTGGTTTCATGTTCATTGTGAGAGCTATGAGAGTGGGATTTTTGTGAGGTCAGTCTTGTTAGATCCAACTCAAGGAGGCCTTGCTTTGTCGTTACTTTTGATAGTATCGGCAGGTTATTTATTTTATAAGGTCAATTTCAGTTTTTGCTCCTTTTGCTATCAAGTAGGACTTTCCCATTTTCTTGTTTCTACTTCATTTCAGCTTTTTTTTCTGGTAGTAGTTTGTTAAGAGGCTAAGAACTAGTGTTCCCCTCCATTTTGGTTTGTCAATTCTGCCTAGTTGGTCAAGTATGAACATTTCCCCTATTTTTGGGATAGGGGTTTGGGGTTTCACACTGTTATGCTTGTCATTTTTTCATACGGTATCCAAACCCAAATATTATTAGATTTTTGAGGGTTTTGTGCCCAAAGACCAAATGGGTTTTAATTTCAAAGTTTTCTTGTTTTGGGGGGTTTTTACCTCATTTTGTATGCTGCCCTATTTTCTTAGGTTTTCTTGGCATGATGTTGGTCGTGGACCTAGACAATCTATTTGGATGTCAGTCAAACCATTATTGCACTTTTTTGTTGCATTGGGATGTGTATTGTGTCTATCCTCCTAAGTTGTTATTAGGTTGAGTGTTATTTCTACTTGTGTTCTCATCTAGCCCTTGTGTTTGATCTTCGTGATGGTGGTGCGTCACACACAAGCACGTGCATGTGCAATTTTTAGGTGACTTGTGAGGCCTAACTTCTCATTGTATTTTGGTGGAGTTATGTTCATTTGTGGTTGGGTTGGGATGGGAATATGCATGCCTACAGGCACTCATCATGTGATGAGCATGGGTATGTAGGGTAAGGTGGTGGAGGGGCTTCTCTTATAACCCATGCAGTGTCCCCAATGTGGTGTACATGTAGAAATTTCTAATAAGTGATAACTTAATTAATTGATAGATAATTAAATAAGATAAGAAATTATGGTCAGCCTCCCAAGGGTGGTCCCGAGGGGAATGGTTACTTATTTCAGCACGTTAGCCTCTTGAGGGTGTACCGAGGGGAATGGTTGTTTTAGCTTGGGTAATTTTGAGTTACCAACTCTCCACCAAAGTCCCTATAGAGTTACCCAAAGGATTTTTTTCGTGTGATATTGGAAAGTATTGCACCTCTTAGGAAGAAATATCGTGAGATACTGCAAAGTATCACACCCCCTTTGAAGAAGTGTCACACCCTTTAGAGAATTTTTCCCAAACCTTGAAAGTGTCACACCCCTTCTTGAGAAAGGTCATACGATACTGGAAGGTATCACATAGGGCTGATAAAATGTATCGCCTAAGTTTTGCAAAAACCTATCCAGGTAGATAGCGGGCACTTTTCGGTTTGACCTGAACTTTTTGGGAAGTGTTTTGGATACCCTCTTAGGTGCTCTTCAATCCCTTGGCATTGCATTTTAAATTTGGAATATTTTGATTTGAATTTAGTTGTGTGTCTTCCATGGTCAGTAGTGGCGTTTGGAGATTCATTGATGTCAAGATATTTGATTAGTCTTATGTTGCAATCTTTATGATCCTCATATGTGTATGGTGTGTGCATCCATACTTTTTTTATAAAAAGGTATCTTGACTTATATTTATCCTTGTTTCCAAGGATCTCTGGGAGGGGCATTACACATCAATCACAAAGAAGACAAAATACACAAAACTCACAAGATCCTACTTGGATCTGATGTTAAACAATGAACACATAAAGCTCGCAGGCAATTTCCCCTTCTTTCAAAAACGCTCTTATCAGAAATTGGCTCCTCCAAATCTTGGTATAGAGAAATGAACTCTAATTTCCTAATAAAGAGCTTTCCTCAAATTAGAGCTTTGATTTTGCAATCACGCGAAACCCTTTTTCCTTTATTATTTTAACTATTTTAATTTCATGTGCAAGCTTTTTGTAATTTAATTAAAATAAACTTAATTTAATCAATTCATTTCTCTCTCTTATTAAATTACCAAATGTCTTTAATATAATATTTATTAATTTAACAAGAAAGAGCCTAGAACACAATGGTAAATTGTGAGAGTTCAAATTTTCTAATAAAGAGCTTTTCCCAAATTAGCACTTTGATTTTGCAATCACACGAAACCCTTTTTCCTTTATTATTTTAATTATTTTAATTTCATGTGAAAGCTTTTTGTAATTTAATTAAAATAAACTTTATTAAATCAATTCATTTCTCTCTCTTATTAAATTACTAGACGTCTTTAATATAATATTTATTAATTTAACAGGAAAAAACCTACAACACAATGGTAAATTGTGAGTCTTCTATTGAAGAGGTCTTGGGTTCGAAATAAATAATAATAATTAATCAAAACATATAATAATCAATCTTGGCTTTGGCCTCTTACCAATATATATATATATATATATATATATATATATATATATATATATATATATATATATATATATATATATATATATATATATAATTTAGAGTTTATTATTAAAATGAAACTTCTAAATGAATTGTTATGGATTTAAATAAATATAAACACACCAAGATTAGACTTATTTAAATATTTTAAATTTAATTCTTTTATTTAATTCATTTCTTAATTAATTAAATATAATTAAATATTGAATTTTCATTATAAAATTTCCATTGAATTATCTTTTAATTTAATTTAATTATAACTAAAAAATCACAAGAGACCCACAAGACTAAATACAAAAACCCATTATACAAAACAGAGTACTAAATCAAACTCTAGGGTCAATGAATTCACGTCCCTTAATGAATTCGAAAGGGTAAAACTCAGATACTTGTCCAACTTTCTAGGACAATAGGCTTAGGGTTAGGATTTGGGCTCAAGAATTATCTCCCCTCTTTTACCATTGAGATACTGCAATAAGCAACACTCATCCTGGAAATTTAGGGAAGTCGATGCCTGATACCTGCAATCTGTATAAAATTTGAGCATGTACATACACATATAATCTAAACTAAACAGGCAATGGTAGGCAGTGGTGCATTGTGTAGATCTTGACTAGTAGGTCACTATGACTCCCTCCCTTACCACATCAGGAACATCAATCATAAAGTAAAACAGACATGTACACCATACACATGCAAGTATGGGGTAAGTAACCATAGAAATGCATATAAATCACACATCTAACTATCATCATCAGATAAATGGAATCACTGTATGAACATACATGTATCATCATAGAAATAATCCTAAACACATGATATAACTAAGTAACTCATCACATAAGTTAACTGAGTATGAGATAACATCTAATCAAATTCGATAATCAAGTATCACTAATCATAAAACTAGCCTAAAATATTTTGGCAATATGACATGAAAATTCAACTAGGGGTATGCATTACATCCACCCCCCTAGACTTAGGCTTACTCCTAGAAGCCTACGAGAAAGATAAAACTAAAGCACTCACCGTGCAGGTCCCATTGAACCCTTTCCCCCTGTAGGAGGATAAGACTTCACTGCAAACACCCAAGCAAGAGCAACAAGGATGCTCACAAAGTCAATCAAAGGCATGCCACCTTAAAGCACAATCATAAGAAAACATGTCTAAAATCTAACTCAATATTCAACCAGTTTTTCAGTTTTCTATGTTTCAAGAAATCGAGTATGAAGTTTTCAAGGTGTTCAAGTTGCAAAAGATACATAACACTATTTTAATTTGTGTTTCAGTTTAACGAGTTGACATCTAGCGGCATTCCAATATACCCAAAGCTCCCAATGTAGAAACTCAAGCTCTAATACCAAATGTAATGCTCTGCCAGGGAACCCAAAATAAATTAACCTAAAGTTTCACTAAGTTTGTCAAACATTTTGTTTTTGAAATATAATAACATCAACAGCTAATATAGCGGAAGCAATAGCTCACATACATACAATCATCATAAACAAATTCCATCTCTTAAGGGTTTCA
Organism: Cupressus sempervirens; assembly: GCA_028749045.1. NCBI lineage: Eukaryota > Viridiplantae > Streptophyta > Pinopsida > Cupressales > Cupressaceae > Cupressus > Cupressus sempervirens. The sequence continues at coordinate 392,755,908 of CM053788.1, read as the reverse complement.
TGATGTTGAATCACATTTAAGTTCAACAAAACCACATCAAAGAATAATCACAAGTAAAACTCAATTTAAATAATATACAATTATATTGAATGCCACTTGGTATAAACAGAATGCATAATCATCCATTGTAAAAGTTACGAGGTATGAAAAGCTCAAAGAATATACATCATCAATAAATGCATCATCTCATAGATATCTAATAATCAAATACATTATAACAAGGTATGACCATCCAACAAAAATACAATCAAAAAGAAAGGTAATACAAAATAGGGAACTCCAGCAATGACATCCAACGGTCGGATCTCAATGGTATAAGAAAAATGCACTACCACTTGACCTTGTGGAACCTAAATGGCCCATACCCACCATTCTGAGGAGATAAACTCAAGTCCCATAAAAATATCAATCCATAAGTCATAACCAACATCTAGGGGAAGGAAACACCTGATAGTAAACTACCTCAAAGGTACCAAGACACAAGTATCATCTAATCCCAGAGGCAAAAAAGACATGTAGAAAATCTACTATGTAAGTGGGAAAGTATCATCACATGAGCCAACTCTAAGGTTACCCTAGCAGCCTCTTTGGACTCTAGCCCCCTACTGTCTCTATGCGGCACTAGTATCCTCTCGCACAAACAAGGCATACTAATGAAGCAAGGTCACAACCAAGCATCCTCTCTACTCCCATCCTAGACTGTATTAGCACTTGAGGCATGGGCAAGGAAAAACACTGACTCTTATTAATTTATTTTAAATCCATTTTATGAAATGTTATCACTTATTAAAACAACTTATAATGGGTTACCCAGGTAGCCACTCTGGGCTCTGACCTCCATTGCAAGCCACTTCTCAACGTACATATAGATTACCTACCTTAGGCTCATAAAAGTACAACTCATAAAATCACAATTTTCACCTTGGTCCTTTACAAACAAATAGAAAGCACCTAAATACAAATCATAACATTCACTTTAGTCCTAGGCAAGCAATTGGAAAGCACCACAAGACAAATTGCAATAATCGCCTCAATCCTATACAAGTAACTGGAAAACATCCAAAACATAACTGATTGAAGAAAGAAAAAAAATTCAAAGGTTATATCAAGAAGTCATACCATTCACCTCAGTTCTATACATGCAACTGGAAAGCATTAACAAACAACAGATCAAATCTCATCATAGAAAAATGTGTAACACATCACCTTGGTTAGGTATAAAAGATTGTATACAAAAAAAATCATGACATCACCATAACAGTAACTCCCAGCCTCTGGTAGACATCCAAAACTAGTCAACACTCTAAGTCAAACCTGAACTCCAATATGATAAACGTCATGCATCTCATCCAAGTTAACAATTATTTTCATAGTTCATTGGGTTTTCAAAGCACAAAGATTCAATAAACAAACAGCGTTACAGTTTTCTATTTTCCCTAGTGTTGATTTGCTCATATTTCCAAGTTCACAAGAATAATAGATTCAAAAATCTTATTAAAAGTCAATTAAATATGGCATTGAATTGTCAACCAAAACTCAAGTTTACCAATTTTTCCCAAATCATAATTCACAATTTACTATACAAATACATTTTAATAATAAATTAATTAATGATTTTAATTAAATATTATTATAATTAAATCAATAACCATTAATTTTAATAATTATTTATTTATTTATAAAATAATTTATATTAAATTATTAATAAAAAATTATTAATCCATTAATAAAATAATAATAATTAATACTATAATAATATTAATAACATTAATAAATTTAAATAACATGTATTAAAATATATTATTAAAAACATTAATAAACAAAATTTAATAAAAACCTACAATTGTACATTTAAGGCTCATCGGCAAGCAGCCTTGGTTGCCGCAATGGCTACTGTCACTGCCAAAAGCCCTGGCTACCTTCGCAATGGCAGCCAAAGGTCTGCGAGAAGGGGGATGTGGGAGTTGGTTGCCTTCATTCCCAAGTTCATTATATTTATATATATATATATATATATATATATATATATATATATATATATATATATATATATATATATATATATATATATATATATATATATATATATAACACTAAAAATTGTGCTAGGTCCCGTGTGAAATTGCAAATTCCAAAAATCAATTATTTTCATTTATAAATTTTATTTTATATTAAAACAAACAAATACAATGCCCTCTCAATAAATTTGAAATTCCAATTTTATATATATATATATATATATATATATATATATATATGAAAATCATCATAGATCTGATAGAAAATAAATATTTTGTTTGACATCTCTTGCTCTCTCATCCTGATGATGGATCACGTAGTGTGATTCGAAACGTTGATGGTAAAAATTGTCACACAATCTAATCCAGAAACTGATTCACAAAACTATGATGGATTGTGGAAATTTGATCACATTAATAAGAAAATAAATAAATAGGAAATATCAAAATTTATAGATTTTTAATCTTTGGTATTCCTTTTATTCAAACCCCAGCCCGAATTCAACCAACTAAATACGAATTTCCAAAATTTCATTGAATAAGGGTTTCAATCTTTATTTGTTTATAGACATTTTAGAAACGAAAAATAACAGATTCACCATAAGGGTTTTTAGATTAAATCACAGACAATTCAATAATGGAAATCAATTTTTTTTCTCAAACAAGGGTTTCAACCCAAATGAATTATGATAGATCCATCAATCATGAAGAAGATAAAATAATTTCATAGATGAAACTACTGCACAAAACTCATGAGATCCTACCTGCATCTCATGCTAAACAACAAATGCACAAAGCTCGCAAGCAATTTCCCCTTCTTTCGCAAACCCTCTTCTCAAAAATTGACTCCTCCAAATCTTGGTATAGAGAAATGAGCTATAATTTCCTAATAAAGAATTTTCTCCAAATTGGGGCTTTGATTTTGCAATCATGTGAAACCCTTTTTCCTTTATTAATTTTATTAATTTAATTTCAAGTGCAAGCTTTTTGCAATTTAATTAAAATAAACTGTATTAAATCAATTCATTTCTCTCTCTTATTAAATTACTAGATGTCTTTAATATAATATTTATTAATTTAACTAATAATATTATTTAGAGTTTATTATTAAAATGAAACTCCTAAATAAATTATTATTAAATTAAAATAAATATAAATGCACCAAGATTAGACTTAATTAAATCTTTTAAATTTATTTTTTATTTAATTAATTTCTCAATTAATTAAATATTGAATTTTATTTATAAAATTTTCATTAAATTATCTTTTAATTTGATTTAATTATAACTAAAAATTACCAGAGACACACAAGACTAAATACAAAAACCCATTATACAAAATAGAGTACTAAATCAAACTCTAGGGTCAACGAATTCACGTCCCTTTACAAATTCAAAAGGGTATACTTGTCCAACTTTTTAGGATAATTAGTTTAGGATTAGGATTTGGGCTCAAGAAATAGGTCTCCCCTATTAACTTTGAGATACTGCAATTTAGGGAAGTTGATGTTCGGTACCTACAATCTGCATAAAATCTGAGCATGTACATACACATATAATCTAAATTAAACAGGCAATGGCAGGGAGTGGTGCACCATGTAGATCCTGACTAGCAAGTGACTATGACTCCCTCCCTCAACCACATCAGGAACATCAATCATAAAGTAAAATAGACACGTACACCATACACATGCAAGTGTGGAGTAAGTAACCATAGAACTATGTATAAATCACGCATCTAACTATCATCATGAGATAAATGAAATCACTATATGAACATAAATGTATCATCATACAAATAATCCTAAACACATGAAATAATTAAGTAACTCACCACATAAATTAACTGAGTATGAAATAACATATAATCAAATTCAGTAACCAAGTACCACTAATCATAAAACTAGCCTAAAAGAATTTAGCAATACGACATGAAAAGTTAACTTGGGGTAGGCATTACAAGGTAGGGCCACTAATCCTTGATCCATTACTTCTAGCATAGCCTATGTTGGTGAAGGAGGAATGCCAAGAGGACCTTGTGGTAGATCTTGTATCCTCTCTCTCACCAGCTCAATACCTACTGGCATAAAGTAAAAATATGAGAGGTCAAAAACATCTTCTCCCTCACCTTCCATTTATTCAACCCATATTTTTTTGCTCGACTTCTGAGGTCTCAACCCAGATAGACTCTTGTGGTGCAAAAGGCAGCGTTTGAGTTAGATTTCTTCTCCTCTCTTCTCTTATCATGGTAGCAGAGTGAGTTCTTTTTGTTAGCATAAATGCTAATGCTATGGGGGAGCATTATAGAACATTGTTATGACTGTGTTTGTCATTGATGACAACATAGCAATAAGTTTGCAAAAGACTAACAGAGAAGCTAACTAAGATTTTTATATTAAGGACATCACATAGCATATCTTCTTATGTGCAATTACCAGCACATACTACAGCATGTATTTGACATGTGGGCGAGTGCGCAGAACTTGAATCGACAGTGTATGAAAGATATTAATAATTTACAGAGAATTGCAGGGAAACAGAGCATTGGGAAAATAGTTTCTATTGTATGATCAATATAGCACATTTTGTTTGAAATGAAGGGTCGCACAATTAACTGGAGGAAGTATACTGACCACTGATGATGTCAGCAAGTGCGCAGGTATAAAAGTCGCACGTGTGAAAGTTTGTGTATAACTGTGAGCCAACAACATTAATTAAATGTGTATTTCATTTAATTAAATATGGACTCGGCTCAAGGAATTAATGTTGAGTGTATGGAGCCAACTCAAGGAAGTAATGTTGAGTGTGGTGTAAAGGAAAGATGTTTTCCAATTTTTAGTCATGATTAATGAGATTGAGAAGAAGAAAAGGCTTGTGAATTGCAAAGTAGAAGAGTAGAGTACTCTGCTAATCCATTTAAGTGACCTAAAGGGTTACTATTGCTAAGTTCCAAATCTGATTGCATGATTTAAGTGTGAAGAAGTCTGACATACTGGACAAAAGAAGAGATAAGAGATTGTTCCACATCTATTATTCTAAAAGGAATAGTACTAAGATCAATTGGATAGTGTGTTCGTTGATCTAATCCTAAAGCTATTTGGATAGTGGGTTTAGCTGCCTTCTTCAACTGCTAATAGGGCTGGTATCTCCCAACAGGGATTCAAGGTCTCCCAACAGGGATTCAAGGTTTCCTAACAGGGACTCTTTGTACTAAGCATTGTAATAGACTCCTAACAGGGTCCATCCTCTAACAAGGAATATTCAGATTAGTACATTATCTTGTGAGCATCATTCCCATCAAGGTTTTCCCTCTGATCAAGGGTTTCCCTAGTCAAAATATCTGGTGTAATTGTGTATGCGTATATCTTTATGGTTGATGTTTTCTTTGGTTGAATGATTACGAATTGCTTAAGAGGTTTAATTTTCATATTGTTGTATAACTAATTCACCCCCCCCCCCCCCCCCCCTTCTCAGTTGTACTGGTGGACTACTATTTCTAACAATTGGTATCAAAGCTTCAGGTCCTTGAAGGGAAGTTTAACAACTTTGGAAGATCCATGGAAAATATATTTAGGAAGGAAAGTCCTAGATTGGATGGCACAAACTATGATAGCTGGAAGGATAAAATGAAGACTCATCTCTTGTGCATGGGTCCAAGATATTGTCATCTAACCAAGACATCAAAAACCATTCCAGAAGAAGATAATCTTAAAACTTGTATCGAGGAATACAGAGAAGTTTTTATGTGCAACATAAGGGCAAGAGAAGCAATATTGTCAACGTTACCTAAAAGCGAGTACAGTCAAGTAAAACTACTCAAAACATCTCATGAAATTTGGAAAACTTTAGAGGCTGATTACGAGGGTGAAACACATGCAAAAAGGGTTAGATTGCAAAATTTGTATTACACATTTCAAGATGCTAGAATGATGGAAGATGAATCTATAAGAAGCTATGTTGGGAGAATATCTGAGATTGTTGCGTGAATTACATCCCTTGATGGAAAGAAGCTTGATGCCACCTTTCAAGATAGTAGCACAAATTATTCAATTGATGATACCCTGTACTACTAATTTCACCAAAGAGACATTGCTTGGTAGACTAGAAGCTGCATAATTTGATCTAAAATAGTCTGGAGAATTAGAAAAAGTTGAGACAGCATTCAATACATTAAACATCAAACCTAGTATAGAAAGGAACACAAAAGCACAAGGAGACATTGCCAGTAGCAGCAAGTCCATTGAGGAAAAGATCCAAGAGGGAGTAGCTCTTCTTGTGGAAAGAGAAAAAGATGGTAAGAATATCTTCAAATGTTGGACATGTGATGAATATAGTCATTATGTATCTAAGTGTCCTAAAAGAGAAAGAAAGTTTAAAGGAAGGTTCAAGTCTAGAAGATCTAGAAATTGTTTATATGCTAATGAAGAAGATGAAGAAGAGGAATCTGATCAAAACATGAGTGAATACGAATTAGGATTTGTGGCTATAAAGGAGGATGATCTTGACAGAGAAATCAAGGAAGAAAGTGCACTAATCTCACAAGTTGAAAAGAAAGATTGGATCATTGATAGTGGATGTTCACATCACATGACTGATGATATGAGTAAATTTGTCAAATTTAGAATCCATGATGGAGGAATTTTCAAAGTAGGAAACAATGTAGCCTGTCACATTATAGGAATTGGATCTATCACTCTTGATGATAAAACATACACATATGATGCTTATTTTGTTGATGGACTGATACATAAATTTTTTAGTGTTGAACAACTTATGAACAAAGTTTACCAATTGTAGTTTGGTAATAACTCATGCATTATCAAAAAAAAGGAAGGAAAACTACTTGGTACTGGCACAAGAACCAGAGATAATGTATTTCAGTTAAACTCTACTGAAATAACATGTTTGGTAACTAAGATTGACAATAGTTGGCTATGACATAGAAGATTTTGTCACATTAACTTTGATAACATTGTGAAGGCCAGTAATACACTTGTAAGAGATTTACCTAAGATCACTAAGCCCACTGATACTATTTGTAAGGAATGTATTTTGGCTAAGCAGAAGAGAGTCTCATTTCCTAGCAAGCAGTTTTGTACTACACAAAAGTTGGAACTAATTCATACAGATCTGAGTGGTCCTGCAAGAACAAGAGGATTCTATGGAGAAAGGTACTTTATGATTTTTGTTGATGATTTCACTAGAATGATGTGGGTAGCTTTTCTTAAAGAAAAATCAGAAGCATTTGAGAAATATTTAAGAACAAATTTGAGAATAAATTTGGAGTCAAAATCAAGAGCTTAAGGTCAGATAGAGGAGGAGAATTCAATATCTATTGTGAAGAACATGGCATCAGGAGATAGCTATCTTCACCCCATACACCTTAGCATAATGGAATTGTTGAAAGAAGAAACAAATCAATTGCTGAAGTAGCAAGGGCTATTTTTTTGAGAATGAAGTATCAAAGACTTTTTGGAGAGAAGTAGTCAATATAGCAGTATACACACTAAACAAAGTACAGATCAGGAAATTTATAGACAAAACACTTTATGAGCTATGATTTGGTCACTCACCATCAATCAAGTAATTTAGGATATTTGGAAGCAAATGTTACATCAAAAGAGATGATGATATCGATAAGCTTGATCCAAGGAGCGATGAATGTATGTTTCTTGGCTATTCATTAAAAAGTAAGGCTTACTGATGTTTCAACTATAGAACAAAAACTATAGTAGAGTGCAAAAATATTAAAATTGATGAAAAGATCGGTACCAAGAAAAAGATAGTGGATTAAAACTTTGATGGAGATGATTACTCTAGAATGACTAACAGAAGTAATGAGTTATCTTTCAAGACTAACAATGACTTGCAGAATAATGTGCAAGTTGAAGATGTGAGAGAAGAATAGAGCACAGTGCCTAAAATAAGAGTTGAAGTATTAACTCCTACCCCAAATAGGAACTTGATAAGAAATCATCATGCTAATAAAATAATAGGAAGTAAAGAAAAGGAAGTAATGATGAGGAGCAGAATTAATGAAGAACTATGACTGATATCTCAAGTAGAACCAAAAAGCACAAATGAAGCAATCAAAGATGATCATTAGATAAAAGAAATGGAGGAAGAACTTCAGCAAATAATAAAAAATGACACATGGGAATTGGTTCCTAGACCAAAGGAAAAAAAATGTGATTGGCACAAAGTGCGTATTCAGAAATAAAATGAATGAACAAGGAGAAGTGATAAGAAAAAAAGAAAGACTTGTATGCAAAGGCTACTCTCAATAAAAAGGAATTTATTATGAAGAAATGCACCTGTAGAAAAAATGGAAGCAGTTAGAATGTTCCTGGCATATGCAGAAAACAAGAATTTTAAGGTATATCAAATGGATGTTAAGTCAGCATTCTTGAATGGAGAACTTAAAGAAGAAGTTTACATTGAACAACCAGAGGGTTTTCCTTTAATAGAAGAAAAAGACATGGTTTGCAAATTAAAGAAAGCCTTGTATGGATTAAAGCAAGCACCTAGAACCTGGTATGCAAGGTTAGACAAGTACTAAGCAAAGCTTGGATTTGTTAAAGGAACAGTAGATAGTAACTTGTACTTGAAGAAAATAGAAGATGGTTTGCTAATAATCATTGTATTTTTTGAAGACATCATTTTTGGTGGAAATGATGAAGCTAGTTACAAATTCTCAGAAGACATGAAGAATGAGTTTGAAATGAGCATGATAGGAGAAATGAATTTTTTCTTGAGATTGCAGATTGTTCAAAACAAAGAAGGTATCTTTATCTCTCTAACCAAGTACCTAAAAGATTTGCTAAAAATATTTGGTCTAGAAAATTGTAAACCTACTGGAACTCCTATGGTAACTGGTCATAAGTTATCAAGCAAAGATGAGATGGCTACTGTTGAAAAAAAAAGTATAGATCTATGATTGGAGGATTGCAATATCTGACTCATAGCAGACCAGATATAGCTAATGTAGTTGAAATTGTCACAAGATTTTAAGTTGATCCTAAAGAATATCACTATGCAGCAGTAAAAAGTATATTCAGATATCTGAAAGGAACATCAAATTATGGCATTTGGTATGACAGAAGCAATGACTTTACTCTTTGTACTTATATTGATGTTGATTGGGCTGGAGATAAAGATGACAGAAAAAGCACTAGTGGAGGAGCATTTTCCCTTGGAGGAAGACTAGTTTCTCGGCTCAAGAAGAAGCAAGATTGTACCTCACAAAGTACTATAGAGGCAGAGTATGTTGCAGCAGCAAACAATTGTAATCAAGTCATTTGGATGAAACAGATGAAGGATATTGGAATTACATTCACAGAACCTGTTATTATTTACTATGATAACACAAGTACTATCAACATGTCTAAGAATCTTGTTTTTTAGTCCAAAATTAAGCACGTAGCACTAAAATATCATATGCTGAAAGAAAAATTTGCAGAGAAAGAAATTAGACTAGAGTACATCAACACTAAGAAACAGATTGTAGACATTTTCACAAAGGCCTTACCAAAGGATACCTTTGAGTACCTGAGAGGTATGCTGGGGGCTATGCCCCTACCTAGCTCAAAGTAGAAGATGCAAAATGCATCAGTCTAGGGTACATAGCACCATTGTTAGACTAGATTGAATGTTAATGCTTCCTAAGTGGGGGAGTATCTGTGATGAACGGAGTTAGTCAAGGACTCTTGGCAATAGGTAATTGGTGTGCAATAGTGTCTTTAGACACTTGTGAATTATATGCAAAATTTGTAAAGCAACAAACCGGCTTGTGGTCATGCTAATAGATTATTGTATGTTCAATTTGTGTACTAACTTTGACATTGATGCTAATGGGGGAGAGAGTGACATGAAAAACATTAGAGAGAATTTGTACTATGGGTGAGAAACATTGCAATAAAGAATTTGCATGATACAAGATTTGAGTGATAAAGAAACTTGTTGGTATTCTTAGAACTAGATGTTTTTCATCTATGTTGCCATCAATGCCAAAGGGGGAGATTGTTAGCATGAATGTTGATGCAATGGGGGAGCACTACAAAACATTGTTATGATTGTGTTTGTCATTGATGACAACATAGCAATAAGTTTACAAAAGACTAACAAAGCAACTAACTATGATTTGTATATTAAGGACATCACATCGCATATCTTCTTATGTGCAATTACCAAAACATACTACAGCATGTATTTGACATGTGGGTGAGTGCACAAAACTTGAATCAACAGTGTAGAAAAGATTTTAATAATTTACAGAGAACCATAGGGAAATAGAGTATTGGGAAAACTATTTCTGTTGTATGATCGATATAGCACATTGTGTTTGAAATGAAGGGTCACATAGTTAATTGGAGGAAGTATACTGACCACTGATGATGTCAACAAGTGCCTAGGTACAAACGTTGCACGTGTGGAAGTTTTTGTATAACTGTGAACCAATAGCATTAATTAAATGTGTATTACTTTTAATTAAATATGGACTTGACTCAAGGAATTAATGTTGAGTTTATGGAGCTGACTCAAGGAATTAATGTTGAGTGTGGTATAAAGGAAAGATTTTTTCCAAGTTTTAGTCATGATTAATGAGATTGAGAAGCAAAAAAGGCTTGTGAATTGCAAAGTAGAAGAGCAAAGTAATCTGCTAATGCGTGTAAGTGACCTTAAGGGCTACTACTGCTGAGTTCCAGATCTAAGGGTAAAGAATTCTAACGTACTAGACAAAGGAAGAGATAAGAGATTGTTCCACATCTATTATTCTGAAAGGAATAGTACCGAGATCAATTAGATAGTGGGTTCAGGTGCCTTCTTCAACTCCTAAAAGGGTTGGAATCTCCTAACAGGGATTCATGGTCTCCTAATAGGGACTCTTTGTACTAAGCATTGTAATAGACTCCTAACAGGGTCCATCTTCTAAAAAAGGAATATTCATATTAGTACATTATCTTGTGGGCATCATTCCCACTTGGGTTTTCCCTCTAATCATATCTGGTGTAATTATGTATGCTCATTTCTTTATGGTTATTGTTTGCTTTGGTTGAATGATTAAGAATTGCTTAAGAGGTTTAATTTTCAAATTGTTGTATAACTGATTCACCCCCCTTCCCCTTCTAAGTTATACCGGTGGACTACTATTTCTAACACTCTTATTCAAAGGGAAAAATTCTATTCACTCCCCTTACTCCTCATCTTCCACCTCAGGGATGGTTTCTGGCACCTATGGTGAGGGAGTATTCTTTTTCTTTAGTCTCATCTTCTTCACACCTACCACCATCGTCTCAATTCTAGCTCTTTTGGGTACCAATGGGGAGGCTTATTTTGTCATGGCTTAAGGTGGTGGAACTCCTTCTTATGCTTGTTGAGCTTGTTCTTGTTTGGGTTGAGTTTGTTATGGCTCGTTTTGAGTAGTTGGTTCTTCTTGAGCCTATGTCTCTTTCTCTCTTACCCTAGGGGCTCCCTTTCTCTTCTTACCCTTTCCCTTTTTGTCCCAAAGTAATCAATCTCCCACTCATGTTGGTCTACCATCTCTGGCTGCATTCATGATTTAGCAGGGTAGGTTGGTATTGTGGCCTTTTCTCCTTTACTTTTCTTTGGTCAAGTTAGATTGAAGAGGTGGGGCTTTAGGAACTGGATTCATCCAGAAAGGTTTCCTGATCCATTCTCTTGTTAGTTCAACCACATGTCAGACCTAATGAGTAATATCATTATTCTCTTCCCACCCAATTTTTGCATTCATAATGGGCCTTTCATAAATCTTGTCCCTATTATACAAGGGATCCAGTATCTTAGGGACATCCTTGTCCTGTGCTTTTAGGGGTATCTCCATGTTTAGCACCTTTTCTACAAGCTGTAGACTCATCCTACACTAATCTCAAATATAGACATCACAGTCATCTATGACATTCATCCAATGGTCTTCAAGGGCCTCTCCAAGTACAAAATTATTCCCTATCAAGTGATGTACCATCTTGATGTTATCAAAATATGGGAAAAGTACTGGGTAATCCTCTAGAGGATATTTGTCTGACTCTAAATTGAATATAGCAATGTCCTACTTTTGCTTCACCTCAAAGGCCCTAATGGTGATTGGTCATACCCAAGTCTTTTTATGTTGCTTCATAACCTTGTCATATGCAGAGGCTAGTTTTCTTGCTATCTCCAGTAATATAATTTTATCCAATGGATATCGCGGGAGCTTCTTTGGGCACAAGAGAGTATCAGCTACCTAAAGATAGATGAATATCTTAAACTAGATGTAGTAAGCACCAACATGTGTTATCTGTACTACAACTTCTACTAACATCCTCTTCGCATAGTCCCCTTGAATGAACCTAATGATGGCAAATATGAAACCATCATTAACCACCCTATATTACACACTTTGCAGTGGGAGCTTCTTCTTTACTAGTTATGGATACACGACATAAGGCCAAGCATTTTCATCTTACATGCTTCCCTTTCTATACAGTTCTGGATAATTTTTGGTTCTTACCACCAACAAATATACATATATGAGGCCATGTAGAAGCAGGGGTTATTCTTCACCAAAATCAACTGCTCATCCAAGTTATCACTTGGGATTATAGCCCAGTCTATAGGCATCTTGCCTATCTTGATGGTTTCTATGAAGTGTATCATCCATGTCTCCAAATGACTAGCTGCAAGAAGGCTCGTGTCTCTACTCAAAAGAACTATCGAGTAACCAATATCATCAATCATATATCCATGTGTCATGTCCACCTTTCCATATCTTCTCCCTAAGTGTGTCCTATCAATTAGATACTTTGATTATACCAACTCCTTGGCCTCTATTCCATTCTCCCTATACCATCTAGTCATGCCCTCATAAGTGATCTGAAGGTATTAATCTACTCATGGAAGATGGAATACCTTTTCAATGTTTTGAGGCTTGAGATCCAAGACTATCTCCCCAGTCACACTCTTGACCACCTTCTCTTCTAGTACATAGTGATGAGCTAAGGTCATGATTAGTTCAGATGATTGAACTGATGTTGGGTGAGAAGGCATGTTCACCAACCCACTTTGGATCAGATCTGACACCATGACTAACCTCTCTTTAGGTTTTTTACACAAGCTCAGGAATACATTCTAGTCAATGTGTCCTAGTTCGGTGTCTCGGATCTCTGAATGTTTATCTTGGAACTGGTATTTCTTTAGTGCTCCTTGATACTTGAAAGCTATCAGCTTTGGTGATATCTTTGTTGCCATGGAGGATGAGGATGATGTCATTATATCTACATGAAAGGGAGAAATTTTAATACCATTGATGTTAGAAAACTATGATGACCTTGAGACGAGACTCGAACTGTCGAGAAAGTGACCCAAAATAGGCTAAAACTGATTGCATTCCCCTAATGGATCTTAAATACACACATACACACCTAGCACAACTATCACACCTACATAGGTGTGCAAGGTGCACATTTGTGCCATTGACTATGCAATCTAACTTTCAAAATAATAAGTGCACAATTTCACACTATGCGCACCTATGCATGTGCGCAACTGCGCACATGCATCTTGCCCAAAGCCTTTAGAAATGGGGGTGCTTGGTTTGATTGTGCATATGTGCACCTATGGAGGGTGTATACATGTACACCTCTAAAATTTGGTTTTACCTTTAATAAGGTTGAAGCTCTAGAGATGCGAATGTGCAGACGTGCATAGTAGTGGAGTTGGAAGACGTGTGTAGGTGCGGTGACCAAAGGTGATGAAGAAGACAAGTGAAAATGGAGAGCAGATGAAGGGGCATATATAGGTCTCAGGGTCTAGTTTACACCTTTGAGGGTGTGCATCCTCAGATGGAGGTGAGTGTGCATATGCACACGTAGCCCACATGTGTGCACTTTATGCACTAGGAAGCCAAAATTTGATGTTTTGACCCCTTGCTACTACTCAATATTGTCTGACTGGGGACCAGGGATCGACCTAGACCTAGACGAGGGTCCTAGATGACTAAGGCACCTGACTAGGTTCTCTAAGAGGATTTTGAAACTAAGGGGCCCCATTTTGTGACTCAAAATAGGGCATGTGTTGTGAGACCACAACAAGTATCAAAGCCAATTTGAATTAAAAAATTATTTCATTGTGGATGATCTAGAAGAGATTAAATAGAAAGTTAAAGACTGGAGAAAAGCGTAAAGATCTTGGACAACAACAACAATCTAATGTTGAAGAATTGCATGGAGAAAAGAGAAAAAGAATAAATATTTTATTGTGCAATTAGAATTTTCTTTTTTTTGTTATTTAATTCATGCTTGTGGTTTTCTCTCTTCCATTAGAGTTGTAGGTTTTTCTTAGAAATTGCAAGAAAAAAGGGTCTTAATTTCACGATGTAAAAAGAGGGGATGTTGCTTCTTCCATTAAAGTACTTGAATGTTATATATATATATATATATATATATATATATATATATATATATATATATATATATATATATATATATATATATATATATAAAGTTTGATTAGAATTAACTTTTGTTATGAAAAGTCTTGTCATAGATGTGTAAAGTTTTAAAAAAATATTATTTTGTAACTAAGTGCATTATTGGTTGTAACTGATAGTTGTTTTCAAAAAACTAATTTAAGAAATAAACATTGTGTGTGTGGGTCTCAATCAAAGGGACTAGGAGAGTATTCATTTGCAAAGATCTCTACATACTTTAGTGTTAAGCATTTGGATAATTGTGTGTTTTTTATAGCACATAAGGAAAGCAATGTAATGTTTAATGTATTGATTCTCATCTTTGAAGCAAATAATTTTATATATTGGTGCACTAGAATGCAAACTCTAGTCAAATCTAAGGATTTATGGGATATTGTTCAAAACTAATGTGTTGAGATAGAATAGGGAAATGCATTAAATAACCAACAAAAAAGGGAATATGAAGTAGATTTAAAAAAATATAATGAACCTTTATTCTTGATTCAAGGCACAATCACTCAAGTAGTAGTATTTATTCCAAGAAAGTACAAAAAAAATTAAATTTAACACATATCATTGTGCATGAACTTCTAAATTAAAAACAATGAGAAAAAAAATGTAAAGATGACAACTAGTGAATTTATCAATGAATTTCTGACAAAGATGGAAGGTCTAGTGAGTTAGTTGAAAATACTAAGAGAAGAAGTAGAACAAACATGTCATTGAAAATATTTTGAGAATTTTAATCCAAAGTTTGAAGGAGAAATCTCTACAGCTGAGATATCTAATAATCTCTCAAGCATGAAAAAAATTGATGAATTAAGTAGAATTTTATTAACTAATGAAGAAACAATGAATAATAGTGACAAGCTTGACCAACATGACAATCAAAAACTGCAATAATAAATTAATCAAACCATTGTTTATGTGCCTAGACTCTTATGTTAATTCTCAGCACTCTATTCAAATGTTGTCAATTGGTAGTTAAAGATTAATTTGTCGACATTTGGACCCAATTTCAAGTAAAATATGATAAATAGATAATTGATACCTTAATTGCTTGAATAGAACCCTCCACAAAACAAATGCAACACTCCTCTTTCAATTCTAATTAATTGAAATAGCATTCATGTTTAGTAAAACTTGTTTTCTATAAGATTGTTCATATTACAACAGGCAAACCTACTGCCCCATTTAATTCAATAGATAAATGTACCACTACAATTTCATCTTATGACCAGAACATAGAAGCCTCATAAATGCATGTAATTTCTTGGGTTTGTTAATATTTCTAACCACATTTAATTTGTCTTCGCCTCCTATATCAATCTTGACTGTGATCCATATAAAATATGATCAAAATTGGTTTTGAAAGAAAAAAATTTATATAATTTAATCTAAAATATTCAACATTGGAGAAATGACCCAATAGTCACCTGGGCTAACTTCGTGTACCTACAATTCCTAATTCATATGTCAAAATTTGTCAATTTTTCTAGTAAACCTCTGCAAGTGAATGAAGAGCTTAAAGATAACCTTTTGTCTTTCTGGCATTTACAAAGTTCATTATAGAACTCGGAGTGTGAGGTGGTCTAAACACACCATTTTAAAATATTCACTTGAAACCTACCACTAAGACACCCAAATAGCTACTCACCCAAAAAAATAGCACTTTTTACACAAATGGACCAATCAATAAACAAGAAAACTAAAAAATGATCAACTATTAGTACATGTGTGATTGACTATTAGTACATGTACAATCATTTTTTAGAACCTTTTAAGAATGATAAGTGTACAAACATGGACAACAACTAGATCATTTGCCTAATATGTATTCCCTACTACCATAACTCACAAAATTTCAAGATCAAGGAGCATATTTAAGTCAATAGGCTTCTCCTATGGAGTGAACACTCCAAAATAGATAAATTTCTTGTCTCACACACAGTGACCTGTCTCATACAAAATCTCACACACAATCACTTATCTCATGCAAAAAAATATAATTTCTATGTTTATGTCAGTACTTTTCCCATCACCATCTCATTCCTTGGCTTAATCAATGCAATTTGTCAATCATAAGGAACTATTCTTAATAAGGGACTCTTGCCAGTGTTGAGCTAGTGATGGGACTTATGGTCACAAGTTTCATGTTAGATGATGAGGGCTTCACTACATAGTACAAACTGCAAGATCTTTGACCATTTCCTACCCCATCGACTATAGGTGGAAGAACATGCTCAAGCATTGCATCAAGTATAATTTGCTGATTATGAGACATTTGGGATGAATGATATAAGGCATATGAGAAATAAGGCTCTTGGGTTGTTGAGTCACCACACATAATACCATCGCAAATCATTTCCCTGAATTCCAATTTTTCTCATCATTACATCTCTAGTTGTGATATGCGGCACTGTGTGAAGTGGAGTGGATGTAAGTGGTTTTTGTGTGCTATTTTTGGCCACTGCCTTACTGTTCCTTGGTTCCTATAGCTCCCACACTTGACTGAACCTATGAATTTGGTTAGCATCATTCTCATTCAACATACTTAGTGTACCAGGATCATTGAAGTCTACTATCAGAGGTGGTGTTCACTCTCTATTTACGTTACATATGTCATGCCAATTGTAGTTTACATTCAAATATGAAGGGTTGGATGAAATGTTGACAGCAAAAGTCTACAGAGAAACAATATAACTTGCCCCCTTAGTATGGACATAGAAGCAACATTGGATCAGAAGCTCTTTATTGCCTTTCGAAGCTATCTACATTCCCAGGTTTTTATTTAATTTTATTTCAATATTTTTCTTTCCTACATCTTTTCTTTCCGACTTAGTGTTTTTTTTGCTACATCTTATAGTTTTTGTGAGTGGCAAGTTTATGGTTACATAAAAGTTTAGTTATTCTCAAGAAGCCTATTGTTTACCTCACAATAGCAACAACAAGTTCCAAATGCCCTTATTTCAACACTTTTCCCTTTCTCCTTTAAATTTCAGGGTAAAAGTACAAAGTTGTGTCACCTTTTAGGCTGACTTATCAGAATGATTGAATTTGAATAATTCTATCTAAAATCTAAATTTTTTTAAACATATGATCTAGATAAGTTATATATGGTATCACAGTTTTCCAATTGAAAATGTCTATTAAATGCATGTTTTATACTAGTTTGTATCCAATTACTAAAGAAATAAAATTATTTTAGAAAAGTGGCATTTCAATAACTCTTACTATATTTTATGGATTTTTTTAATAACATATAAACATCATTTTATAAAAGTCAGAGTTAGGAATATTCTCATGTAGAGTTTATAGTGTTTTAATTAGATATAGTATATTGTAATTAAAAAATTCCACAACCACGTATTTTAACACTCAAAAAGATGTCAATTTTGAGAAAGAAAAAAATATTAAATCATATCAGAAAAATCTAAAAATTATTATGACGTTCTGGAGGAGAGAGTCCTCTTCTAGAATGTATAACTTTTCTCCTCATTAGAATAGATTTGTTTTGAAAAATGTGGTGGGAGATGAAAACTATCGATTTGAGGTGAGTTGAAATTTCAATCCGTATAAAAGAGAAAATTTAGGTCTAAAGCCTATTTTTATTTTTGATTGTTCTAGATATATATGTTAGTTATAACATAGTCTAAAATCAAAGGGAATAAGTTTATTTCCATACAGTTTTGTGGTGGGAACTAGACCCCTAATTTTCAACGTTTTTCAGCACCTAAAAAATTATCTATAAAAATTAGGAAAACATAAAAATTCTTATTCCAAATAATTATTAAAAATTATAATCCTTAAATTCATCCATTTCTATACATTTCATTGGTTTACTTCATTTCCAAATTCAAAATAATAATACCACTTTTATGTCATTGAAGTTGAATAGTTATACTTTTGTTAGTCTTTTCCTTTACAAAAGGGTGACACAGGTTTGTGCTTTCACCCTTCAGCTTTTAGATATTTAATGGCATACGAAATAAGAGGTCTGAAAATAAACTTACTCACCAAGAAAGGAAAGGGAAAAGCCCCTTGTGTGGGATTTGACTCCTCTAAGTCCTTGCTTAGAGGAGGTAGAGATCAATCATGCACTTGCACAGCTAGGAAAATAATTATTCTTCTTGAGAATTGACCAGTTCGCCTCATTTAGGACAATTTATGGTTTCTTCATCATTTTTAGCTTAGGATTCCTTATGTAATTTGGGTGGCCATTTGGACAAACTGTTGAAGGTTCAAACTCCCCAGATTCAAAATATCAAGTGTTTGTTTAGTTGCAATGTCGATCTCATGTATGCTTGACAATCTGAACAAATATGGCATAATGAAATTTTTGTCCATTAAAAAAAAAAATTCAAAGGATTTTAATGAAATATATTTTCCCTGAAAGTTTGCAGAATTAATTCCATATTTTTTTAAGATTTTATTACCATTTTGTTTGCACAATCACTTTATAATTCCCAGAATTATTATATATTAAAAAATAAATTCATTAAGATGATATTAAATATATTTTTATTTATAAATTTATAAATTATAAATTATGATATTTTTAATTTAAAAATACAATTTTATTCATATAAAAAATAAATTTAACATATTACATAAAATTTCGTCATGTATTACAAAACATGTGCAATGCAGAACCATCTAAGGATAATTGGAAATTACTAATGACATGCACAAACAAACACCTACCACCAAGTGAGCAAGCGAACTTCAACCAAGCAATACATTTGTTTGTCACTAATGAACTAGTTACTTTACATTATTAAAAAAAAACTCAAACAATTAAATGCACCTATTGCACTCTGTGTAGCAGTAAATACACAATGCAAATATGTTGAAACATATACAGATGACCAACTCTCACAAGAAGTTCTCCTATCTAAATTCCAACGTGTCATGCTTACCACAAACCTATGGATACAAGTTGGCCTTGTCAATGGATCTCTTGGTGAAGTAAAGAACTACATTGTATATGTCCATCCTAGCTCTAAGCCTCCAGAGTTGCCAACATATGTTACTGTCACTTTTGATACCTACAATGGCCCACCATAGGATGTCAACAACCCAACAACTATTCCAATCCATCCAATTACCTGAGACAATTGTACCCAACTATCGTTGACCACTGCATGGGCTATCACTATACACAAATCACAAGGCACCACCCTAGAGCAGGCCATAGTTGATATAGGTAAAACCGAAAGACAGGGACTTGCCTTTATAACCATCTCTAGTGTCAAATCCCTACAAAACCTTCGAATTGAACCTACCTTCTGTTTTGAGCACTTTTGCAAAATGAAAAAAAATCCCTACACTATTATTAGAAAGAAAGAAGAATCTTGATTGTTCTTGCTCTCACTTTGCTTTGCTACGTTTTTTGTTTTCACTCCCTGTCTTCAATACACTTTTCCTTTCTTCAATTACCTAACCTAAGAATACCATTTATTTGTTGTTAATTTTATATTCTTCTCTTTTATAGGTTCACTCATTGCAATAAGAAGGGGAATAAAGTCAATTTGACTTGTCATATACAATATTTATTAAAGAATTCCAAATAATTGCACTACTCAAATTTTATGAAAGATCCTACAAATTTTATCCATACAACAATATTGTACTATCAAATTTGACACACATACTTTTACTTACATACAATACTTTTATCCTACATTATGCATGCTTGTAATGACATTTTACAATAATATTGATAAACTCTAATAATATTGATAAAATCTCCAATACACTATTTCATCACATTGAAAGTGCTAGTACATCCTAAAAGCATACATCTGCTCATAATATGAATTCACTACCAGCCGTGGCTTAAAGCAAAACTAACTATAGGTTATTTTCGCTGCCGTCATTGATACTTGACTACCATGAACATTATGCGAACCATCACAGTTAGCCACTTCATTCCATGTCTCTCGGATGATGAGATGGTGACAGATCTCAGAGACTAGAACATTCACAATACCCATCACTGTTTACAACATCGGTATCTTAGTCAGATGGAGTATGTTAATATTATTGTTAAGTGCCTGCTAAGTACATGGGGTTTCCCCGCGAGAGTTCGAATCTCTCAGGCGAGGTTCATTGCATTAGTTTTCCTAGACTTGGTTATTATTTTAAACAAATCTGACTCCTGTGAATATGATACGGTCACAATCCTCCTACTTTGCACTCTTCAAATGATGGCTGGATACATACTGTCCTATGTGAACATATAAACATTACTAATTATGGAGCTTACTCTACTCTACAAAACATGTGGCATCATCGGCTTTTAATTAACCCTCAAAAACTTCAACTAACATTTTAAACAACACTTTCCTCTGAATTATGCCTCCGAGTTAAATTCAGAAATATATCCAACATTCGTCCATATCATAGAAGAAATCTGTAGCACGGGTTTCTTTCACCGCAATTAAAAGTTTTCAAAGAAATTGTTATTTGCAGCCAACATGATACGGTCACTGAGCTAATTCAGTTTCAGAAGTTTATAGAAAGAGAACAAATGCAGAAAATTTAGCTAATGTAGAACGACAATCCAACTCCCGCTACTAGATAGAGAAGAATTGAACAGCATAATTGTTTATATTAAACAAAAAAAATTGGCATGCAATGATGAAAATAATTAAGTCGATAGGCTTCACAGAATTTCTCAAACAGTCTTCGATCACGTGAAGTGCAACGTCAGCCTTCTTCTGACAAATTTGACAATCCAACGGTCTTAAGCCGGAACAGCAGTATTGGGAAATGGCTTTAAAAAATTGTCCCAACACATGGTCGTGGACATTTACCCACCACTGCGTATAGACAAACACTATGGTTTTGCACCATCGTGCACTTGTTTAAGATTATATTTGGTTGACATGGTTAAATTTGTTAAGATGCAGTGAGCAGGGGAAAAGATTGGGCGCCTCGATTGTATGAAATCGTGCGTGTCTCACAAACTTTTCGCAACGATTCTGCACTGGTCATCAAGGATCCCCAAAGCATGTGAGACCGTTTTTGGTCAAGATTGCAAATCGGGCAGTTGTTTTGGCACTGGAATGTGTTCAGGGATGGTCAACTTGAAAATTAGAAATCAAGAAGAATATTTTCCAATTTTTTTATTCACATAAAACTGTACAGGTATATATACAGTTGTGTGCCATATGCATAAAGCTATAGGAAAGGAAACAGCTACAGGAAAGGAAAGAATCAATTTAGGAAAGAATAATTTAGGAAAGAATCAATCCAATATTAGAAACAATCCAATATTGCAACACTCCCCCTCAAGTTGGTGCATACATATACCACATGCCCAACTTGCCCAAAAACTTCGAGAACACTCGACTTGAAACTGCTTTGGTAAGAATATTGGCCAGTTGATCTTCTAATTGAATCTTAGGCAGCTCCACAATCTTCTCATCCAACTTCTCCTTAATAAAGAATCTATCTACCTCCACATGCTTTATATGACCATGTTGAACCAGATTATGAGCAATATCACATGCTGCTTTATTGTCACAATATAGTTGAATTCATTGCCTAGGCGGACAGCCCAAATCTCTCAGGGGGAATCTTAGCCACAACACTTTACATACTCCAAGTGTCATACCTCTAAATTCTGCCTCTACACTTGATCATGCAACAACATTTTGTTTTTTGCTTCTCCATGTAATGAGATTACCTCCAACAAAAGTGAAATAACCTGAAGTAGAACGCCTGTCATCTACTACTCCAACCCAATCAGCATCAGTATATGCATCCACACTTTGACAATCCTCATTTTTAGTGAATAAAATTTCTTTTCCAAGAGCAAACTTCAAATACCTCAAAATGCACATAACTACATTCATATGTTGCTCTGCAAGATTATGCTAAACTGGCTAACAATACTTAATGCATAGGCAAGGTCTAGCCTTGTGTGTGCTAAGTACATCAATCTTCCTGCGAGTCTCTGGTATCTTTCTTTATCAATTGGTACTTGATTGGACTCAATACATAACTTCAATCCTTCTTCCATTTGGTGTATCAGCAGTTTGACATGTTGACATGCCAGTTTCCCATAACAAGTCTAAGGCATACTTTCTTTGAGACAGAAAGATCCCTTTATCAGATCAAGACACTTCAATCCCAAGGAAATATTTCAAGAGACTGAGGCCTTTCATTTCAAATTGTCTGAACAAGTAATCCTATAGAGCCCTCCTTTCTTCAGGGTTATTTCTTGTAACTATCATGTCATCCACATACACATTAAGTGCAATGATCTGACCCTGTTGATTCTTTATGAATAAAGTATGGTTTGAATTGCTCTAACGGTAACCAAAGGCTTTCATTGACTTTTTGAATCTTTTGAACCATGCCCTTGGAGATTGTTTCAAACCATATAGTGACTTCTTTAATCTGCACACCTTTAGACTATGTATTTTTGGTATCATGCAGCCGAGTGGGAGTTCCATGTAGACTTCTTCGGGAAACTCTCCATGTAGAAAGGTGTTCTTCACATCAAACTATTGTAATGGCCAACCCAATTTTGCAACTAGAGACAACAAGACTCATACTGTATTGATTTTAGCTACAGGTGCAAATTTCTATGTATAATCGATCCCATAGGTTTAGATATACCATTTTGCCACTAGTCTCACCTTAAAGCGTTCAATTGTACCATCTTCTTTGTACTTAATAGTATAAACCCACTGACATCCAACTAGTTTCTTTCCTAGTGGACGGTCAACAAATTCCCAGGTATTTTTTTTTTATAATGATTTCATCTCTTCATTCATAGTGGCTTTCCACCTTGGATCAGCTAAGGCTTCCTACACATTGTTAGGAATAGATACAGTAGATAATTGATTTACAAATGACTAATTTGATTCTGACAAACAATGGTTAGACATATAATGACTCATAGGATATTTAACTTTACTAGAAAGTTTGGGTTCCTATATCAATTTAGGGATACCTTTGGTTGAGACGCTGAGGTAGTTGTTTTCTAGATGGTTCAGGAACATCCTTGGTAAGTGATTGGTGTGGTGTGAGGGACTCGGACGGAGGTGGACCCACAACTTCAATTTTTAGATGTTCATCACTACTTTGATCCAAAGTTTCACCTACTTCTTGATTAACTGTTTCAAAGAGTTCCCCTTCTTCAGAGATGTCCAAGCTACCCACATCTTTAGGGATGTGAACATCCACATCTTCAGAGGTGTTATCCACATCTTCAAAGATGTCCAAGCTACCTACATCTTCATAGATGTGATCATCATAGTCTAGAGTCTGAATTTCCTTCTAGTACTCCCCCTGAAGTTCAGGCTCAGAGGAAAAATGCATTGAGTCTTCATGAAAAACTATACCCAATGTAATAAAAATTTGTTGGGTTGGAGAATGATAGCATCAGTACCCCTTTTGATAAGCAGCATATCCTAGAAAGACACATCGCAGTGCTTGAGGACATAACTTGTTGCGTTGATGGTTATGGAGGTGTATGAAAGCTACACAACCAAAGGTGTGGGGAGGTAAATTTGGGATAGTTGGAGCAACAACTGCCTCAGTGAGAGCCTGGGATGGTGTCTAGAAATCAATAGTGTTGGAGGGTACCCGGTTGATCAAATATGTAAGTGCTTCGCCCCAATAGGATAATGGCATATGGGCTTCTATCAGAGAAGCAAGTGATGATTTTTTCTCTCGGTTACCCCATTTTGGTGAGGTGTATTGAAACAAGTAGTTTGATGAATAGTTCTGTGTGCTTCCAGATATTACTGAAGTTCAAAACTCAAATATTCGCCTCCATTTTCACTATGAAGAACTTGAACTTGTGCATTGTACTGAGTACAAATCATGTTATAAAATTTTTGAAATAACAAGTTCACATCACTTTTAGACTTCATTAAGCATACCCAAGTCATTCTAGTACAATAATCAATAAAATTAACAAACCAACATGATCCACCTAAGGTAGTGACTTTGAACAGACCCCAAACATCAGAATATATGATCATAAATGGAACTGGACTTTTATTCAAAGTTAATGGAAAAGAAGCACAAAGGATTTTTGCAAGTTCACAAACTTCACACCGGAAGCTAGAAACATCAAATTTTGCATATAAACAAGGAAATAATTTCTTCAAGTAACCAAAGGAAGCATGTCCCAAACATCAATGCCATAACCAAATTTCAATTTTTTGCTTGTCCCCCTCAAAGCCATCCATCGCTAGAGCTTGATGCAGCTTGTCCGAACTCTTTGACACCAAGTCCAAGTAATACAGCTTCCCTCGCCTAACATCACAACCAATCATTTGCCTCATTTGGATGTCCTTAAACACATAGAAATCAAGCCAAAAAATTACAACACAAAGTAAAGTAGTGGTGATTTGGGAAACTGACAACAAATTGTAATCCAAAGATGGAACCACTAAAATAGAATCTAGATTCAAAGTATCAGTGAGAGGTAAGGATCCTTCTCCAATAACTGGGGCCGAAGAGCCATTGGCAGTGGAAATATTTTTTTGTGAGGACGGTTTAAGGGATTAGAACTGTCTAGAATCAAACATCATATGATCTGTAGCAGTGGAATCAATTATCCATGCACTATTGGAAATAAGTGTAGACATATTTAAAGGCTTACCACCATTACCTACCATTGCTACTAATGTCGAGATCTATCCAGCAACATTATCCTTTGTCTTTCTTTCAACAAACGCTACACTAGAGGTCTTCTTGGAATTCTTCTTCCATGAATCGTGGCTATGATCCCACCATTCTGGATACCCAACAAGTTCAAAGCAGTGACTTTTGGTATGACCATTTTGATTGCAATGGGTGCAATTGTAGGTGGATTTATCAGCACCATTAGTGATCTTAGGTAGGTTTTGAGGAGGCCCATTATGATTAGATCAGTTTTGATTCACCATGGTTGAAGCTTCATTCTTTTCTAATTCTCCAATCATTGTTGTGCATTGAAAAGATTCATGGTGGACCAATGCATAACATGCTTCTAATTCAAGAATAGGATCCTTTCTCAAAATTTCACCACAAAGTTGTTTGAAGTCACCATCTAATCCAGCAAGAAAAGTATGCACCCTTTGTTGCTGAACTGATTTTTAGTAAGACTCAACATCGTTCTCACTTTCCATGATCACTTTATCACGATGATCCAACTCACCAAAAATCTCGATTTATTCTCCATAATGCACAAAGAGTGTTCTGCCATTCTGTTTGGCAAAGAAAGCCCTCTGATTCAAGAGAAACATCTGCAATTCATTTGCTCCATCATAAAAAGCCTTAGAAATAGCTTTCCAAATATCTCAAGTGGTGGGTAAGCGAATGTATCGCTTCATAATTTCTGGGGACATAGACATCAACAACCATCTTTTGACCTTTTGATTGTCTGCATACCACTTCTCATATCCATCATCCTTCTCAGAAGTTGGCTATGAGTTACCATGAATGAAAGAGAGTTTCTCCTTCTCAGCAATATGCATGTCCATGATTTGAGACCACAAATCATAGTTTTTTTCATCAAGTGTAATCCCTGCCTTGAACAATGAACCTTTAGATTGAATAATAATGGGAGCAGATTTGCTCTCAAATACTTTTGAATCTAACTCGACCATGGTTCAATGAAGGGAAACAAATGATTCAAGCTTCAAAGGTCTACTACCAACTTGAAAATCAGAAATCAAGAAGAATATTTTTCATTCTTGTATTCACATAAAACTGTATAGGTACATATATAGTTGTGTGCCATATGCGTAAAGCTACAGGAAAGAAATAGCTATAGGAAAGGAAAGAATCAATTTAGGAAAGAATCAGTTTACGAAAGAATCAATCCAATATTGCAACAAGATCGAGCCAATTGAGCTGCTCATGATGAAGGGTCGTGGACTTGGGACTTCTCACCTAGATGAACTTTCCAATTTTATAATGGGCAGATTGGGCACCACTAAAAAATCTAATTTAGGCGACAGTGGCGATCTGTGCACAAGCTTGGGCTTGTGCAGACAAGTTGCATGGATGAGATGAGCCCAAGTGATTGGGGCCACTATGTGACCTGATGACCTATGGGACTGGTCATGTTGATTCAAGTGTGGGTGGGCTAGCAGATCTGTATCTCGAGCTGGATGATGCTATTTTTTTTAGCACAATGGATGTGGTGATCTCGAGCTACATTGCATAGGTTCAGTCTTCACCAATGCTTGTGTGCCATAGATGTGGAGTGGCCAGGTTGGGTTGGCCAAATGAAGGGCGTAGGGGTTATAGAAAGTGTGTGGCTATATGCAGCTTGTGTGTCACAGTTACTTGCAAACTTGTCCTTGTGACTAGTAGACCACTATGTTGCTTCTTATTAAGAAGGTGAGCCATTCCTTATTCTTTATTTGGGTGCCATTTTTTGTTCTTAAATTAAATCATTATGATCTTTCACATGTTCTCATTTTACAATAATAAAATAGAGATGTGTGTTCATTGCTCTGTCTATAGGCTATCACATCTAAGTACTAAACAATAGTAGCATACATGACTCCTCAGTACATTTCATAAGGAATGGAGATTGTAAGAAATATGCTATAGAGAGTCATGTTTGCATATAAACATGTATGAATCCTACATAGATCCTCAAGTTCTTATTAGCTAGGTAAAAGATGGAAATGTAGAGAGGACATGTGTAGATTGGATCCATGTTTCAATCTAATCTAGAGCTGCAACAATAAAGAAGTCGTCTAAAAGTTTATTATGCTTTATCTAACATGATTCTTTTTCTTTTTTTTCTTTTATAATATTAATTCTTCATATTTTTATTAATGTTATAATTTTTATATTTTTAATGTTTAATTTTATTTATAGTTAGTCTTTTATTTTTCTTATTTCTGGTTTTGTTTTTGTTGTTGTATTAACATATGAATCGGAGAAGGATACTTTTGTGGTAATGGTGGAGCCTGGAATTGATTGTGCTTTCATTATTATTTTTAGTTATTTTATTATTTTTTTAACCAGACATGCATTGCTAATAAAAAAATTCAAGCTGATAGAATTCTTCATAAGTTTCATTGTCATTGCAAATGGACATAACAAAATTAAAGGGTCTGGCTTTATATTAGTTGATTCACTCTAAATGACCACTTTCAATAATTTATCCTTCATTTAAGAAGTTTAATATTATTATTATCCTAATTAAATCGTATGACTTTAGTCAGATCAAAATTTGGTGCATGTTGTATGATTTTTAAAATATTAAGCTAAATTCAAGGTTAAAAAAAGAATATTCGGTTCACTTTCATTATTTTGAATTTGTGTGAGAATATTTAAATTTTTTACAAGGTTTGAAAATTTATATTTTTGAGATATAGACTATATTTTTTTAATAATATTATTAATTTCTATTTAACAAAAAAATTCATAAAAAGATGGATCTTCAAAAATATTATTTGACAATTTATTAGAATTATTAAATTATGCTTTTCAAAAAAATATAATCTTGAAGTGTTAAAATAAATGATAAATTAGAAGTAAAACTATAGAATCAAGATGTAAAAAGATAAGCTTTGTACAATTAAATCAATTAATTACAAAACTATATAAATATATCAATAAATAAATAATTTTATAAATGAAGTGATTAAAAATTGATTTAGCTATAGAATATATATCATTTGTTTTGAAATATATATATTGTTTAAATTTTATAATATATAAAGTATTTTAATAATTGTTTTTGAAATAAAAAGCAACCAAAAACAAGGGGGTCAGCCCTTACAACCAAAAAACTAGTAACCAGCACATTACAAGCAGAGATCAACTGAGGACCTTAACAGATTGAACTAAAGTTCCACTTAACCATAGTAAAACTTATGCATGTTACCAACTAGCAATATACTATGATCAAAATCATCTAAATTATAGTCGTGGTCTAATAAGTCTATCAAACTACGAGAGTTCATCATAAAAACTATTGACAGAACCATGCCTACCCAAGTCTGAGCAATAGCTGAAAACCAGCAAAACCAGAACCAGCATATAAACATAAAAGTTTGGATCTGAGGATCCCCAAAATCTAAAAAACTTAATTAACAGTTTTCTCCTTTCCCTTCGCAGCGAGTAGAATCTGAGCCCAATCATCTGCAAGGAATTTAAAGAGGAGTTTATGATCCTCCATAATCATTTAGTGTCCTCCATCTCCTGAGCCAGCAATTGGAGGGTAGTGGCAGTAGCGTGGGTGACCTTAAGGGAAAATTAAGAGAAGGTGAAGAACCCTTCTTCTAAAGTTTTAAACCTCTTTTCCAATTTGGCATACGCCTCCAATTGCTCCTCAGTCACTTCCTTTTTATCCGCTTCCACCTTCTTAGCTTCCTCTTTAGCATTTTGCACCTGGTTATCGTCCTACAAAACCCTTGGGTTAGTAAAAACCTTAAGTTTTTCTTTGGTCAGGCAGGATATAATGATGGGGGAAGTGTCCACTTTTCTGCTATCCTCACAGAACATAATGGGTTGAAGAGTAAAGCTAGCAGAAACATGGGTAGTCTTCGTGGTTGCAGCATTGCTAGCTACCACTTGAGTATTATCAGCATACAACTGAGCATTGTTAACAGAATTGTCCGCCGAGTTAACACTTTTTTCTACCTCCTCCATTCATTCTTCTCCTTTGGAATCCTCCTCCTCCCCTTCTTCTTCATTATTTTCTTCTCTCTCTTCTTCAACCTCCTCAACCCTGAACCTGTTGGATTTTTGTTTGTGTTTTGCCTAAGATTAGGCAATTCTCCCAGACTTTCACCTAGCCATTCCCTCAACCTCCTCCTCCGAGTCCTCCTCTTCCACCACCAAAGTTTTTTTCATTTTAATTTTTTTACTACCCTTATGTTCCCCAACTGTATCAGGTTTTTTCTTTTTCTTATTTTCACGGCTAGGGGAGGGTCGCGGGGTATGAATTTTTGTTCCAGTACTAGTGCTCAAGGGTGAATTTTGATGGTGGCACTGGTTGTCCACCACCACCACCCTAGGGGGACAAAGGGAAAGGTGGAATATGTATAGGTGAAAGATAAGGCCTTGGTGGATAATGGTAAAGTTTTTCCCTTTATTTCTTTTCTCCCTAACATCACTAACCATATATTCAAGAGAATGCAGCAGAAAAAATGGGATAGAAATAAAATCCTTAATCCTAAAATGATTCAACAAAGGGAAATGATAGTAGAAGAAAACATCGAACCTGCCCTCCAATGTCAGATATTTCATAAGAATTAGGCACACATCATGCCATGGAGCTGGCAGTTTGTCCCTCTTAAATCCTCCTCTATAGCACATTGGTTCCTCACCGTCCGCAAAAAACTAAATTCTTACTAGCCTTGGCCGTAGTTTTAGCGACCTTCTGCCATTTATTTCCTCTCATTGAAAAACCAATAGCCATGGTTATCACCTCCTCATTCACTTGAAAAGTGATTCCATTAATGGTGACCTTGCGGTCGTTCTACCTATTGACGAACTGAAGGGCACAATTCTTGTCATACGCTGCCATCGACTGCATGTAGGGAAAAAAGCCCCCCTCCTTCAACAAAAACTAGGTGGCCATCCTATCTTTGAAGTTCTCCATTTTTGTGGGCTCCAACCTATTCAAGTCCCCTCCCATATCTATCCCACATATTTCTCGTTCCCCCACTTCAGTGATGCGCATCTGAACCTCCTTGTCTGCGAAAGCACTGCACCTACAATTGACCCTAAGTCTTTCAATAATGAGCAAAGAAGTTTTACAATCCCATGCTTGATAAACTTCAAAATCCCATGCAAATTCATTATGGGATTTCTGATTGTATGGTATCATAATTTTAGCACCTCGAAAATCTCTGACAATCTGATAAATGATACCATTCATACTTTTAAATGGGGAGAAATTTGAATTCTGCAATGGGTTACCATAATGATGAAGTGACATTCCTCTTAATTTGCATTCACTCATATTTTCGTTTGTACGGCCACGTCTCCTCATTACCCTAAAACCTTTCTTAATTTTAGCACACTTCAACTCACACTTGCCAAATTTGGCCCCAGCATTAAATATTATAGACATTATTACATGATACTCCCTCTACTTTTCTTGCTTATCAAGGACTTAATTTCTTTGTTAAGATTCTCTGTATTCCTCCAGCACGAGTGTTGTAGATTTAAACCCCATGGCAGCTGCCACATCGGACACCTTATTTCCTTCCCTGTAGATGTGTTGTAGTTGAACTCTTTCCATCCCATCTAAAATATGCCTGATATCCATAGTTATAGTCTGGATATTCCATCCTGGTTGGGACACACCATTAGCTAGATCAATGATTAATTTGGAGTCCCCTTCTATTGTTATTTCCTTAAGTTGCATTTCACTAATCAGTTGCAGCCCCCAGAACAAAGCCATTGCCTCGGCTAGATTATTACTTCCATTTCCCACCTTGCTAGCATAGACTAATAGTGCATCACCCTTCCTATCCCGCAGCACTCCACCTGCCGCTCCAACACCTCCTCTAGCAGCACCATCAAAATTTAGTTTAAATTGTGTAAGGGTCGGTGGTTTCCGTCTCGTTTGTTGTCTCCTTAATATTTTTGAGTTGTCAAAAAGGAAAAAATCCTCCTGACAACCCCATTTTTCTGCAACTTCTCCTTCTTGCCTACTTGGTTCTTCCTTCGGCTTTTTACATTTAGCAACCACTATATTTTCCTTCAATAATTTCTCCATTATTTCAAAAACTACCTCCACTAGTTTTTCCTCCTCCCTAAATATTTTGTTATTTCTTTCTTTCCATATATGCCAGCAAATATATGGTGGAACAATTTTCCATAGGAAGATCAATCTTGGGTGATAGAAAGGGTAGCACCAGTTCTCCACGAATTGACCCATATTGTCTTTCATAACCCAGTTCAGACCAAATCTCTCCCAGACCTTCACCCATATCCATACAGCATACTGGCATTCAAGGAATAGGTGTGAAATGCTCTCCTCCTTTTCCTTGCAAAGATAACAATGGTTTGTTATATAAAATCCCCTTCTTTTCAGATTGTCTAAGGTTAAAATTTTGCCATGTTGAATAGTCCAACAACAAAAAGTTGATTTTAGGAAGAAGGTTACAAATCCAAACCTTACTCCACCATGGTGGATGGGGGTCCTTGCTAAAAAGGTGTTTGTAAGTCAATTTGACTATGAAGCAACCACTTGAAGTTAAGTCCCAGATAGTAGTGTCCTCCTAGAACAGAATTAGGGGCTTTATGTTCCCAACAACTCTTCCAACTCCTTTAGTAGCTGAATATCCTCCTGAGAGTAAGTATCTTTATAAAGTTTCTTCCACTTCCTCCCCTAATCAATATAGTCTTCTACCTTCCTTCCCATGCCTACTTTAAGTAACTCCATTACTCTTTTGAATCTACTGAAGACCAGCAGTTTCCCTCCCAACCAATTGTCTTCCCAAAATCTGATGCTCTGACCATTCTCCATTATCCACCTTATCCCTTCTCTTAATAATCCTCTACTCCTAACAATATTCATCCAGATTTTAGAGCCTCCTGGGAGGTCATTATTGTATAGGTTCCAATTGAAGGGGGAATTCGACAGATATTTAGCTTTCATTATATTACCCCAATCAGTGTTGTCTTCACCCAATCTCCAGCCATTCTTTGTAAGAAGAGCCTTGTTAAGGTCACGAATTCTTCTTACTCCCAACCCTCCTTTTTCCTTTGGCTTGCACACCTCTTCCCAATTTACCAAACTCAATTTATTTTTCTCTTTTGTTCCTAACCACAGTAAATTCCTTTGTATTCTCTCAATCCTCTCTGCCATATTTTGGTTAATTTTGAAAAGGGACAGGAAGTAAATGGGAATGCCCTGGAGAGCTACTGTGAGTAGTTGCAATTTTCCAAAATTTCTTAAGATCTTCCCTTTCCATCCTGTAAGTTTCCTTTGAATTTTGTCCACTATCATTTCTATAATTCATTAGTCACTTCTTTAGTAGTTAATGGTAATCCTAGATAAGTATCTGGGAGGTTTGCAGACTGAAAACCCAAAATATTCCTTATCCTCCTTTGTAATGGACCATCAGTGTTAAAGAAATAAATCTTACTCTTGTGGTAGTTCACTTGTTTCCCTAAACTTTCTTCATAATTATGCAAAATAGTCTTCCATGCTTCAGCCTCCATAACCCAGGATTCTCCAAAAAGGAATGTGTCATCTACAAATTGTTGTAGAACTTCGGTTTCAGCAGTAGTAGCAAGCTTGGCCCCTTTGACACAGCCAGTATTCACTAGTTTAGAGAAGGACCTCCCTAACACTTCTACAACCATGATGAAAAGGTAAGGGGAAAGTGGGTCACCCTGTCTTAGACCTCTCTTCGCTCCAAAATTGCCCCAAGGAGAACCATATAGGAGAACAGAATATTGAACTAAGCCTACCATCATCTTAATCAGATTTATAACCCTATTATTATGTTAGGATAAACCACGGACAGAAATAAAAACTACATGCAAATATAACCAATAACAGAGAATAATAGATCACACAGAAATGAACACAAGGCACCAAGATTTAACGTGGTTCACCCAATCCCTGAGCTACGTCCACCAAACAATAAGTCTGATCTTATTACAATCTAGTGATTACAACCTGATTAAAGTTTGTAATCCCTTACAGCTCAATACCGCCGCAAGAAGTAATTTCGCAACACAACATAATGAAAATACCTAACCCTAAACCCTTTTATACAAGTATTTTATCTATTTTAGGGTTACAACATGTCGGCCATATGTCGGCCATAATATGTCAGCTACAACGTTGGCCACGGCCAAAAAAAAAACTTCAATTATGAAGTATGTACAGTACTTTCTTGATCAGTCACCATAATCTAACATATTAAACCCCACTCTTTCAAGCACATCATAGAGAAAATCCCATTTGACCTTATCATAGGCCTTGGAGATATCCAATTTGAGGGTCATACTCGGTCGTTTGTTTTTCTCCATTGAGTGAATAACCTCATGTGTAGTTATTGCTGCATCAAGAATTTTTCACCCTGGGACAAATCCTTTCTGTGGACTGCCAATTATTTTTTCCAAGAAAGGCTTTATTCTGTTTACCAAGACTTTAGCAAATATCTTATAAATAGTATTACATAAACTTATAGGCCTAAAATCCAGCAGACTCAGTGGTGTGGTAATTTTAGGAACTAGAGCAATAAAAGTCTTATTAATCCTCTTTAACATCTTCCCAGTTCTAAAAAAATCTCTAATAGCCCAAACCAGTTCAAGTTTAACTACCTCCTAAAAATGGTCAAAAAATGCAGGTGGAAACCCATCTAGACCTGGAGCTTTATAAGCTTTCATAGAGAACATAGCGCATTTCACCTCCTCCTCTGTGACATTACCTAGAATGTGATTATTTTTTGCCATTCCCAGCACCTGTGGTATTGTATTAATCAAGCTTCTTTTGATCACCAGGTTTCCAACCTTATTGTCCTTAGCATAAGCCTTGCAAAAGTAATCCACCGCATGTCTTCCCATTTCTTCCTAATCCTTATAAATCCTTCCCTCATCACCATCTAGCCTGTTGATTGTATTTCTTCTTTTATGGTTAGAAGCAGGCCTGTGAAAGAAAGTAGTTTTTTTATCCCCCTCCATAAGCCATTGTATTCTTGATCTTTGTTTCAATAAAATTTCCTCCCTTGACAGAATATCCTTCCACTTTTTTCTATATTTCTCTTCCTCCTGAGTTGCACTTTCTAGGTTGGTACCTTCCATAATTTCCCCTTGGAGTTTTTTAAGTTTTTCCTCCACCTCACCTTTTCTTTCAAACAAATCGCCAAATGAGTCCTTAGCCCAACCCTTAACATTTCTCCTTATATTATCCAATTTTTGGGTCAATCTGTACATTGTTGTACCTTCTATCCTTATATTCCACCATTCTTGTACTCTCTCTTTGAATTCTGGGTAAGCCTGCCACATTATTTCATATCTAAAAGATTGTGGCCCTCTCTTAAAACCATCCTCCCACTTAAATATTAAGGGAGAATGATCTGAAGCAATTCTAGTGAGATTCTCCATATGGGAATTACCTAGTTGATTCCAATTCCCGGTCACCAATAACCTGTCTAGTCTAACCTAAATAAGGTCCTTTCCCTTTCTATTATTAGTCCAAGTATATGGGTTCCCTCTCAGTTCCACATCTATAAAGTCCATTCGACTCATAAAATCATTTAGATCTTGCAAGCTTTTTGGGCAGTCCCTATTACCACCCAATTTCTTTGAGTGGTATAGAGGAGTATTAAAGTCACCCATACACATCAATTGCTTATCCTTCGTAGTTTCTGTAATCCTAGCTAGTTTATCATATGTTTCTTTCCTCCCTATCTTGTTATTAGAGGCATAAATATTAATCAGTCCCCAACTGTGAATACTAGATTGGAAATCAGTTATTATGAAATTTCTATCCTTCCAAACCTCAACTCCCATCATAGAGTTTAGGTTCCACATAGTAGCAATACCCCCCGAGGCTCCATCAACCTCCATATGCATGTAAGCAACACCAGGCCAAACATGACTAACAATTTTATCAAAATTGGCACTAGACATTTTAGTTTCTTGTATTAGAACACAATCAACTCTTTCTTGAAAAATACATTCTTTCAAAGCATATTTCTTTTGGGGGTTATTCAACCCCCTTAAATTCCAAGAGAGGAATTTCATTTCTTATCTCTATTAATAGTCTCCAATGTAAGTTTCTTACCACTGGCCACATCCCTTGTTGCTTGTTTTGTCCTGGTTGCTCTACTAGACGACTTTTAATAATTGTTAATATCAATAAAGAAATAAAAATTCAACCACAATTATACTAAAAAAATTTCTTATCATCTATCTTGTGTATGTGGTCACTTCATCTCAAAAATATTGTAACACTATCTTATATATAACACTATTGGCATAATCCTTGCACCCTTCAACAGTGCAAGTGCTAGTTAGCATCTTACAACCCAACAACATGGTAGTTGAAAACATAAGGAAGAGTTCCAAGGTTGTACAAACTGCCCCTACAAAACCCATGTTCGTAGAGTTGCAGAATTAGTGAATGACATGATTTAGATTCCAATAGACCTCAAGAAGGCCATTCCTCCTACCTTCAATAGATAGACTAATGGAGATGATGTTAAGGCTTGGATAATTACAATGGATAAGAAAACTTCTGTATTTAGAACTTTATAGAGAAATATAAGGCAATGTGAGTAAATTTTCAATTGGTTGGAGAAATTTCCACTTAGTGAGAGAATGTGATGACCAAGAAGAAGTTGCATCACGATGAGATATCATGGGAGGACATTCTGCAATCCTATCATAAGAGGTGGTTGTCTTAATTGCTCTACGACAAGAAAGCGACTGAGTTTTAAAAGTTGGTTCAAAGAGTTATGAAAAAAACCAAGGAATTCAAAGCAAACATAGTACTATACTCCAATAAAAATTGATAACTTAGAGGCTCATAGAGGGAGCATCCCTCAAAAAATTCAATGGGTGTTGATGAGATTTTTAGGATTATTTTAAAGCAAGTGGTTCCATTAATTTCATAGTGTGATTCTCTTAAAATTTTAAGTTCCAAAATTTATGCAAGTTGATGGTCTCATGAATTTTATTATTTAGCATATTCATTTCATGAGTAAGAAACAAGTGGCCAAAAAGCTAATGTCTAAGGAGACGTCTATCCAACCCAAAAAAGTTGTCCCCATTCTAGAGCAGAAGATGAGGAAGTTCTTTTGGAATGGATCTAATGAAGGGGATAAAAATACCCTTACTCACATGGGAAAAGATTTGCAGACCCAAGGATGAGGGAGGAGTTAGGATCAAAAATTGGAAACTTATGAATGAAGCACTGGGAGCTAAACTAATATGGGAAATGTATGAAAATCCATAGCTCTACTGGGTGAGAATCCTAAAAGGTAAATATTTAGACTTTGATGAAAAGAAAGATATACCCAAAATTCATGGCTTGCATCAATACCTTGGCCTACAACTTGATTCTCCCTTGCCTCACACAAAGTGATATTGGCTTTTTCATTGAGTGCTATTAACACATCCAAAGGAACACATATGATGATTCAATTCTTGGAGCAATCTAGGTATTCTTCTTGGATCCTTCCTTGCACGAAGATATCAATGCAACTAAAATAGGGTGGCCTCTAACCTAGGTTCTTAGTAAGGGATTCATTCATAGCATCCCTCTTGCACCCAATATGGGACTAGAGCCTCACAACCAAAAGAGTATTTAAATATGATGGTCTCGCAAGAGAGATTAAGGACTTCAAACATATCAAGCCTATCTGCCTAGAAATTTCTCCATGGTTGCAATTCCATGATTAGCCTCACTAGATAAATATAAATACTATGACCCCTGAGACTTTAATCTCTATTAAGGGCTTTGTGATTATAGTGGGTTGAATTAGTCAAGTTCACTTGTTCCCACTTGGGTCATTCTCGTGATATTTTTCCCTCAATAATAGGCCCTCTGATGGTAAAAGATCCATCTAAGAGATAACATAAAATTGATAAACAAATGGAGATCTAGATTTTTTATTTCTCTCAAAAGAAGCAAAGAGAATACTCTCCTACTCCAAATTCTTCTCCCAAACACATTGAGAAAGGGTTAATTAAGCCTACTAAAGAGTAACCTATCCAACTCACTTTCTTGATCCACACCAATGGGTCAAGGTTTCTCACTATCTTAGAAAGACAAGCACATACTTCTATACCAAAGATATGAACCCTTGTTCATGAACTTTTAAGTTCATGTGAAATCAAATGAAATCTAACAACAAAAATGCATAATGTTTATTTGTAGATCTAAGGAAGCCTATAAGAGCCACAAGTTAGTAATCCTACCAACATAATCCTTTAACAAGAGAACACGTAAGTTAGGGCATATGATATCAAATCAAAGCACAGTAGAACTTTCAAAACCATTTGTTAGCCACTGTGAAAAACAAAAATGCAAGTGAAATGTAAGAAAAATAATCTATCTAACTCATAAAATGCAAGAAGATAGATCTATACAAGAAAGCACAACTCACGAAAATATCATACATTAGATCCCTAGAAGCTAGACAATAGAAAGGTCTAGATAATAGAGTTCTTTAACTAGTACAATAAATTGCAAGAAGGCAGGTGATGATCTAGAAAGTAGTCAAGCGACATAATAGAAAAGGCAAAATATTGCCTATAAAGGGAAATATCATATATAGACCAGAGAAGGGTCATACATTATTTCATGCTCGAAAATGCAAAGAACATACCTACAGTAATAAAATCTCCTTTTTT
This sequence comes from Cupressus sempervirens, assembly GCA_028749045.1. NCBI lineage: Eukaryota > Viridiplantae > Streptophyta > Pinopsida > Cupressales > Cupressaceae > Cupressus > Cupressus sempervirens. The sequence goes on along the minus strand of CM053788.1, from coordinate 392,718,118 downwards.
TTTGCAAAATGGAGCTAGAAACTTGGTTCTACCCAATGATGGATGTCAAAAATGTATGCTAAAATGTGAGCACACTTCTATAAACCATTCTATCCAAGATATCCAATGAAGATGGATTCTTGAGTGATGACTTATAACTCTCTATCTATAACATGCAATAGCTGAAATAATATTAATTGTGGCTCTCAAATGAACCCAAAGATGGAGACCCTTGCAAGGTGCACCCTAAAATGAGAAATTTAAAGAGCACAAGCCATGAGAGTGCAAGTATCCAAGAATCCAAGTGAGATGCAATATAAAGATAATCTAAAATGAAAACATAAGGTTAAACTATTATGAAGTGCAAGAATAATAAACTAAACTAAACTAACAAGATGACGATTACTATCCCCTTGTTAAGATATGTGAGCTAGACTAAATGCAATGAAAGGAAATATCAAGCTACTATGCAATAGTGCAAGTGAGTGCTCAAGAAATAAAAATGACAACATAAAATTAGCATGAGGACACGAGATTATGAAGAGTAAGGAGAGAGCCTCCTTTTAAAGATTTTTTAACAATCAAGATTAAGAGGTAAAAGCAACAATGGAGATTTATCCCTTAGTTGATCTATGTGCTCAATATTCTCAAGAGGCAAAAGGGATGCACGAGATTAAGAGGTCAAAGATGAGTGGTAGGGGTAAAGAGGCAAAAGCCTTTTTGAAAACTCAAGATTCCACTCATTTTGGAAAGTCTGCATTTAAGTTGTCGACAACTTGCTTTTTATTTATATCTTTAAAGTAGAAAAAATCCTTTTCATGTTCACATAGAATAAAGGGGATTTTTATTTAATTAAAATGGAGCATGTTCTTCCAATTAAATAAAACTTAGGATAAGGCAGTCAAACTATAGGATAAAATTGAATAATTGATTAAATGATAATTTGATTAAAGATGAATGATTAAATAACTATGCAAATTTGACTAAGCATAATATGGTCTAGTATTTGGATTAAAAGTGTTGGAAAATAGGGGCTAAAGTTTACTAAACCAAAATTAGGTGATTACAATAAATACATTTCATAACTATACACATATCTACATAGATTAATGTGTAAAGAGTATAGGTGGATATTACTAAGCCGATTGAATTATAGTCTAAGTAAATCTAGAGAGACAAATTAGATAATTGATATTATCCTCAAAGTGAGGATCCCCTCAAAATTAATTGTTGGAGAACCAATTAATATATCTCCAATCCTTACAACTACTAGAAAGTCTACCACCTCATATACTTCCTTAACAATATGTCTTAGCTATGGTGTTATACAATTAATGCCAAAATTGGATTTAATTCAAGATTAGACATCCAATTTGGAGTAATATTTATGTTGTATGAATGTATTTATGAATTTGGATTCATATGTCTTCTTGTTGATTTTCTAAGGAGATGTCTATCTAACCCAAAAAAGTTGTCCGCATTCTAGAGCGGAAGATGAGAAAGTTCTTTTGGAATGGATCTAATGAAGGGGATAAAAATACCCTTACTCACATGGGAAAAGATTTGCAGACCCAAGGATGAGGGAGGAGTGGGGATCAAAAATTGGAAACTTATGAATGAAGCACTGGGAGCTAAACTAATATGGGAAATGTATGAAAATCCATAGCTCTACTGGGTGAGAATCCTAAAAGGTAAATATTTAGACTTTGATGAAAACCAAAGGATATTGACAGTGTGGGATCAAGCAAAAGGATCAGCAATATGGAATTTCATGCTCTCTTGCAAACATATTATTCTGAAGCATATCTCATGGTGTATCGGGGATGGGAAACAAGCTAAATTTTGGGAAGACTCTTGGAATGGACATAAAGTTTTGGGGAAGGATGAAAGTTGTAATGAGCTAAAAAAATACTTTAAAGAAATATGGGTGGATTTTGTGTCTAATTATTTGACAGAAAAGGAAGGTTTGGCAGCGAAGGAATGGTGCTGGAAAAATGTTTCAAGAGAGGAGTTGACTGATGAGAAGAAGCAACAAATGGAGAGCATCTTAAATGAAAGGAATTTGTTTGTAAGAAAAAAGAAGGATAAAATTATTTGGTGTGGATCTCTATTAGGTAATTACTCAGTCAAATTAGGCTACACTATTTTGGCCAAAACTAAGAGTGAAGTTTTTACCTCAAAAGATCTCTGTTGGAATAAGGATATATTACCCAAGGCAGGTGCCTTTGCATGGCTAGGTTATAATGGTAGAATTTTAACTGTGAAAAGGCTAAGGAGAATAGGCATAATAGGATCATCAAGATGTCCTTTGTGTGAGAAGAATGAGGAAACTTTAAATCACCTTCTGGTTCAATGTCAGCATGCAAGGAAATGTTGGGATATGGTTCAATTCAAATTGAGATGGCAAGGTCTAAGAGCCCAAAACCTCAAGGAGGTTTTTGATGGATGGCCAAGAGAGCAGAGAAAAATAACTCTCTCAAGTATTTGGTTAGTTTCCCCATCATTGATTATTTGGGAATAATGGAAGGAACAACATAGATAAATCTTTCAAGGAGAAAAGGAGAATCTGAGAAGATGTTTAAATAGGATTATTAATGCAATAGAGGAGACAGTAAGTGTCTTGGCCACAAAAAGACAAGCTATGTAGATACCTTACACAAAAGAAGATAGTGTGTTACAATCATCATGGCCAAGGATAAGATTTAAATCCCCCTCCGGGGCACTGATAACTAATAATAAAAAGGTAAAGCCGGAAAAGATAGAATGGAATGCTCCAATGGAAGGATGGGTATAAGCAAATTTTGATGGAGCTACGAGTGGCAACCTAGGGATCTCAGGTGTTGGGGTTTTTTTTTGAGAGATAGTGCAGGATGCATTTTACTAAAAGGAACAAAAAAAATTACCCACAGGTACTAATAACATAGCAAAGTGTCAAGCAGCCCTATTAGCAGTAAGGTTAGCAAGAAAGGAGGGGATCAAGAAGCTACATTTAGAAGGGGATTCCCTAGTAGTGGTGCAGGCTATCTCAAAAATGCAAATTAATGCATAGTATCTCCAAACAATAATTGACTCAATTGTGCAAGAATTAAGTCACTTTGAAGATTTTAAGATTACTCACATCAAACATGAAGGTAATATGGAAGCAGACATCCTATCAAAATGGGCAATATCCTTAAATGATGAAATAGTTTGGGTTGAACATTTAAATGATGGAGTGGATTTGAATCACACAAGTAATGATTATGGAATGTAGGTAACTTTAAATGAAAGCTCTCAAAGGATGGGTAAGTCAAAAAAGGAGGATTTAGATAGATTTTTAAGGAGTGATTAGTCCTTGCGGATCGTGTGGAAAATGGAAATGTGCGGCAGCAAAGGAATTTTTTTTTAAAAAGAATGCTAATGCATTAAAACTTGATAGAGCCGCATCAACAAAGTGTGTGAGAGGCTCTTAAAATAAGATAGGGGGTAGCCTTTCAAAGCATAAGTCTGAATTAAGAAAGGAAAATTGTGCAGGTCCAATGGAGTTGACATTCACCTTTAAGACAGAGAAGCAACAAAAAGCTCTATTTGGGTGGGTGGCAGACCAATGCCAATCAAAAGAAGTCATTCGAGAAATGCAAGAAACCCTGGGCCCCCTCTTTCAAGAAGCAAACCATCATTGGAAGGTTCAGGTGGATATCGCGGCGATGTTGATGACTTGGGGTCTATAGGTGGGAGACCATGAGAAAAATGTGGCCTGGGTAATGAAGGCTCCCTCTGAAAAGGCCTTAATTCAAGAATTGGAGACACTTTTGGAGTGGGCACACCCCGGGTGGGCCTTCGATTTTAGAAAAGGTTATGAGGATGATGACGAAGAGAGGGAGAAAGGGATTTTTCCTTTTGTTATTTGCCCACGAGGACAGATTGATAGGGACGCTTATACTAATGAATGTCGCCAAGCATGGGAGAGCCTAAAAAGTGTTATTCAGTCTTATCAAGACAAATGGAGGAAGGCTACCTTCCCCACTGATTTCCCAAAGGGAAAGAGGTCAGTTAGGAATTTTTGCAAAGTTTAAAGCAAAGGTGGGCACCCATTTTTTATGAAGACAATGTGAACCCTTTTTGTAGGATGGCAAAATGCGAGGGAGGTTTTTTGATGGCAGCGACAAAATGTAACTACAAAAACAAAGCCATGATTGTCAAGAATGAAGGACCTTTGGAACTGAAGGCAGAGCAAAGGGAGGTTTAAGCAGCTCTGCAAATGGCTGAAAAAAAATTGAGAAGTCGAAAGCAATCAAAATAAAATGTTTTTGATTTACACCATAGAGAAATTTTTTTGAAATGATGAGGTCATCATGACTATAGTAGAAGATGAAAAGGATATAGTTGTAGGATGTGCAAATTAAACCATATTAGCCTTTTAAAGAGGCATTTTTTGTAATGTATGCAATGGAGAAATAAGGCATAGTGTATATGATGGTCCTCTATGATAGAAATATGGACCTTTTTGTCTTCGATGAAAATCTAATTTTATTAATAAAATACAAACTTATTACCAACCAAAAAATAATAATAATAAACTAATGTAAAAAAGTTAAGAATAAAAAAATAATCTATTTTTAAAATTAAAAGACCACAAAATATCGAGTGACATTTAATGAATTCAATGTTATTAAGTAAAAATGTATTATTAAATTATTATTCCACTTTTACCCATCTTAGATTTAAAATGTAATTAATTAAAGATTATATATTAAAGTTTTTAAGAAAATTACATATTTCTAATTAAAATTGTTCCAATTAAAAAATCAATAACACATTAATACTTTTAAGTTGTTATATATCTATAGTAATATTTACACATATATTGTTATTAATATTGTAAAAAAATTACTCACTTTACAAATCTATTTATTTAAGAAAATATTTTCAACTTTCAATTTTATAACAAAAAAATAGAATAATGCAAAATAGGATTTTACAAAATCATTCTAAAATATAATTGAATTTCAATTTCCAACCACAAATAAAAAGAATTAAAGTATTATAAATAATTTATATTTTTAAAAAAATGTAATATTAAATCACTATTTAATACTATCATATATTGACTATTTAACTTGGGTGTATATAAGTTGCACAGTAGCCACTACCGAAGCCTATTGGCTAACAACTTTCTTATCTTACATTCGCTCTTATCTTACAAAGTTTATAAGCACCAGTAGAATTAAGAGCAGCTGCTAAGTTCATTGTGTACATCCAAGCTTGTATCCCCACCTTCAGATATTTCCACATCTGTGTACAACAATACTCCAATAAAATACAAGAAATGTGTGACGAAAGTATGTGCACCATGTGTTCGAGGTAATGCTAGAGTCATCTTGAGGTGCACAATACATAGTAAGGCATCACATTGGTTGAAAACATTATGAAGTTGCGATCACAAGAAGGATCGTGCATAGGTAGGGAAGATGTGTTGCTTATTTACTCACCAATTATTTGATATAATGCTTCTTGATCACAGTTGATGCTTTTCATTTGCATATCATATCTTGGTTGCAGTTAAGAAAAAACAACATGGAAGAAGGCTTGCACATGCATTGAGATGGGGAATAAGAAGAGTTGAAGCAAATAAAAAATTATGATTTGGTTCAATGTCAGTCACTTCTAAAATTGGAATACATAACTCTGGTTCAAATACAACACCCCACATTGTTGTATCTGTGCCTTCCACTCTGGTGTTGTTTTAATAATGCAATCCCATGTTTTGTTTTGTGAAATAATTAGAACCAATTCACAGTATTTTAAAACCGATCCAACACAAAATTCTGCATTTAATATTTTATTTTTGGTTTTTAAGCAAGCAAGAGTTGGATTTAATAATTTCTGAGTTGCATGTGTTGGCTTTTGGAGGAATCGATTGGTTTAATAGAAAATTTTCCATTTTGTTTCTAAATAAAACCAAGCCATCATATTTGTATCACTTGGCAGCGACATGTCTTATTTGTAACAGCTCAAATCCAACTACATAGGAAGTCTCGATGCTAAACATGAAAACATCTCATATCAAATACTTTGTCATGCACTTTGCGAGGCAATATAGAATTTGATCTCAGGGTTAGTTACTTAAAATGTTAGACTGTATTGTTAGAGGCAATATAGAAGGATTGCTGCTCCAAGATTCCCAAAACAGTGTCTATGTGCTTTAGATGCTCTTCCCATGTTTTACTGTATATCAAGATATCATCAAAAAATACCAAAACAAATTTTCGAAGATGCTGACTGAATACCTTATTCATACAAGATTGGAATGTTGCAGGTGCATTAGTGAGTCCAAATGGCATAACAAGAAATTCAAAGTGCCCATAGTGACATCTGAAAGCAGTCTTTTCCACATCTTCACTCCTCATTCTGATTTGATGGTAGCCTGATCTTAAGTCAATTTTTGAGAAGTATACAGCACCATGTAACTCATCAATGAGTTCATCTATGCGTGGTATGGGATATCTATTTTTTATGGTCTTCTTGTTTAGAGCCTTGTAGTCTATACACATTCTCATTGTACCATCCTTTTTCTTGACAAGTACCACAGATGATGCAAATGGACTAGAGCTAGGCCTTATGAATCCCATGTCCAGGAGTTTTTTAATAGTTTTTTCAATTTCTTCCTTATAACCTCTTGGATGGCGGTATGGGGTTGTTATAACTGGTTTGGCACCCTGTTCTAACTCTATAACATGCTCAAGACCTCTATCTGGTGGTAATCCTGGAGGCAAATCATTGAAAACTATACTATGCTTATCAAGAATATTTTGAATTTCAAAATGGAAATTACCTTGATTCTTTAGAGAGCTTGTTGGTTGGATTATGACTCCTGCTGCCCATGTTACTTGTCCTCTTCGAAAATTCCTCTCCATCCTCTTTGCAGAGACCACCTTAGGTGCTCCATTCGATAACCCTCTCAATATGACTTCTTTCCCATTGGAATGAAATTTAAACTCCATAGTTTGATGGTTCATGTAATAGCCTCCGATAGAGTGCAACCATTGAACACCCAATACAAGATCTGTCTCCCCAATACCAACCACATAGAAGTCATCACATAACTCATAATCTCCTAAGGTCATCTTGAGTTGTTTCACCACCCGTGTGCAAGGCATAGTGAATCCATCAGCTACAGTAACATTGAATCCCTCAAAATCTTCTGCTTTAAGCCCTCTTTTCATGACAAATCCCTCATCAATAAAATTGTGAGTTGCCCCACTATCAAGAAGAACAGTCAACCTTTGCCCTGCTAGTACCCCTCGAATTTGGAAGGGATGGTATCTTGGGACTCCTGATAATGCTGCTAAAGTGCCATCCTTGCTGAATTCTTTTACTTTCTCTTCTTCTACCTCCTCCTTAGTATCATGAAATTCCTCATGCTCATCTGAATCAGATTCTGAAGCAACTTCAATATAGTGCACTTGACCTTTCCCCAAACATCTGTGTCCTGGAACCCATGGCTCTCTACAAGTAAAACAAAGCTTTTTCCTTCGTAATTCACTCCTAGTCTCTTCATCTACCTTCTTTTTTGCCACATTTGTCACATCTTTTGGTGGTAGTGTTGAGAAAGTATTTTTCTGAAAATTTCCCTTATGTTGCCAAAGATTTGGGGGTTTTTGATTAGTGATTGATTTCATAGGCACACAAGTTTCAAGTTGCAAACTTCTTTTAATAGCTTCCTGTAAGGTTGAGGGTGAGAAAGCCTTAACCAAACCCTTAACAGAATCTTCTAAACCATCAAGAAAAAGATAAACAATCCTCTTTTCACTCATATCAGGTACCATAACAGCCACTTTTTGAAATTCTTCTATATACTCATTAACTGATTTGGTTTGCTTCAACTTTGACAATTCTTTAAAGTACTCTTCATCATCCTTGAGGTCAAATCTATCTATCACTCTTTGACTGAAATCTTCAAATGTAGTTACCTGATCGTGACCTTGAGTAGTCATTCCATGATACCACCAATCATAGGCTGCATCTTCCAAGTGTAGACTTGCAAATTGAATAGCATCACTCTCTTTCATGGGGTTAAGTGTGAAGAAAGTTTGTAATTTTTGTAGCCATGCTCTAGCTGAAATTTTATTTGTTCCATCAAAAGTAGGTGCTGTAAACTTGTTTATTTTATTTTTGAGCTCTCTTCCACTTGTTTCATGCTCCTTCCTGTTCTCTTTCTTGGGCATCAAAGCGTTCATCATATCCACATATTCTCTAAAAGGAACTGAACTACGAAAGTCATCATCTAAGCCATTGTAAGTAGCTCTTAATGTAATCAAATTACCTGTAACCTCTTCCACTAGATTAATGGTTGGATTTGGTACTGGTGGCTCATTTGCAGGCAAGAAAATAGTTTTGGTTGATTTAGATGGTGTGGATCTCCCATTTCTTGGCTCCTCTAAAGTGCTCCCTTTCTCATTAATAGATGCAATTCCTTGTAATTTTTCTGTCAATATTCACAAAGCCTCTCTAGTTTTCACCAAACCATCCACTGTTTGCTTCTGAGTATTTTGGATGTCTTGGAAGAATTTCTTTGCCATCTCATCTGGATCAGCCATACTTTTTTCTTCCTTGGATTTTGTACTTTTGCTTTCAACTGGGGGTTTGATCAAAATTTCTTTATTCTTTTCTCGCTGCAAATATCTTTTTTCTCTTTCACTTAGTTGCATGCAATCATAAAATATGACATGCAAGATCTGGGTAGTTGTCAAAACTTGACATTTAAGATCTGGGTAGTTGTTAAAACTGACATGCAACTTCTACAAACCCTCAGGCTGGCAAGATCATGGCTTTGATACCACTGAAATGTCCCTTTATAGATTTTTTATGATATTTCCAGCCTCAAATCAGAACTTTAAAATCAAACAACCAATATTACAAAGATCTGTCAATTTTCCAATAAAACCCAAATCGGGTATGTCCAAATTAGTGCCAAAAACTTCACAACTTCACAATTTTTTTAATAAATCTGAGAATGGACATTTTTACAGAAATTTCAGCAACATAAAAGCCTAAAAAATGACATTTCCATATTTGTATAGCCTTTACACAACAACTCACAAATGTAGGGCAAGACTATGCTCAATCGGGCTCCCGAAACTAACACAAAAATGCTCGGAAACACCACAAAAACACTCATAAACTATCTCAGAAGTTTAATCACGACCCAATACATATATTCAACTCTATTATAACATCATAAAGTCTGAAATACAGCAGCAAACCAAACTGATATGAAACACTCAACTGAAAACCCAAACTCAAACCAAAAACAACCCCGAAAACACCCAAATCGGCACTATTCAGCACAAAGGCAAACTCTGTATGAGCATGCACATGGAATGGCTTCAAACTCCCATCCTTAGCCTTCCTGGAAACCTGCAAACTCCCGTTCTTGGGTCTCCTTCTCCACAGGTTTGGCAGCCTCTGAAGAACAACAAGAAAATTAGCAAGAATCAAGTTGTAGAATGAGCCCAAAATGCCTCCAAACCCCTTAAAAGAGGGCATAACCCTAACTCACGTCCAAGAGGGGTTAATAAAATATAATTTAATAATAATTTTTATTTATTAGTCCATTGGTTTCCAAAGATTAGCCCCTTTTTCCGAAACTTCACCTTTTTGGAGCCTGCCTGCCTTAGCAAAGTTTATTATTTTTTAATTATTTGAAAAGGGGACATGACAAGCGGAAGGCAAAGCAAAGGGAGGTTTAAGAGGCTCTGCAAATGGCTAAAAAAATTTGAGAAGTCGAAAGAAATCAAAATAAAATATTTTTGATTTATGCCATAGAGAAAGTTTTTTGAAATACTGAGGTCATCATGACTATAGTAGAAGATGAAAAGGATATAGTTGTAGGATGTGCAAATTAAACCATATTAGCCTTTTAAAGAGGCATTTTTTGTAATGTATGCAATGGATAAATAAGGCATAGTGTATATGATGGTCCTCTATGATAGAAATATGGACCATTTTGTCTTCGATGTAAATCTAATTTTATTAATAAAATACAAACTTATTACCGACCAAATAATAATAATAATAATAAACTAATGTAAAAAGGTTAACAATAAAAAAATGTCTATTTTTAAAATTAAAAGACCACAAAATATCAAGAAGTGACATTTAATGAATTAAATGTTATTAAGTAAAACTGTATTATTAAATAATTATTCTACTTTTACCCATCTTAGATATAAAAATATAATTAATTAAAGATTATATATTACAGTTTTTAAGAAAATTACATATTTAGAATTAAAATTGTTCCAATTAAAAAATCAATAACACATTAATACTTTTAAGTTGTTAAATATATCTAAAGTAATATTTACATATATATTGTTATTAATATTTTTTAAAAATTACTCACTTTACAAATCTATTTATATAAGAAAATATTTTCAACTTTCAATTTTATAATAAAAAATAGAATTATGCAAAATAGGATTTTTAAAAACCATTCTAAAATATAATCGAATTTCAATTTCCAACCACAAATAAAAACAATTAAAGTATTATGAATAATTTATATTTTAAAAATAATGTAATATTAGATCACTATTTAATACTATCATATATTGACTATTTAACTTCGGTGTATATAAGTTGCACAGTAGCCACTACCGAAGCCTATTGGCTAATAACTTTCTTATCTTACATTCGCTCTTACCTAAGCCGATCCACTAACTACACCCTATGCAATTCCCTTTGGCCCCGTTTGGTTGGGGAAGATGAATTTTCCTCATAACCAGGTTATCTGATAACCAGGTTTTCAAAAACCTGGTTATGTATTTTAGGAAGATAGTTGGACCGTTTGGTTGACACGGAAGATGAATTTTCAAATCCATATTCTGCGTTTGGTTGCCAATTTAGAAATTGGAATTGGAACAGAATATGACTAGGAATATCTTTTTGTTGCGTTTGGTTGTTCATTTTCTAATTGGAATTGGAATTTGATGTAAATTTTTTTAATCTTATTTAATTAGTGAAACACAAGGATTAGAATGAGTAAAGTATTAATATTTATGATTTAATTTATTTATAATTAGACTACATTATTATTATTTTTTATTCTTGAATATTCACAGTTTTATTTTGTTAGTCAATAATAAATAAAATGATTATTATTTTTTATTTTAATTCTATTTATTAGCAAAGAAAAGTAAAAAATAATCATACATGCAATCATTTGTACGAAGTTATTTTTTGTCCCATTGTTGGAAATTGTGATCATATATATTATATATTTTTGAAAAATTGTGTAAGACAAATTTATTGTCAAATTGAATTTATTGTCAAGTTCATCCAAACTTCATAATTGTCGAACTCGAATTGAAACTTGAACCTTGTGACTTAGCCGCTAAATATGTGTGTTTGTGTCCTCTCTCTATCCCTCCCTGTGTTTGTGTTCATCCACGTGATTTGGCAGAAGGATTGGACACAATAAATGTTGTTTATGCAGATGAATTATTGCCTATACTATATGAGAATTCTCGCATCTCTTAAGACTAGTTGTCGACACAGAGAGGGATTGTGAGGCATGTTGTGGCTCTTGGTCGGTATCTTCAGAATCCATTGGCCATGGTTGCAACATTATATAGTCTTGGCAAAGAAATATTATCATTGAAGCTTCATTCACTGGAACATTTCCTTACTCCAGATGAAAAGTATGAAGCTGTTGAGCAAGTAATAGTTACAACAACCAACTGTAGAGGCTATGAAGCCACTTGTCTTTATAAATGCTATTGGTTTTTTTAAGGTTTAGAGGGAATGGACAAGCAGCATCCGAAAACCATGTTATGGATCCATTGGATGATACTAGAATTCATCCAAAGTCATATGAATTTGCCAAGAAAATGGCTAAGGACATATATTGTGAAGAAGCTGGACATGATATAGATGATATGGATGAGGAAACACAAGAAATGGTTGTTGAGCATGTCAAAAATATCCTGATCTGTTAAATGCCCTTGATATTGATGAATATGCTAGAAGTGTGGAGCAATGGACATCCAATAAAAAGCAGGAAACCCTTGCTAACATAAAGAGTGAATTGTTACATGGATTTTAGGATTTGAGATCGCCATATAAAGAGCCATCCCAGGATGAGGAATTTTATCTGCTGACTGGATAAAATGAAGAGACCCTGTTAATGGAAAAAATTGTCCCCGCAGAGTCCAAAATCATCGTATAATTTGTGATCTGGAATTAAGCTTGACATGAATAATATTGAAAGAGGAGCTTTCTGATGATCTAGATATAGATCCTTTAGAAAAAATTGCAGAAGGCAGCATCCTTACCTGTTGGGTGAAAACTATGACAAAAGTGAAGTACCTAGTTGAGTTAACTTGCAAAGAGAGTTCACTAAAGAATGATAACTATCAGGGTGCATAGGATAAGGATAAGGAGGTTAAGGATCCATATTTTGCGGAAGAGGATTCCATTTCACGAAGTGAACAAGAGAATGAAACCATTAAGTTCCTAACAGATAAAGAGCCAGGGGAGAGTATTATCCATTCATGCTTGAAAGGGCCTACTCACTTGATTCTAACACTGAACATTTTCAATGGAGTTTATGCACACAAGGATATTGTGGAGGGAGGAAAAGACCAAAAGGATTTTGCTAGCTATCTTCGACTTGGAAAATACTTTCAATTGGGGAGGAGACATTTGAAGATCTTGATGAGGTCATAGATAGATATATATTCAAGAGAGGATAAGATATTTCAGTATTTCGTTCTACTGTTTGGTGAGTCATAAAACACACATCAACAGACACCTTTCTACAGATGCAGGAACACACAAGCTCCTCTCTCTCTCTCTCACTCTCTCCCTCTGTCCCTCCGTCCCCCCTTCTTATCCCGCACTCTCTGCCCCTCTATGTATCTCTCCCTTTTAATAAATTTATTAAGTTAGTTAATTATTCAACAAAATATGCAACTAAATTTTACGTGAAATATTATATAGGAAAAAAATACCATTTTACATTCACATACATTAAACATTTGATGATAACTTTAACAAGAAAAATGATGCTTTGTTAATAATTGCTCTTAAAAAATGTGGAATTTTGGCAACATAGATTTTACATGCAATTTATAAAAAAAGATCATGAAAATCATTAATCATATAAATCATATTTTAACATCATGAAATTCTAATAATGAATTTCACATAATTACTACAATATGAAAACTTGCTAACTTGATAGAACAATATCCATGATTTGATGGTGGTGTGAAAACACACCGTTAAACACGAAAACACTGAGAAATCCACGATGTATGCCTTTATGCCCCACATTCGACGACACACCGTTACATACAAAAATACTGAGAAATCAACGATGTATGCCCTTATGCCCCACATTCGACGGCAACCCTCTCATGCTGCTCAATCTTCCCATTACTGTTTGTGTTGTTAGATGGTCAATCCTGCATATATGAACTAAACATGCTTGAAAAATTAAAACCTGGTTTTTTTTTTAATGGAATACACCAAGGAGTGGCATCAGAAATATTGATCATTTACAAACACAGTAAACAATCATCCGATAGCTCATTTTTTATCAGCATGTGTGGTCTTGCAATATTAGCAAATCAAGAGCAATAAAAAAATACAAGAGAAAGACACTTTATCAATACCGTTGACAATCTTGTCAAGAAGAACATACATAGGAAACCAAACTGTGGAAAAAAAAATAAGAAATCTAAAAAATATCCAAGCAAATTAGGAATATACATATAACATGGGACATAATCATGACTGTACAATCATCTACCAAAAATTCTCAATACTTTTGATAATCTTGTCAACGAAAACATACATAGGAAATCAAATAGGGACAAAAAGACAAAAAAATAAAAACATATGCAAGAAAATTAGGACTATAGATATAACATAGGACAGAATCATGAACTATACAATCATCTAGCAAATCACATTTCTATATGCTTTCTAGTTCTACAATTGAGCATTCATCATTTGCCACTCCTTGTGTATTCCACATATGTATGGTTCAAATATAACTCTAATTAACAATGCAATGAACAACTATACCAAACGTTTACGAGATCATAAGCTACGTGTTGTGAGAGATCAATGCAATACCATTAAACAAAGCCAACTAACCCTCTGGAATTATTTCACATGCCAATCGTGTGAATGCCAATGAAATGAACAACTAAACTATGTACTGACCAATGCCAATCATGTCAATGAAATGAATGACTAAACTATGCATATATCAAGTATGTATACATACGTACATACATGCGTGAACATACATATGCACAGACATACATATATACACACATACATACATACATACACATGTACATACATGTGTACATACATACACACCTACATACATACATACGCACATACATACACACATACATACATACATGCTTAGCAAAATAGAAAAAAAGTGCTCAGTAATGATTTCCAATATAGTGTTGTGACAGATCAATGCAATACCATTACACAAAGCCAATTAACCATCTGGAATGACTTCACATGCCAATCGTGCGAATGCCAATGAAATGAACAACTATCCTGCGTATTGACCAATGCCAATCATGTCAATAAAATGGATGACTAAACTATGCATAGATCAAGTTTGTATACATACGTACATACATGTGTGTACATACATATGCACATACATACATGCATATGTACATACATGTGTGTACATACATACATACGCATATACATACATACATGCTTAGCAAAATAGTAAAAATGTGCTCAGTAATGAGTTCCAGTATAGTGTTGTGAGAGATCAATGCAATGCATAGATCAAGTATGTATACATGCGTACATACATGTGTGTACATACATATGCACATAATACATACATATGTACGTACATACATACATGTGTGTACATACATATTGTTTGTTTCAAATCTGTTTAGCAAAATAGTCAATATGTGCTCACTAATGAATTCCAATATAGTGCTGTGACAGATCAATACCACTGAAATGGACAACTAAACTTTGTAACAGTTTCTTGCCAGTAATGAGTTCTAGTATAGTGCTGTGAGAGATGAATGCAATACCATATAAATAGAGCCAATTCATAAGCTATGTATAGATCAATGGCAATCATGGCTTTTATCTAGACATAATCAATATGTGCTCAATATGTGCTCAATAATAAAATTTACAAGTATATCACTAGCTTTTATCTATACATAGCTGACCTATACATAGTTTATCATGGTTCTATTTCTATCTGCTATTTTCTTAGCATAGTCAATAGATGTGGTAACTATTTGTTTCAAATCTATTTAGCAAAATAGTCAATATGTGCTCACTAATAAATTCTAGTATGGTGCTATGAGAGATCAATACCGGTGAAATGAACAATTAAACTTTGTAACAGTGTCTGGTTGTTTGTGTCAAATCTGTTTAGCAAAATAGTCAATATGTACTCAATAATGAATTCCAGTATGTGCTCACGTGATTACTTGTATATATCATAATGCCAATCATAATAGCAAAACATGGCAATTATGCTTTTATCTATACATAGTTGACCTATACATAGTTTATCATGGTTCAAATCTGTTTAGCAAAACAGTCCAATATATGCTGTAACAGTTTGTTTAGAATCTATTTAACAAAATAGTAAATATATGCTCACTAATGACTTCCAGTATAGTGTTGTGAGAGATCAATGCAATACCATTAATCAAAGTGAATCATGCCAATGAAATGAACAACTAAACTATGGATATATCAAGTATGTATAGATCCATGTAAAATCATTCAACATACTTATGATGTCATAAACTATGTACAGATCAATGCAATACCATTAAACGCAGTCAACTCATAAACTATGTATGGATACATGGAAGATCAATGGCAATCATGGCTTTTATCTATACATAGTTGACATATACATAGTTTATCATGGTTCAAATCTGTTTAGCAAAACAATCCAATACATGTTGTAACAGTTTGTTTAGAATCTATTTAACAAAATAGTAAATATATGCTCACTAATGACTCCCAGTATAGTATTGTGAGAGATCAATGCAATACCATTAATCAAAGTGAATCATGCCAATGAAATAAACAACTAAACTATGGATATATCAAGTATGTATAGATCCATGCAAAATCACTCAACATACTTATGACGTCATAAACTATGTACAAATCAATGCAATACCATTAAACGCAGCCAACTCATAAACTATGTATGGATACATGGAAGATCAATGACAATCATGGCTTTTATCTATACATAGTTGACATATACATAATTTATCATGGTTCAAATCTGTTTAGCAAAACAGTCCAATACATGTTGTAACAGTTTGTTTAGAATTTGTTTAACAAAATAGTAAATATGTGCTCACTAATGACTTCCAGTATAGTGTTGTGAGAGATCAATGCAATACCATTAATCAAAGTGAATCATGCCAATGAAATGAACAACTAAACTATGGATATATCAAGTATGTATAGATCCATGCAAAATCATTCAACATACTTATGACATCATAAACTATGTACAAATCAATGCAATACCATTAAACACAGCCAACACATAAACTATGTATGGATACATGAAAGATCAATGACAATCATGGGTTTTATCTATACATAATTTATCATGGTTCAAATCTGTTTAGCAAAACAGTCCAATACATGCTGTAAAAATTTGTTTAGAATCTGTTTAACAAAATAGTAAATATATGCTCACTAATGACTTCCAGTATAGTGCTGTGAGAGATCACTAATTAAATAGTCAAAATGTGCTCAATAATGAGTTCCAATATAGTGATGTGAGATTAATATAGTTTTAGTTTAGTGCTATTAGAGATTAATGCAAAACCATTGAATAGAGTAATCATGCAGCATAAGTCATTGCAATCCAGTCAGTAGCTGAAATAGCTAAATGGTACCAAATGTCATTGCAATCCACTCCACTCTCTCCACCTCATCCATCATCAAGAACCCTTTGGCTCTTTCACATTGAAGCACGAAGGTATCATGTGCTTTCATGAAAATTGCTCGACTGAGTTCAGGGACAGCTTTGAGAGCAGTATATGCAGCAGTCAAAATATTATCATCTTCAGATTTATCCACTTTTACAATCTGAGGCTTAATGAGGCCATCTTTCAGTTCCTTCATAGTTTCGCATATCACATCCAATGATGCAGCCAAAGATGTCTTCTTCCTCTTTCCCCTCCTTGATGATGATGGTGGAGGAGTCCCTCTAGCACTTGCACTCGACTGATTGGAATGATATAACTCTTCATCAATATCTGGTTGGCTGTCAAGAGGTGTACCACAATTGGTATCATCCTCATCAAGCACATTAAATGCATCGTTCATAGGGTGCCCTTCTTCAGCATCAAGGGGTGTTGTAGATGCGAACCCTTCAGCAATGTCATTACCAACAATTACAGCCAACTCATTGAAATATTGGAAAGGTGACCTCTTATACATTTTTGCATTTTTGAATTCTCTCCTCTACATATAAGCATTAATAGATGGATTAGGTTGTAATTTTTTCATTATTAAAATAAGAAGGAAAAATTTCTTCAATGAAAAGAGTACAAAGATGATCCTACCTTCAAAAGGTCATCCCACACTGAATCCTCAGCATCCACAGTTTGAGTTTCTTCATTCCAAGCTAACCCACTTGTATTTTTCAAGTCCTTCATTACTTTATATCCTACTTTCCATGTTTTTAGCTTATTCTTAAAATGATCTCGTGACAGATTCGAGTTCATCGCTGCATTGAATGTCCTCTCTATTGCAGTCCATGCCTCTTTTTTAAACCCACCTTCACCTTTCCATCCGAGATGGACTTGTTCAAGGAGCAAGTCTAAAAACTTGTGTTCCATCGATTTTGTCCACATTTTCTTCTTTGAAGAAGAAGATTTGTTGCTCACAGCGAGGGATCCATCTATATCACTCAAAGTAATGGGAGAACACATCTGTTTCACATGATCAGATTCGTCCATGCTCATCATGAGCTCGGTATATGCCATTGTGTACTCCTTCCTGTATTTCATTTAAATTTGAAATAGAAAATCTTTAACTATCAATTTGTAATACGTCATAATGGAACAAGGCTAACATATTGAATAGGTTAACGTATTACGATTTAAAGTAATCATACGACTGAAATTGAAAGTTATTGCTCTTTAAATTTAAATGGAATGCAGCAAGCAGTAACATCAGAAAAATAGGATTTTCAACGAATTCGTTGTTCTCTTCTTACTAGTGGGCTTATGATCTTCATCATTTGGTACTCCTTGTATTTCTTTTAAAATTGAAGATGATAAACTTTAAATGTCATTTTTTAATACATCCTAATGCAATGAGGCTAACATTTAATAAACTTGAAAGAATTTAACTGAAGATGATACACATTTTAAGCAATAATTGATGATAACACATCAACATCAACAAAACTACCAGTAAGACAAAATGGTGATATCAATGGCAAGTAAATAGTCATGAGCCCCATTATGAAGCATGTTATTGTACTTTCTCAATGCAAAGATGTATAATAATTGTGCTTTCTTGCATTTAAATCAATGTAATCTATATTTCAAGTTGAATTGTGTATTGCAGATATGATCAACAATTTTTGTACATAATGTAGGTGTGAAATTGAAAGTTAATGTTCTTTTTATTTAATTAGAATGTAGCAAAGACTGATATCAGAATAACGAAATCAAACACCATAATTGTATATGCATACATCAATTTAATCATATAAAGCACATTGCCTTCTAATAAATCATTTATTCTCGAGATCTATAATCTTCCCACATCCTATTTGCTATATCTTCTCGAAATTGGGCCCACTCATTTCTATCCTCCTGAGACAACCCATATGTCTCAAGTAGTGGCACCTCTATCCCATCACGATCATCTTCCTCTTCAATAGCTTCTTCTGATGGAAGGCCATCCTCTATCGTAATGAAATTGTGAAGTATGCAACATGCTAAAACAATATAGGATTGTGTCATGATATCATAAGACGTTGCATGTCTTAAGATTGGAAAATGCTGCTTCAGAATACCAAATGTACGTTCTACTGCATTTCTAAGAGAGGAGTGTCGATGGTTGAACAACTCATGTGCAGAGTTTATTGGGTTTTCTCTTGACCACTCTTTCAAGTGGTAGCGTGTACACCGATAAGGAGCGAGAAATCCAGGTGCATTTGGATATCCAGCATCCACGAGATAATATTTTCCTATATAAAGAAAGTATATTGTCAATACTTGAACCATTTAGCATAACCTTGAGTATATTAAAATGTGATTTGGCTTACCAGGGGGAACTACAAGTGGATCTGATCTGGATAGAGCTGAGGCTAGAACACGGCTATCTGCAGCAGAGCCTTCCCAACCAGCAAGGCAATACTGAAACTTACAATCAAAGGAGCAGACACCAATAACATTTTGCGATAGGTTCCCTTTTCTATCACGATATTTACCCTGTATGTCGACATCAACTCGCACTGGAATATGGGTACTGTCGATGGCTCCAATGCAATCCTGTGGGATATGATACACTGATCAAATGTATGCTCAAGTAATAATAAGATAAGGACAACATTCTAGACAATAAACTTGTAATAATGTGTGATTTACCTTGAAGAATGGTTCAAAACGATCCTTCCCACTAATTTCAGGAGGAGTGCCTGGACTAGGTGGTATGAAGTAATCTCTGTGAAGGGCTAAGATAGCCATCAAAACCTTGTGGAAGTACCGACTGACTGTCTCTCCTGAGTGCCCAAAGTTATGGGCAATCTTGCAGTTCCTTAGATTGTGCCCAAGGGTGTGGAGGAACATCACTAGTTGTTCCTCTAACTTCAAGTGGATCGTATCTCTCAAGCTTCCTTTCAGCCTCAAAATACGAGCTAGAGAAAAGAAGGCTGCCCTAATCATCCGAATCTGATCATGACAATCCACCTCATTCGAATGAATAATGTCTCTACAAAAGAAATTTCTTTTTCTTATTCGTTTACCCATTTGACTACCTTCTCGGGCTACTAGTACTTTGGCTATGCCAACAAAAGCAAAAAGAATTGTGAGAATGCGGGTGTATGTGGTCTTCCTAACTATGCTTCCTTGGACCTCTATACTCTCCATAGGATCCATTAGTGACCTGAAATGTGGACAATTTAAACACTATCAGTTATGAAATATCAACTATCACCTATCGAGATACAACATGATTATTTGCTAGCCTCATTGCATTAAGAAGTCAATTATTTATTCAAATACAACAAGGAGTACCAACTACCGAGGATCATAAGCCCATAAAGAACAAATTACAATGTGTCATTATACTCCATGTAATCTATCTATACCAATGAAAGCATAATATTGATTCCATTTGTCTATATGTATACACACATGTATGTATATATGTATGTGCACACACATGTATGTATGCATGTATGTACGTACACACACACACACACACATGTATGTATGCATGTACGTACGTACACACACATGTATGTATGTGTGTATGTACATACACACACATGAATGTATGTATGTATGTATGCATGTATGTACGTACACACACACACACATGTATGCATGCATGTACGTAGACACACACATGTATGTATGCATGCATGTATGTACACACACAAGTATGTATGTGTGTACGTACATACACACACATGTATGTATGTACACATACACATGTACAAACTATAACTTGAATTTGGGCTTTTATGAATGTGTTTTAATAAATCGTCGGGTCCGCTGAAACTGAGGCTCGTCTTTTAGAAGATGAAAAGTAGCATAGTTGGCAATAGGAATAGAGTTTCTTTCTGCATTGATCTATACATAGTTTGAAATTATGGCTTTTATCTATACATAGTTTATGACCTCATAAGTATGTTGAATGATTTTGCATGGATCAATACATACTTGATATATCCATAGTTTAGTTGTTCATTTCATTGGCATGATTCACTTTGATTAATGGTATTGCATTGATCTCTCACATCACTATACTGGAACTCATTGGACTATTTTGCTAAACAGATTTGAACCATGATAAACTATGTATAGGTCAACTATGTATAGATAAAAGCATGATTGCCATGTTTTGCTATTATGATTGGCACTATAATATATACAAGTAATCACATGATCACATACTGGAATTCATTATTGAGCACATATTGAGCACATATTGATTATGTATAGATAAAAGCCATGATTGCCATTGATCTATACATAGTTTATGATTTGGCTCTATTTAATGGTATTGCATTCATCTCTCACAGCAGTACACTAGAACTCATTACTGGCAAGAAACTGTTACAAAGTTTAGTTGTTCATTTCACTGGTATTGATCTCTCACAACACTATACTGAAAGTCATTAGTGAGCATATATTGACTATTTTGTCAAACAGATTCTAAACAAATTGTTACAGCATATATTGGACTGTTTTGCTAAACAGATTTGAACCATGATAAACTACGTATAGGTCAACTATGTATAGATAAAAGCCATGATTGCCATGTTTTGCTTGATTGGCACTATGATATATACAGGTAATCACATGAGCACACACTAGAATTCATTATTAAGCACATATTGAGCACATATTGATTATGTATAGATAAAAGCCATGATTGACATTGATCTATACATAGTTGATTCATACATAGTTTATGACTTGACTCTATTTAATGGTATTGCATTCATCTCTCACAGCAGTATACTAGAACTCATTACTGGCAAGAAACAGTTAGAAAGTTTAGTTATTCATTTCACTGGTATTGATCTCTCACAGCACTATACTGGAATTTATTAGTGAGCACAAGTTTATGACTTGGCTCTATTTAATGGTATTTCATTCATCTCTCACAACAACATACTAGAACTCATTACTGGCAAGAAATTGTTACAAAGTTTGGTTGTTCATTTCACTGGTATTGATCTCTCACAGCACTATAGTGAAATTTATTAGTGAGCACATATTGACTATTTTGCTAAACAGATTTAAAACAAACACCCAGAAACTGTTACAAAGTTTAATTTTTCATTTCACTGGTATTGATCTCTCACAGCACTATACTCGAATTTATTAGTGAGCACATATTGACTATTTTAAAAACAGATTTGAAACAAACAGTTACCACATATATTGACTATTTTAAAAACAGATTTGAAACAAACAGTTACGTTTGAATGAACCAAAAAAACTTAAAAAAATCCAATATGCAAAGGTGGGTGTGAGAGGAGAACCGTTTACCGCCGCCGCTGTTCAAAGTGTAGAAGAGAAATCGCAGAAAATGCCACGGCCACAGGAAACCGCGGCCACAGAAAACCCACAAACCAGAAACCCTCGCAAACCACGGCCACAGAAAACCCACAAGCCCAACAAACGCAGCAAACCAAAAACCCTCGCCTTCGCACAACAGAGCACGAAAACAATACAACCGTCGTCTTCCAAAAAACCCAATTTGTTCTTCCAAAAACCTAAGGCGGATTCGGCGGACCCGACGATTTATTCAAACGCATTCATAAAAACCCAAAACCTGGTTTTCATTTCAACTTCCACCTATTTCTTGGAAGAAATTTCTTCCAATTTTTGAGCGAAATTGGCAGACGAAACCCGAAACCGGGTTATGCGTTTGATGAACCAAACGCCACCGTTTTCTTCCATAACCCGATTTTGGCGCTAAAAACCCTATTCCGCGCCTGGTATTCCCGTAACCAAACGGGGCCTTTCTAATCCCCTATGAGCCATCAAATGTGCTGGTAGTGGTTGTTGTACAACTTATATGCACCCAAGTTAAATAGTCTTAAGTCTTTTATATACAGATGAAATACACTTTAAAAAGGTGCATATAAGTTGCACCATAGACGGTGCCACCTTAGTGGCAAATACTCTTTCACAAGTCTACGGGTAACCATAAATGCAAAAGAGAATACTCAATGTTTCTATATAGAATCATCACCACACCAATTGGATTTCTAGGATTAAAGTTCATGCAAACCAATGAAGTTTATAAGCACCAGTAGAATTAAAAGCAGCTAATAAGTTCATTGTGTACATCCAAGCTTGTATCCCCACCTTCAGATATTTCAACATCTGTGTACAACAATACTCCAATAAAATACAAGAAATGTGCGAGGAAAGTATGTGCACCATGTGTTTGAGGTAATGCTAGAGTCATCTTGAGGTGCACGATACATAGTAAGACATCACATTGGTTGAAAACATTATGAAGTTGCGATCACAAGAAGGGTCATGCATAGGTAGGGAAGATGCGTTGCTTATTTACTCACTAATTATTTGATATAATGCTTCATGATCACAGTCGATGCTTTTCATTTGCATATCATATCTCGGTTGCAGTTATGAAAAAACAACATGGAAGAAGGCTTGCACATGCATTGAGATGGGGAATAAGAAGAGTTGAAGCAAATAAAAAATTATGATTTGGTTCAATGTCAGTCACTTCTAAAATTGGAATACATAACTCTGGTTCAAATACAACACCCCACATTGTTGTATCTGTGCCTTCCACTCTGGTGTTGTTTTAATAATGCAATCCCATGTTTTGTTTTGTGAAATAATTAGAACCAATTCACAGTATTTTAAAACCGATCCAACACAAAATTCTGCATTTAATATTTTATTTTTGGTTTTTAAGCAAGCAAGAGTTGGATTTAATAATTTCTGAGTTGCATGTGTTGGCTTTTGGAGGAATCGATTGGTTTAATAGAAAATTTTCCATTTTGTTTCTAAATAAAACCAAGCCATCATATTTGTATCACTTGGCAGCGACATGTCTTATTTGTAACAGCTCAAATCCAACTACATAGGAAGTCTCGATGCTAAACATGAAAACATCTCATATCAAATACTTTGTCATGCACTTTGCGAGGCAATATAGAATTTGATCTCAGGGTTAGTTACTTAAAATGTTAGACTGTATTGTTTTACAAAATGCCTCAAAAAAAAAGATGCTCTGATGAACATGTTGAAGAACGCTTCAAGAAAATATGACTTATATGCTACAATAATCCTTGTAAACATCCTCTTAACATGTGAAAAAATGGAAACTTACAAATAACTTATTGATAGGCGAGAAAAAATTGTTGGGTTATTAAAACAGAAAAATCTTCAGTCGTTACAAATCTGTTGATGCATGTTAAATGTGGAATGATTGTCTAAATTTTAAATTTGTCATTGAGTTGCCTCCTTTGACTGGTGGTGTTTAGAAGATGGAAACTTAGTCATGTTGCCATTTGTTTAATAAATATAGTTGATTGAAAGTGATGTAAATGGAGGAAATTAAAGAACATTGAAGAGTTGTTTTTCAAGGCGTACATTTAATATGTAATTGGTTAAAGACTAAAAGACTAGGCTATGCTTGTGCCTTGAAAAGTAAACTCTCATACATTGGTGATACCATATTTGGTAATTTTAGTTTGCAGGATTTTTGGGTGCCTATAAGGACTGAGACTGTTATGGCAACAAACCTTGAATAGTGGATTGGATCATGCTAGAGGTCATCCAATATCCATATAGTTTCTAGAGCTTATGCTTCAATGCATGAGAGATTGTCATATATCAAGGAAGTTATTTCACTTAATGAAAAAGTGATAGCCAGACTTGACTCAGTATCTATCAATGTTGTATTACAAGTTCCTATAGAAAATAATATACTGAAATCTTAACAAAGAACTTGCAAAAGAGTACTTCACTACAAACAAACATCATGTCTAAATACCATAGCCAAATAATGTTTCTCATATCCAAGAAGAGGGAAATTCCAATTATCAAAATTAGTTAACAAGCAATTGATAAAAGAGGGTGTTGCCAACATGGTGATATTTTTTGTCACCATAATAGGCCATAAAGACTAAAATGAATTTTAGGATTGGATGTTCCTATTTATTAACATGATCAGTAAGGAAAAGCATTGATTGAGAAAAGTTAATCGGTGATTTCCTACATAATCATCTCTTGTAACTAGAATCCAATAATTGTTTATACATGACTTGTAATCCCTTCTATGTCATTTCCATAATGAAGAGTTGATCAGGACTAAAGAGACAAGAGGTTTATGATGATGCAACTCTAATTTTTTATTATCACCCATAACTTCAATATGAACAAAGCCTTCAATATGTTAGGAGGGTTAATAAAGCTTTGATCATGCTCACAGTTAGCGAGCTACATGGAAATATAGGCCTTAATATATCTCCAAAAGCAACAGTGGTGATTTAGAAATATGAAAGTTATTTCATATAATTTTCAAAGTTGACATTTATTCAGTTAGTGTCTTATAACGGCTATTCACTTATGCTTTCAAGATTTTTCTGATGAAAAGTTCATGCTAATTCAAATATACAAATAGGTTATCCAGATCAAGAGGATTTATAAGAATAGGAAGCTAGATGGAATTCTATTTCCTATTGATTTATGTTCATCTCTCTTCTAATCTTTGTTTCTCCTCTCTCTCTTTCATGGTAGTTAGTGTTTGGAGTTAGATGGTGATAAGGGGGTCAAGTGAAGCGTAAGAAATAGGAATATTGTAGGAGATAATAGTAGTAAGTGTTAAGGAATTAATAGTGAGTTGGTAGGTTGGCCAATATGATAGATTTTAGTTGATATTTAGTAAGAGTTAGTGCATTACTGAATCATAAAAGGGATAGTTAGTAGTGCTAAAAGTAGGTGAGAGTTTAAGATAATGGTTAGTAGTTGATGGCCATTTAAGTTAAGTATAGGGTAGGATAGCTAGGATTTAGATTATAGTAATGTTAACTAATGTGGTTTGATTGTACTTTAAATCTCAAATAATATGTTTTTAAATAGTAGATAGTAAATGGTTGATTTAAAACTTGTTAGCAAATAGATTTATATAATAAGGTAAGAAATGTTTGGTAAGCATATAGAGTTTGGGGTTGGAAAGGTATCATAAGAATAGAATTAGGAAGTAGGTCTTGGGTATTGGAAAGTAGAAGACCATGTACCATTTGGAAAGAAAGTTAGTGTTAAATCACTAGGACAAAATTGTAATTGATTGTAACTCATTTGTATGCACTTTAGCATGAAACAAATAAATGACTCTGGATGGAAGATAGAATTCATTAGCAAGATATGAATTTTGGGCTTCATGAAAATTGTTGCATTATGAATGATAGTTCGATATGGGTAAATTCACATTAATTAGTAAGTGGAGTTGCACAAGTTTTCCAACAAATGTAATAGTGGCTAAGTTACACAGTGTATTATAATTAATCAAGAAGCTGCATTTAGAAGGGGATTCCCTTGTAGTGGTGCAGGCTATCTCAAAAATGCAAATTAATGCATAGTATCTCCAAACAGTAATTGACTCAATTATGCAAGAATTAAGTCACTTTGAAGATTTTAAGATTACTCACATCAAACGTGAAGGTAATATGGGAGCAAACATCCTATCAAAATGGGCAATATCCTTAAATGATGAAATAGTTTGGGTTGACCATTTAAATGATGGAATGGATTTGAATCACACAACTAATGATTATGGAATGTAGGTAACTTTAAATGAAAGCTCTCAAAGGATGGGTAAGTTAGAAAAGGAGGATTTAGATAGATTTTTAAGGAGTGATTAGTCCTTGCAGGTCGTGTGGAAAATGGAAATGTGCGGCAGCAGAGGAATTTTTTTTTAAAAAGAATGTTAATGCATTAAAGCTTGATAGAGCCACATCAACAAAGCATGCGAGAGGCTCTTAAAATAAGAAAGGGGGTAGCCTTTCAAAGCATAAGTCTGAATTAAGAAAGGAAAATTGTGCAGGTCCAATGGAGACGATATTCACCTTTAAGACTGTCGCCAAGCATGGGAGAGCCTAAAAACTGTTATTCGGTATTATCAAGACAAACGGAGGAAGGCTACCTTCCCCACTGATTTCCCAAAGCAACAGTGGTGATTTAGAAATATGAAAGTTATTTCATATAATTTTCAAAGTTGACATTTATTCAGTTAGTGTATTATAACGGCTATTCGCTTATGTTTTCAAGATTTTTTTGATGAAAAGTTCGTGCTAATTCAAATATACAAATAGGTTATCCAAATCAAGAGGATTTATGAGAATAGGAAGCTAGATGGAATTCTATTTCCTATTGGTTTCTGTTCATCTCTCTTCTAATCTTTGTTTCTCCTCTCTCTCTTTCATGGTAGTTAGTGTTTGGAGTTAGATGGTGATAAGGGGGTCAAGTGAAGTGTAAGAAAAAGGAACATTGTAAAAGATAATAGTAGTAAGTGTTAAGGAATTAATAGTGAGTTGGTAGGTTGGCCAATATGATAGATTTTAGTTGATATTTAGTAAGAGTTAGTGCATTACTGAATCATAAAAGGGATAGTTAGTAGTGTTAAAAGTAGGTGAGAGTTTAAGATAATGGTTAGTAGTTGATGGCCATTTAAGTTAAGTATAGGGTAGGATAGCTAGGATTTAGATCATAGTAATGTTAATTAATGTGGTTTGATTGTACTTCAGATCTCAAATAATATGTTTTTAAATAGTAGATAGTAAATGGTTGATTTAAAACTTGTTAGCAAATAGATTTATATAATAAAGTAAGAAATGTTTGGTAAGTATATAGAGTTTGGGGTTGGAAAGGTATCATAAGAATAGAATTAGGAAGTAGGTCTTGGATATTGGAAAGTAGAAGACCATGTACCATTTGGAAAGAAATTTAGTGTTAAATCACTAGGACAAAATTGTAATTGATTGTAACTCATTTGTATGCACTTTAGCATGAAACAAATAAATGATTGTGGATGGAAGATAGAATTCATTAGCAAGATATGAATTTTGGGCTTCATGAAAATTGTTGCATTATGAATGATAGTTTGATATGGGTAAATTCGCATTAATTAGTAAGTGGAGTTGCACAAGTTTTCCAACAAATGTAATAGTGGCTAAGTTATACCATGTATTATAATTAAGAAAAATAGTAAATCATAGAAAGCCCTTGATTATAGAAATGATGGGTAAACCAATGGTAGCATACTAGCCCATCCATCTAGACATGGTAGATTGACTAACCCACATTGACCCTAGTGGAATTACTTTTTTTCATGACTTAAAGGTCAACTAACATATTTGAAAATTCAACATGACACACATTTGAAATGAGTAATATAAGCATATATATTAAGGACACCGTACATCATATCTTGACCCTAGATGCAAAATTTGAAACCATTCAAGTATATTAAGTTAATTAAATACGACCAAGTCGTGATGACCCTAAGTCCATTAAGGTCACACCTAGATATATGGCATAACATTCAAACTCCCAAACCCTAACAAATGTTAATATGAAAGGTCATTACAATTTGGTTTTCTTCCACCCCCTCATGAATGTTGTATCATCGAATTATCTCTTCTAATTCATGATGACAACTAGAATTGAACATTCAACCCACCTGTTAGGGATTACTTCAGTTAGTATGTAGCAGCCTTATAAACCTAATTGTGGGGTAGTCTAAAACCCTAGTCATTCATTAACCAAGTTGACAATGTATAGTTCCTGAGGTGAGATCCTAAAGATTACCTTCAAACATTTTGTAGTTTTGCTTTTGCCCTGTAATTTTTGGGCATAACAGATGCAATCGTGTTCCTTCTACTTTGCACTCCAAAATTGGAATACTGATGAAATCTCTAATTCAAGGATACCATGCCTTGTTGACAGAAGGAATAACATCTAACCCACTTAAACCTAATTATGTGACTTTGGTAATATTCAAGGATAACCCACTTTACTTGAGAACAAGATTGGCAAATTAGCAAGGGAAGAATAAGTCTTCAAATTTATGAATAACTGACTTTAATAAGATATCTTCAAAGAAGAAATGTTGGGGGATTTAGAGATCTGTTTACAATTTTTCTTCTTATTAATTTTCGAGGGAGAGATTCACACTCTTTTTTCCACTTGCTTCAGATGTCAAGTCCAAGGCATCTAAGATCCGTCGTGAAAATCACCCCCTTGCCTAATTTTACACTCTGAACTCATAATCAAAATCAAAGTCAACATCCGACATATTTAAACAGCTCAAAATCGCATCTGAAAATTTTGGGACCAACACAATTGAACGCTTGTGCAATCCATTTTTCTAATACCATATGTATCTTGGAACATCATCAGTTTAACATATTCTAAAAATTCAAAAGTCAACTACGGTCAAATAAATTTTCTACATGCTCTTCTGCTCTATTCTATGTTCTTTTAAATATTTATTTCCATCCTTATCTTCACATCTATTGCTTGCTTGTGTCATCTTTCAATTTGGCTCCCAAAGGGGCAAAATGATTACATCATTGACTTTATGAAATCTAGCTTCAACTTAATTTGAATATAATGTCCTAATTGCTAAAGCATCTCATCACTTGGGGCATCTGTGTTCCTCCTATCGAGCATCATGTGCTATCTAATCTTACTTATTCATCAATTGATCAAACACATAACAATTATAGTCATAGCTTAATGGACAGGTATCTAAGTGTTTTCTCTAAACTCTTGAGAATTAAGCCTCATTCTAGGGATAATCCTACAACTCATTATTAAATCTTGTTATCTTTTTTAAGGACTAGTATTTTAATGTCCTATTTGAACTCTTAAGGATTAAGCTTTGTTCTAAAAATAATTCAACACATTCTTTCAATCATTGTTTAATGGACAAGTATCAAGGCAATCTAACCCTAGCTCTTAAAGATTAAGCCTCATTTTGGGAAGAATTATATGAATTGTGATTAATCTTATCATCTTTTAATGGATAAGTATAAGGCCATTATACCCTCAACTCCTAAGGATTGAGTCTCATTCTAGAAACAATCCTACAAATTTTGACAATCTTTGTTTCATTTCTCTACAACATTCACAATTATGTTATACACATTAGGCATGCACTTATTGTATTTAACTTCATAGAGGGGGCATTCCTTTAAAAAAATCAATGGGTGTTGATGAGATTTTTAGGATTATTTTAAAGCAAGTGGTTCCATTAATTTCATAGTGTGATTCTCTTAAAATTTTAAGCTCCAAAATTTATGCAAGTTGGTGGTCTCGTGAATTTTATTATTTAGCATATTCATTTCATGAGTAAGCAACAAGTGGCAAAAAAGGCTTAAGTTGCTCAAACAAATTTCTAAGGAAACGTCTATCCAACCATCAAAAACTTGCATCTTATCAAGGTAGGACTCTCTAGCTCCCCACATTTTCCAATTGCTTATTTCTACAACTCTCCAAAGTAGGACATGTAATTTCTCACAAATAGATTCTTATTAATCATAGATGAGTCCCCTCAAACTTGTAATTAGAAGACATACTATGAATACATATCATTTAATTGCTTAAAATAATCATTCATTTAGTCCTTAATTATTTACCACTTCCAAATGGAAAACCCTCTGCAAGACAAATACAACATGCCTAATCCAATTCTAATTAACCAAAATAACATTTAAGTATATTGACATTGCTTTTCTATAAGATTGAGTCAATATAAACTACTTCAAATCATTGCAACAGATAAACTTACAGCCTCATTCAATTAACATCATGATAGAAACTATTCCTTCCATGCTCAATTTCAATTTATAACAAAAACATAAAAGCCTTATGTCATGTATTTTCTTTGCTTCATCAATACTTCTAACCAGTTTCAATTATCTTCCCTTCCTATCTCAACTTTGACGACATTGAGAAATGTTAAAGATAGCAGGTTTCCACAATCACCATTGAATTCTAGCATGCTTTTGGGATTTGATTGTGTGATATTATTTTTTTAGCATCAATGTTTAGGATCATACTCTACGATCCACCATTAGGAATAACTATAAAATGTGATCATAATTGGTGTTGAAAGACCAAACTATGAAGTACCAAGCAGAGTAGTGACTACATGTTGAGATAGATATCTATCTAAGGTATTTGCATGTTGAATCATAATTAGTGTTGAAAGATCAAATAATGTTGAATCATAATTGGCGTTGCATGTTAAATCATAAGTAGTGACTACATGTTGAATCATAATTAGTGTTGAAAGACCAAATAATGTTTATAAATGTTGAAGTACCAAAATGAGTAGCGATTGCATGTTGAGATAGATATCTATCTAACATATTCACATAAGGATCAAAGTTGTGAATTGTGATCATCTTTAATTTGATTGAATTACTTTAAGGATTGGCTTTACGAGCTTGTGTTCAATTGATTGACTATGGGCTTGTTAATGCATATGGAATCTCATGGTTTCCCTCCACTCTCCCTCCCTTTCCTCTCCCCTCAGTTCTCGAGAGTTGTCTTCGTTTCCAAGCAAAGAAAACTCTCCAGATTTATGGCCAACCTTTCCTTCAGTGATCTTGCAACAAACATGAGTTTTTCCCTTATAAATTTGTATAGAGCAATCAACCAATTTTGAGAAAGAAAAAAATATTAAATCATATCAAAAAAATCTTAAAATTATTATGATGTTCTAGAGGAGAGAGTCCTCTTCTAGAATGTATAACTTTTCTCTTGG
Organism: Cupressus sempervirens; assembly: GCA_028749045.1. Taxonomy (NCBI): domain Eukaryota; kingdom Viridiplantae; phylum Streptophyta; class Pinopsida; order Cupressales; family Cupressaceae; genus Cupressus; species Cupressus sempervirens. The sequence continues at coordinate 392,686,576 of CM053788.1, read as the reverse complement.
TTAGAATAGATTTTTTTTGAAAAATGTGGTGGGAGATGAAAACTATCGATTTGAGGTGAGTTGAAATTTCAATCCGTATAAAAGAGAAAATATAGGTCTAAAGCCTATTTTTATTTTTTATTGTTCTAGATGTATATGTTAGTTATAACATAGTCTAAAATCAAAGGGAATAAGTTTATTTCCATACAGTTTTGTGGTGGGAACTAGACCCCTAATTTTCAACGTTTTTCAGCACCTAAAAAATTATCTATAAAAATTAGGAAAACATAAAAATTCTTATTCCAAATAATTATTAAAAATTATAATCCTTAAATTCATCCATTTCTATACATTTCAATGGTTTACTTCATTTCCAAATTCAAAATAATAATACCAATTTTATGTCATTGAAGTTGAACAGTTATACTTTCGTTAGTCTTTTCCTTTACAAAAGGGTGACACAGGTGTGTGCTTTTACCCTTCAGCTTTTAGATATTTAATGGCATACAAAACAAGAGGTCTGGAAATAAACTTAGTCACCAGGAAAGGAAAGGGAAAAGCCCCTTGTGCGGGATCTGACTCCTCTGAGTCCCTGCTTAGAGGAGGCAGAGATCAATCATGCAATTGCACAGCTAGGAAAATAATTATTCTTCTTGAGAATCGACCAGTTCGCCTCATTTAGGACAATTTATGGTTTCTTCATCATTTTTAGCTTAGGATTCATTGTGTAATTTGGGTGGCCATTTGGACAAACTGTCGAAGGTTCAAACTCCCCAGATTCAAAATATCAAGTGTTTGTTTAGTTGCAATGTCGATCTCATGTATGCTTGACAATCTGAACAAATATGGCATAATGAAATTTTTGTTCATTAAAAAAAATTATTTTTCAAAGGATTTTAATGAAATATGTTTTTCCCGAAAGTTTGCGAAATTAATTCCATATTTTTTTTAGATTTTATTACCAGTTTGTTTGCACAATCACTTTATAATTCCCAGAATTATTATATATTAAAAAATAAATTCATTAAGATGATATTAAATATATTTTTATTTAAAAAATTAATAATTATAAATTATGATATTTTTAATTTAAAAATACAATTTTAGTCATATAAAAAATAAATTTAACATATTACATAAAATTTCGTCATGTATTACAAAACATGTGCAATGCAGAACCATCTAAGGATAATTGGAAATTACTAATGACGTGCACAAACAAACACCTACCACCAAGTGAGCAAGCGAACTTCAACCAAGCAATACATTTGTTTGTCACTAATGAATTAGTTGCTTTACATAATTTTAAAAAAACTCAAACAACTAAATGCACCTATTGCACTCTGTGTAGCAGTAAATACGCAACACAAATACGTTGAAACATATAAAGATGACCAACTCTCCCAAGAAGTTCTCCTATCTAAATTCCAACGTGTCATGCTTACCACAAACCTATGGATACAAGTTGGTCTTGTTAATGGATCTCTTGGTGAAGTTAAAAACTACTTTGTATATGTCCATCCTAGCTCTAAGCCTCTAGAGTTGCCAACATATGTTACTATCACTTTTGATACCTACAATGGCCCACCATGGGATGTCAACAACCCAACAACTATTCCAATCCATCCAATTACCTGAGGCAATTGTACCCAACTACCGTTGACCACTGCATGGGCTATCACTATACACAAATCACAAGGCACCACCCTAGAGCAGGCCATAGTTGATATAAGTAAAATTGAAAGACAAGGACTCGCCTTTATAACCATCTCTAGGGTCAAATCCCTACAAAACCTTCGAATTGAACCTACCTTCTCTTTTGAGCGCTTTTGCAAAATGAAAAAAAAATCCCTACACTATTATTAGAAAGAAAGAAGAATCTTGATTGTTCTTGCTCTCACTTTAATTCGCTACGTCTTTTGTTTTCACTACCTGTCTTCAATACACTTTGCCTTTCTTCAATTGCCTAACCTAAGAATACCATTTGTTTGTTGTTAATTTTATATTCTTCTCTTTTATAGGTTCACTCATTGCAATAAGAAGGGGAGTAAAGTCAATTTGACTTGTCATATAGAATATTTATTAAAGAATTCCAAATAATTGCACTCTTCAAATTTTATGAGAAATCCTACAAATTTTATGTATACAACAACATTGTACTATCAAATTTGACACACATACTTTTACTTACATACAATACTTTTATCATACATTATGCATGCTTGTAATGACATTATTATTGATAAACTCTAATAATATTGATAAAATCTCGAATACACTATTTCATCACATTCAAAGTGCTAGTACATCCTAAAAGCATACATCTGCCCATAATATGAATTCACTACCAGCCGTGGCTTAAAGCAAAACTAACTATAGGTTATTTTCGCTGTCGTCATTGATACTTGACTACCATGAACATTATGCGAACCATCACAGTTAGCCACTTCATCCCAGCTCTATATCTGGCGAGAATCTAAAACCATTTCCATGTCTCTCGGATGATGAGGTATTTGTGTATTCAGTAAAAGACACTTACAACGCAAATGACGGATCTCAGAGACTAGAACATTCACAATACCCATCACTGTTTACAACATCAGTATCTGAGTCAGATGGAGTGTATTACATAGTGTAATTAAAACATAACGTCGCTTTGGCCGAGTGGTTAAGGCGTGTGCCTGCTAAGTACATGGGGTTTCCCCGCGAGAGTTCGAATCTCTCAGGCGACGTCAATTTAGTATTAGTTTTCCTAGACTTGGCTGGATACATACTGTCATATGTGAACATATGAACATTACTAATTGTGGAGCTTGCGTCTTTAAAGTTTAAACTTCACTACTCTACAAAATATGTGGCATCATCGGCTTTTAATTAACCCTTAAAAACTTCAACTAACATTTTAAACAACACTTTCCTCTGAATTATGCCTCCGAGTTAAATTCAGAGATATATCCAACATTCGTCCATATCATAGAAGAAATCTGTAGCACGGGTTATTTTCACGGCAGTTAAAAGTTTTCAGAGCAATTGTTATTTGCAGCCAACATGATACTGTCACCGAGCTAATTCAGTTTCAAAAGTTTAAAGAAAGAGAATAAATGCAGAAAATTAGCTAATGTAGAACGATAATCCAACTCCCGCTACTAAATACAGAAGAATTGCATAGCATAATTGTTTCTATTAAAAAACTAAAAAATTAAAAATAATCAGCATCTTACAACCCAACAACATGGTAGTTGAAAACATAAGGAATAGTTCCAAGGCTGTAAAGACTGCCCCTGCAAGATCCATGTTTGCAAAACCCATGTTCGTAGAGTTGCAGAGTTAGTGAATGACAGGATTCAGATTGCAGCAGATCTCAATAGAGAAGGAGGTCCTTCAACAGTTAGACTAATGGAGATGATGTTGAGGATTGGATATTAATTACAATGGATAAGAAAACTTTTGTATTTAGAACTTTATAGGGAAATCTAAAGCAATGTGGACAAATTTTCAATTGGTTGGAGAAGTCACCACTTAGTGAAAAAATGCGATGACCAAAAAAAAGTTGCATCACTATTAGATATCATGGGAGGACTTCCTACATAAGAGGTGGTTGCCTCAATTGTTCTGAAAGCGGCTGAGTTTTAGAAGTTAGTTCAAGGTGTTATGACAAAGAACCAAGGAATTGAAAGCAAACATAGCACTATATTCCAATAAAAATTGATAATTTAGAGTTTCATAGAGGGGCCATTCCTTTAAAAAAAATCAATGGGTGTTGATGAGATTTTTAGGATTATTTTAAAGCAAGTGGTTCCATTAATTTCATAGTGTGATTCTCTTAAAATTTTAAGCTCCAAAATTTATGCAAGTTGGTGGTTGGTGGTCTCGTGAATTTTATTATTTAGCATATTCATTTCATGAGTAAGCAACAAGTGGCAAAAAAGGCTTAAGTTGCCGAGCCAATTTCTAAGGAAACGTCTATCCAACCATCAAAAACTTGCACCTTATCAAGGTAGGACTCTCTAGCTCCCCACATTTTCCAATTGCTAATTTCTACAACCCTCCAAAGTAGGATGTGTAATTTCTCACAAATAGATTCTTATTAATCATAGATGAGTCCCCTCGAACTTGTAATTAGAAGACATACTATGAATACATATCATTTAATTGCTTAAAATAATCATTCATTTAGTCCTTAATCATTTACCACTTCCAAATGGCAAACCCTCTGCAAAACAAATACAACATGCCTAATTCAATTCTAATTAACCAAAATAACATTTAAGTATACTGACACTTCTTTTCTATAAGATTGAGTCAATATAAACTGCTTCAAATCATTGCAACAGATAAACTTACAGCGTAATTCAATTAACATCATGATAGAAACTATTCCTTCCATGCTCAATTTCAATTTATAACAAAAACATGAAAGCCTTATGTCATGTATTTTCTTTGCTTCATCAATACTTCTGACCAGTTTCAATTATCTTCCCTTCCTATCTCAACTTTGACAACATTGAGAAATGTTAAAGATAGCAAGTTTCCACAATCCACATTGAATTCTAGTATGCTTTTGGGATTTGATTGTGTGATATTATTTTTTTAGCATCAATGTTTACGATCATACTCTACGATCCACCATTAGGAATAACTATAAAATGCGATCATATTTGGTGTTGAAAGACCAAACTATGACTTACCGAGCAGAGCAGTGACTGCATGTTGAGATGGATATCTATCTAAGGTATTTGCATGTTGAATCATAATTAGTGTTGAAAGATCAAATAATGTTGAATCATAATTGGTGTTGCATGTTAAATCATAAGTAGTGACTACATGTTGAATCATAATTAGTGTTGAAAGACCAAATAATGTTTATAAATGTTGAAGCACCAAAATGAGTAGCGATTGCATGTTGAGAAAAGTATCTAACATATTCACATAAGGATCAAAGTTGTGAATTGTGATCATCTTTAATTTGACTGAATTACTTTAAGGATTGGCTTTATGAGCGTGTGTTCAATTGATTGACTATGGGCTTGTTAATGCATATGGAATTTCATGGTTTCCCTCCACTCTCCCTCCCTTCCCTCTCCCCTCAATTCTCGAAAGTTCTCTTCGTTTCCATGCAAAGAAAACTCTCCAAATTTATGGCCAACCTTTCCTTCAATGATCTTGCAACAAACAGGAGTTTTTCCCTTATAAATTTATATAGAGCGATCAACCAATTCTGGTTGAATGGGAGGTCTACGTGACCAAATCTTCCTACAACTCTCTCCATTGCCCGTCATCTTCAACATGAAGACGTCGACAAAACTACCCTTCCCTATAGATGTCATGACTCGTCATACAACTTCTTTGTTTGCACCTACATGGCAATTAAGTGGCAACCTTGTTATTTTGACTAGGTCAACTATTTTAAACTTTGCTAGATTAATTCATGGATTATATTTATCATGTCATGTGATATGTTAACTATTCGGGAAATTAATATTATTTTAAGGATTTTTAAGTTATGTTAAACGAATGGCTAAATCGTTTTACGATCATGTTGATGATAGATGTTATTTATATTCATATTTTGATGTATGCGTATGCATTATAGTTATGATGTTCGCATATAATGTTTTATTATCGACTGACAAATACTAACTCCTTTATGTTTGCAAGCGTTTGAGTGTCCACAAGTGTCGAAGACGAGGGTGTGGTTGAGGTAGAGAGAGTTAGCCTCTCGAAAAGGGATAGACAGATAATCCCTGCAGCATATAACACACCACTTAGTCTAGTGCAAAATAATGTTAATGCATTTGATTTTTATTTAATATCCTAATACATAAATGATAATAAGATATTGAAATGAAATTCAATGAATAGGATTCTATTTTTATGAAAAGAAAACTATTGTGTCTTATAGTTGCTTTGTTTTAGAAGATTTATAAAATAAATTAGGAGTGATAATTTATTTTATGACAATTTTAACTTATTTCCTTAAAAAGTTGTGTTTTTTAAATGAGATCGGTTTTAAAATGTTACTCGAGAAAAATCATATTTATTGCTGCTATATTCAAGAGTAGTGGAAAAATGCCATTTCAGCTAAAATGCGGGCAATTCTCTTCCACGACAAAGGCATAATGGAGGGAGGAAAAAATGATAAAGGCAGAGAGGAGAAATCGAGGAGGAGGATTGTTTTTGGAAGACGGAAGGGCGGAGCATATTCAGGTTCTTCCAGCTGTTGCCATTGTTTAAAATCAGTATTGCTTCCTGTTTCATAATTTAAATTCGAGTAAAAAGTAGAATTTTTCTTTATTTAAGACGTGTGTGGTTTAGTTTTGGCAGAGAGTTTGGAATTCATGTTTCAAAATGAGCAAGCACACAAATTTAGTTGTGGCTGTTTTCATTAGGATTTCGTTCCAAATTTAAGCGGGTTATGTTTGAGTTCAGTTTTTGTTTTTTAAACGGCATCTGCTTGAGACCAGAACTTTCTTGAAGTTTTAAACAAATTTAAACTTGAATTGCGCCCTCTGGCCGGCAGCACCCGCTCAATCCAAACGCTAAGAGCATGCTGTATTCCACAAAAACCCTCCAGCCACTCAAAATACCGACGGCCTTTTAATGAAACTCTCCATCATTTACTTGTGCCAACGTTTTCAGCCTAATTTAAGAGCAGTAGGACCACTTATCATACAAAAGCTCAATCTAAAAATTTATCAGGGGATTTTAGGGGCGTGTGCGTTGGCTTATCATTTGTTTCATGTTGCTACCTTTGACAAATTTAATATCAAATGGACTGGGAAGAGAGAGAGAGACGTGGATGTATTTTTACTACGCTTTTTCTTTTTAAAGCACTCTCTTTTCATTAAAAATTATAAAAGAAGCTATTGATTATGAAAGCACTCTCTTTTCATTTCTTTTCATTTTAGAATTTACAGCCTCATAGTAGTTATGGTGGAGTGTAGGAGGCCTTATCAAAATTTCCTCTGTAATTTGTTCCGTTTGAATGTTGTCCGGCTGGGAATGCCTGTCAAACATAAAAATAGACATAACTTTTATTAAGTAAATTACTTCCAGATAATAGTTGTGATTTCTATAGTGCTGAATACTTCCAGATAATGATTATAACTCCATTCTTTTCTAATCTCATTTAATTGTATGCCACGTGAACTACATCTTTTCCTTTCATAGTATTCTATGTTTTTCTCTGGCAACATGGTACTTGGATGCTAATTTGGTTCAGACTAAACAGAACCTAAATTGCTGTTCTAAAATTCAAAATAAACCATAAATATATTACCTCTGTTCAATTATTTTTCTGTGCGCATGCAGTAACTTGATGAAAGAGATTAGGTGTTAAACATCACCTCCACTTTGTATGACACTTTACAATCACAAATTAGACACATTTTCAGAATTAATGCTGTCATATTCCATGGACCGTAGCTATTTTACATTTATTTATTTATTTTAAAACTTTGTAAAAAAATATCTGCATAAATTGAGAAACCCCAAATTAATACAACAGTGGAAGATGGATTTTAAAAATAGATGTTTGATAGATGTTCTGTGATATGTTGGAAGTGTTATCACAGTAAATTCTAAGTTGTAGGTTGGCTGTTCATGTAGAAATGCAGCCTTCAAATCTTAATTGTTGAAGCACCTGACAAATCTATCTATTGACCAACAATGTGATTTATGATTATGTTGCAAGTGTCAGTCTTTACAGCACAAACTCATTCCGATTCCCCACAACTGTTTGAAAGAAATCCGCTCCGCCCTCCCTCCCTCTTCCGGACTAGACTATAGTTGCTAAGCGGTCGAGTGGCCCTACTATAGTAGCGGAGTGACCCGATACAATTTTCACTCTTTTGCTCCTTTTCAATTTTGAATATCCTACCGCTTTGGCCGAGCGGTTAAGGCGTGTGCCTGCTAAGTACATGGGGTTTCCCCGGGAGAGTTCGAATCTCTCAGGCGACGTTTATTCTTATTTTTTCGACATCAATCTTCATTCATACAAACCTGACTTTGTATTTCTGAAGACTTATGAAACTTGCTATCATAATCCTGCTACTTTACAGTCCGAGTTCATAATGCTGTGATGCAGCGCTAGCATTAGAACGGAGAGAATAGCGTTTTACTGTGCGACCTTGGCGGGATTCGAGTTTAAAGAACGAGATGCAATGCAAAAAACTAGAAACTTATTTAAAGAGAAATAACCGCACAGTTAAACACAAAATCACTTGACTGCAAGTTGATTCGATCCCTGGCCAAAAGGGGGACATTTTACAAGCCTCACTGCAAAAACAAAACCTTTCAAGCACTCCGATCACAATCAGAGATTACAAGATTGGGACAGTGACTCGTCCATGGTCGGCAGTAGTTAACAAACATTAACCGCACGGCATCCGCAATAATTAAACATTTTGAAGCAGTCTGTAGCGGTGAGACTGTAGAGGGATTTACAGCAAGAAGAGAAGGACAGAACAAAGGATCCAAAGAGAAGAGTGGTGTGAAAACACACCGTTGAGTGAGATGGAGATGGAGAAAGTGGATTAGGGCTCCGGAATCAGGCCCTCTCGCCTCGGATGCGGCGAGCGAGCTGGATGTCCTTGGGCATGATGGTGACCCTCTTGGCGTGGATGGCGCAAAGGTTGGTGTCCTCGAAGAGCCCCACCAGGTAGGCCTCCGACGCCTCCTGCAGCGCGGCCACGGCAGAGCTCTGGAAGCGCAGATCCGTCTTGAAGTCCTGTGCGATCTCCCTCACCAGCCTCTGGAAGGGCAGCTTCCTTATGAGCAGCTCCGTGCTCTTCTGGTACTTGCGGATCTCCCTCAGGGCAACTGTGCCCGGCCTGAATCTGTGCGGCTTCTTCACTCCCCCTGTCGCCGGCGCAGACTTCCTCGCTGCTTTTGTTGCCAACTGCTTCCGGGGAGCCTTTCCCCCGGTCGACTTCCTTGCCGTCTGCTTCGTACGCGCCATTCTTCTTCTTCTCTGCTAGCTAGGTAACAACACTGATACTGATGCTTTCCCTCTTCTCTTGCTGCCACTTTTATATCGCCCTTTCAAATTCAAATTAGGCGCCATACATCGTGTTCGTTCGATCCATTCCCCCTATCGACGGCTCTCCGTGGCCTATCTTACCCGCTCACACGGATCGCCGAACCCTCCACCAATCGATTATGTAATTGTGCACTTATACATCCCGATTGTCGGGAGGAATTTGATTGGAGTACTATTTAAGAGCTCTTGATGAGCTGGACTCCCTCCCTTTAGATTAGAATGAGAAAAATGTTATATTTTATGAAGAAAAAAAAAAAAAAAACTATAATTAAAGTTTTAATTGTATAGAGCTATGTACTAACAATAAGTTCATAAAATCTGCTTTAAGGTATATAGTAATAGAAGATATGTAAATAGAATAGATAATAAATCTATTGCTAAGTGACTTGGATAGATAATATGACGTCAGAGATCATGCCTTAGAAAAATTTGCAGAATGGATACTTCCAAATCCTTGACACTAAATCAAATATCTTTAAAAGATTGGTATCATAACCCATATAACTCTACCAAATAGATGTCCTTTAATCCTTAACCGAGACCTTATAAGGCTAGTATCGCACCTCATACAAACTTTATAGAATGGATACCCTTAAATTCTTGACTCTAAACCAAAAATCTTATAAATTAGAGATCATACCCCGTACAACTTTGTACAATGAATACATGTTAATCCTAACTCCAAATCAGAGATCTTACAAGGTCATAATCATACCGCATAGAACTTCATATTATGAATACCCCTAAATCCCTTAGGGCCCGTTTGGTTGCAAGCGTAGGAATAGAGAATTAGAATGGAAATTTGGAATAGGAATAGAAATGGAGAATGGGAATGGAAAAGACCAATCCCATTCTTGTTTGGTTCACATAGTATTTGATCGGGAAGATAAATGAGAGGAATGGAGATTGAAGGCCGAAGAGGAAAAAAGAAGTTAAGCACAACATTTTGTTTTAAAGCAGAGCAGATAAAATCTTTACGTGTTTTCTTTGACAGCCTTATACTCTTCGCGGCCTTTTGATTGGTATATTATTTAATCTTGTACTAGTATTTCTCGTACTAAAATGAAGGCAGAAAATGAGAGTTTTGAGGGCTTTTTCCAGCCTTCGAAGGGTTCGGGAGCAGTGATTATAGTTGTGTCCGTAGCTGGCCAGTGCAGGAGGTCTGGATTCCCGTTAACTGCGGCAGCAGTGTTTTTGTTTGGAGGATGGGATGTGGCGGAATTTCTGGTGACGTTAGAGATTGTGGCTGTGAAAGCATTGGAAGAATTGTTGTGGTTTCTCCTGTTTGCAGTGCTTCGTTCTTTGTGAGGTGACTTCTATTTTTTGTGTTATGCCTTTGTACTGAGGTAATTTAAGCTCAGACTCGTCGATAATGAGCGGGAGTTCAACCAAACTCAAAAAATATCAACGCTTAACACCACGGACCCGACGAGATTGTCAAATATGATTGAGTGAGATTGAGAATAGGAAGGGGCATTCCAATTACAAGTATTTTTGGGATTAGACAAAAGCTCATTTTGGGCTGTTTTGGGAATTCGCAATCCTATTCTGCATTCCAATTCTGCCAACCAAACAAAGAATATAATTCGTATTCTAATTTTCAATGCCAATTCCCGTGCTATTCCAGCAACCAAACGGGCCCTTACCGTTTGGTTGATGGAATAGAGTGGAATAGGAAGAGAAAATTAGAATATGTTCTATATTTGCTGTTTGGTACGCTCAATCAGAATTGGGAATAGGAAGACATATTCCAATTTTGCCCCCAAAATGAGCATATGTCTATGCCAAAAAAAAGATAGAATTAGAATAGCCATTCATATTCCCAATCTATTTTTTTATTAAAAAAAATAGAATTTAATTCAAATCCTATTCCATTTTTCTCTTCTAATTTTCAATTCCTATGCCATCAACCAAACGGACCCTAACTATAGTTAAGTACACAATCCCAAACAATAATAAAAAATAACTTTTAACCAACCCTATTCCCCACATTTTGGTACTGTTGAACATGAATATATAATTTGAAAAAAATGTATAGGAAAGTTCCATCTATTAGTCCCGAGGTCCCGGATTGTGTTGCGCCCAACATAGAAAGCTATTTAATTCCTCCGGATAGGGCTGATTTTGGGAGCCATGTTTGCTCTTTTACTTTTTAAGCCGTCCATAGGTGGAATCGAACAAGTGTGCAGCATATTTTTTCTTCCAAAATGAAAAAAGTCTCCGCCAAATGCCATAAATGCTGGACTTCTGCTAAAGTTGCCTATGACTCTTATTCCCCGCTAAAGTTGGCTGCGATAGTGTGAGACTCTTTATGGAAAGTGGCGCTCCACTATTTAACATTTAAATCATGACCAATACATCGGTTACAAATGGCAACATCTTTGACATTCTGACTGCTTGTTGCTTCTTCCATAGTCTTGCGCAACAAGCAAACCTAAACGGATATTCTTCAATCAATCTGATTATTTGACTTCCTGTGGATCATCACAACTCCCTTTTTCCCTCGTCTCTGAGGGGAAAAATTGAAGATTTTGAGCTCTGAATCGTAATAATTTTCTGATATTGATGGACGCGCAGGATTTTCCCTTGTTTTCTTGTTCTTGGGACTCCCATGGTACCGACACCACCTGGCACTAAATCAAAACTCTGATGGCATGCTACTAACAAGCATTAAATGCGCTTTTATCTATTATGTTTTTTTTTGTTTTTTTCTATTCGAAAAAAGAGATATATACCCAGGAAATTGGTTCTTGACCCATAAAAAATCAGAAATTTGATTGTGATAATTAAATTAAAAAATACATGTCTCAAAACTTAGGATTTTAACATTATGTTTTTGGAATTAAATTAATACTGGGGGGTCTAATGAAAACATTAGTACCCTACCTTATATATAAGGCAGAGACTAATAATGTCCAATGGGAAATGGGAAATGGTGTACCGAGTAGTACTCTTGCCTAATGTCTAATTTGGTTTTTTTCAATGACAAGTGAAGGAAAATGCAAGTTGTACAGAGAATCTTGATGGATATCGTTTTGCAATTTCCTACTGGAATTGACTCAAGATGCAGTGGATTCAAGTGCTGAGCCATATCTTTCAATATTACCCATTTTGATTTTGATAATATCTAGAGTGAGGCCCTCTTTATAGCATAATGTGAACAAGGGTTTGTGTCTATGATTGTTGCAGCTGTTCAAGACACAATATTGAGGTCTTTCGACTATGGAGATTGTTAATTACGGAGGATGCATTTAAGGGATGTCTTGAAATGGGTATCTCCTTGTGCATCTAGTTTTAGGAGATGGCTTATTGGGATTGTTTCTTTCCGTGGGAATAGTTATATGAGTTTGATCTTCATGATCGTGCAAGGCTTACATCCATGTTGGTATTACATGATACATATTTTTTTTAATGTAAGAGATCAAGTGATGTTTTGGGGGTTGTTATGGGGTATATGCAAGATCGTGATAGGCTGAATTGGCCCCAAATGTGGCGATCAAATTTTACAAGAACAAAGAGTTAGGCAGCTTGGAGTAAAGATTTCAATAAGCTATCAACATTATCTCAAATATATGAAAGAATATAATCTGTAGATAATTTAATGTGGTGAGGGACCCACAATATGACCCCCTCTGAGGGAGGTGATGATGTGGTGATTTCCACAATAGATCCCATAACCCTCACAACCCTTTGAGTTGCAGCCCGCCAAAATGAAACCATGCACACCCAAGGAAATAAACCATGTTATGTGCACTGTCAATCTAGTGGCACTAATAGGTTGACATGTACCTAGAAATGTGACCTATACCTATACAGGTTTTGGAAGTCAACCTGTACCTACGAAATTTTTGATATAGCTATAGTTGATCTCTGATTTTGAAAGGGTATTTGGATGTTTAATTGGTATTTGAAAGGGTATTCAAGCTGACTTTTCAAATCTTTTGATATATAAGAAATCTCAAGTAGTGAGGATAAAATATATAAGTAGAATACATGGAATAAGATGGATATGTGAGCAAGGAAAAAGGCACAGCAGGAAAGTGTGGAAGATAAGCCATAAATAATATTCTGATTAGTAAGGATCTAGAAGTCAAGTCACGATAGAGATCTGAATCTGCAAAGGAAGTTACTTCATAAACGAGGTCAGATTACTGTTACCTTCTAACCATTGTAATAGTGAAGAAATCTCTTGATAGAGTTGACTTAACACTCAGATTGTAAATCCTTCAACAAGATGACATTTCAAGATTCAAGTGTTTGAAGACCTCTAACCAGGCCATCCCTAACAAGGTGATCAAAATCCTCTAATAAGGTCATACTTAACAATATGTATTGTAACCTTTAACAAGGTTGGCTCCTAACAGAGCTCAACTTAGAAGAGTGAAAAATGTTGTAATTAGTTGCACGGTGGTTTTCCCAAATTAGGTTTTCATGTTAAATCTTGGTGTCATCCATGTTATGTTATTTGCTTTATGCTTTATGTTTTTGCAACTATTTCACTAAAGGTTAAAACTTATTAATATTCACAAGGCTACTTTATTAAGTGAGTTACAACAATATCTTAGTTTTAACCGACCTAGACAAGTATAGCATTATCAATGAAAGGTTTGATTTGACATTCAAGGACAAGGAATTGTTTTGTGGTAACTGATTCACCCCTCCCCTCTTAGTTACTATCTTCATTTCCAACATAATATGCTTCATGTCTTTCTTGTAGATATCACTTGTGTGTGTGTGATGTCCTCATGTGTGTGCATGGTATGAAAATGATAATTTCAAGCTCCCTTGAATAGTAATTTTCAAGATAAAAATAAATAAAGCAAGTTCACCAAGGCATTGAGCAAAACAAATTAAACACCCAAGACAACGTGAGTCCCAAGAACCAAAACCCTTTAGGTATAGGCTGACCTGGTTGATCTGTACTTGTATAGGTTGATTGGGTTGACATGTACCTGAGGTTATCTCGAGGTCTTAGGGGTGGTGCAAAAAGAAGCAAAATGCGATGAATGTGCCAAAAGGTAATAAAATAACACCAATGAGGGTCATGCATAGAAATTAGTGACAACCTAGAGATTTTAGAAAGATTGGAAGAAGAGAAAAGGACCAAAACCATGCTAAGGAGGGTTAAAAGGTCTCAAAATTACTAGTCACTTGTTTTCACATTTCATCTCCCTCTGAATGTTTCCCTTCCCTCTTAACTTAAAATTAATCATTAATCTTAATTTTTTTGCTTAGACAATTATATTGGAAACTATGACCACACTTTATCTTTCCTTAGTCTCCTCTTTTTTGCATCCCCTCATCTTTGTTCATCCTTCTCTCATCTCTTTTCATGTATCTAGACATATCGAGTCATAGTCGTAGAACTACGGATATTTATATATTTATAAATGATCATTTTTCACCTTGTTACGTGTGTCTGTCTACACACACACATATGTCTATATATACACATCTATGTGTGTACACACACACACACACACACACACACACACACACACACACACACACACACACACACACACACATATATATATATGTGTGTGTGTTTTTGTGTGTGTGTGTGTGTATACACACACACACACACACACACACACACACACACATATATATATATGTGTTTGTGTGTGTGTGTGTGTACACATATACATATATATATGTGTGTACATATGTATATATATGTGTATGCATATGTATATATAGATATATAAATATATATACACATTTCTATATGTGTATATATGTACATGTATATATATATATATGTGTGTGTATTATGTATGGGCATATGCACCGAGTTGTGGTGCCAAAAAGGTGAGAAGGAAATTTTTTTTTCCTATTTTAAAAAGTGCGTATGCGCTATAAAAAAATTAAAAAGTATATATGATGGGCTGCAAACCCGCAACCCATCATTTTCATCAGCATTTTCTTCTACTCCTACAGCAAGCAGCGCGTACGCGAGTTGAAGACTCAACATTTGCACCACCATTTGCCAAAATGCCTCCTCGTCGACGAAATCCAAGACCACAAGCGCACCCACGACGACGCCATAAGTGATATAAACCTAACTTTGCATTGTTTGATATATTTTTCATATCGTTTTGTAAGTTTTTTATATTCTTTTGTAGGGTTTTTACAAATTTCATTTAGATTTGTTTATTTATTTGAATTTCAATTGATTTTTTATCAGGAAATGTTCATAATCAACCAAAAAATCCACAAGAACATCAAAACCCTCAAGAACCCCAAAACCAAAACCCTCCTCAAGAATAAGAACAAATTCCACAACCCGAACCAATTGCAAGACCTCCACCAGGCACACAAGAAAATATAAGAAATGAAATAGAGAGAGGCAAAACTCAATTAGAAGGAATCATTGCTCGGTTGAAAGAATCCAGACAAACCAATCCAATGAGGGCTCAATTGGCATCATCCCTTGAATCCATTAACACTCAAATAGCCTCAGTTAGTGGTCAGTTAGATATTTGGCGGGCTAAGAGGGATGAACAAAAAAGATTTTATGCAAATAAATTGTCATATTAAGATGTTAGAAAAAAGGAAATACCAAAAGGTAGTATATGTGCATTATTTAGAAAACTCGGTGAGAAAAATACTGTTAGAGAGGGTACTAAATGATTCTCCATCCATTGGTGCATACATGATGCTATTAGAAATAATTTTTGGGATAGATGGTGGATGGTTTTTGATGCCCCTCCTTGCAACAATCACGAGGTCCCCATGTATTTTTTGAAGAAATTATATTGTGAGTTTGTCCTTGGGGAGATCCCCAATTATTTTGATATGTTAGACTCCTAGGGTAGAGGTGGGGGATCATCATTTGAGAGGCCCGGAGCACGTCGTGACCCTAATGTAGTTAGGGCACCCGTGGTCCATCCACAACGTGAGCATGTGATTATTCCTTCAGTTGTGAAGGAACATGTAGAGGCCAGCACTTCTAGGGACCATTAATGCTTTGACGTAGACCCTCATCCATTCCACGAGCCCATTAGTTGAGGGGGAGCCTTCTATACGTCGTGGTCACATGTGCACTTCATGCGGATCCCTATGCACATTTGGCACTCATGTCGGAGATGGTGCAGATGATGGGCTTGTCACCGATCAGTTCCTGAACGAGACATTTGGCATTGACACACAGGTAAATTACTAATTTTATCACATTTCATACGTATAGTGAATGATTAATTAATTAGGATTTATTGACATTGTTCAAAATTTAGGGTCAAAGTGTTCCTAGGCCTAGCAGCGATCCTCCAGGCCCATTTTTTGTCCCTTCGACGAGCCCTGAGGTATGTATCAATTTAATCATTTTAATTAATACATATATTTATTACGTAATCATATTAAGGATTGACCAAAAAAAATATGCATGTGCATCAGTTCTCCACAGGACCCTCAACCTTTACCACAGACGCAGAGCAGAGACATCATACGAGCTTCACATAGGTACAGTTGTTTCATATTAATTTAATTCATTTGATTATATTTATTCCATGTTTCATGTTAGATATAACGTGTATTGTATGACATGCAACTCATGATGTCGGACACACCTCCTCATCTACGACAGTCTGTTGATAGTGGAGTGGCCGCAGCTATGGCTAGCTCACAGCCACTGACGGAGGTATGAAAGAATTTTCTTCGTTTTAGGTGTTGTTTATAATAGTTAATCTCAAAATTTCTAATGTTATTTATAAGTGATTATATTTATTGAATTATTGTAGGGTCTTGTCACGCCTGATCATCCACGAGCATTTGAGGTGGACTTACAAAGTGACTATTTGTTGGTGGTAAGAAAATAATTGATTTTGTGAGTACATATATTTGATTTCAACGTATAATAAATATTGATTCATATCTACTTTCTTTGTATCAGTTGGACTTGGAGAAGAGCCTCAACAAGAGGTCAAGTGAGCGTGTCAGGAGGGCCCCGTCATCTCCACTATCTCCCTCCACACGACGGCAGAGGACGTCGAGAGACTTGTTTCCTTCCCCTCGTGGGAAGGAAAAGATGTAGTTGAGATATTTGATACATATATATAGAGACTTGTTTCCTTCCCCATGTATACATATAGGCATCTGAGAGACATATTCGATACACATTTGATGTACATATGACATTCTATATTTGATGTATGACATTATTGGTTAATATATGATATGTTTGTTCATATACAACACTATTGGTTATCATAATATATTATGTGTTTGTTAATGTATATGACATTATTGGTTATCATTTTATATTATATGTTTGTTCATGTATGACGTTAAATTATATATGTTCGTGTATGACATTAAATTAGATATGTGCATGTATGAAATTAAATTCAATTGCTAGAGAGTTGCCATTATGTCTACCAACTACTAGATGTTCTTTTTTGCTTTATTAGTATTTCTCAAAAACTGCAAAGAAGTTGTTTCTGGTGAATAGTTGTAAACAATTGTGATCATTGACTTCATGTACTCATGGCTTTGGCTGCGAACACTTGTAACTTTGGCTATAAGCATCCATGGCTTTGGCTATGTGCGCTAGTGGCTTTGGCTGTGAGCATTTATGGCTTTGGTTGTAGGCACAATATAGCCTTGGCTGTAGGTTGTCTTTCTTGCTGCATGTCGAAGTTACCTTCAAGAATATCATTAGTCTAAGATCATTACAATTAAAATACTATGACATAATACCTTGGAAATAATATTCTTTAACCCATTACTTTATTTGTTAAAACATCATGTAGTATCTACTGTAGTCCTTCTACTCAAATATGTTTTCAAAAATACTTAGTATGGCAAAGAAATGTCTATGGAAAGCTTGTCAAATAGGATATTGAAGAACTAAATGTGGATAGTCATTAGTACCCATCAATAAGAACACAGACATCTTTCTCAAGCAAGCCATATGATATTAGCAAGTAATTTATAAATTTCCTTTGCAAGTAACTAGAAGATGCTATGAATCTTAATACAGAGTTAATCACGAACTCATTATTCCATCCAAGAAGCATATATCACCCTAAGCCAATTAACCGACAGGATAAAAATTAATTCAATTTCAACAAAATTTTGAGTATAACAAGCATCTTAGGGATTCTTACAAGAATTAACACGATGTTCACAAGAGCATTACAAGTTCTTGTAATGCTATTTCACATATTGTAATCATATTCAGTTTTGAATGGCCATTTGTGTTACAAGCATAAATGTTCTTTAAGGTCTTTTAATTCTAGACATGAATTTTATTATGAAGCTTTTTTATGACAACCCACTCAATGCATATATTGTTGTTCCACATTATGCTAATTTGACTTTCATTAGTTGATTTGGGTCTAGACATGACGTTATTCACTACCTTTTTTATATATTTTTTTTGTAGTGAGGTTCTGGCCTAAATGAATGTATTAATCATCGAAGTTGTGAACCTTGGTCGAGATCCTTACAAATATATTTTCAAATTGGACCTCAAATAGTTTTCTCAGTCACCCCCTGTACACAGATACTGAAATTATAGTTAATTACAAAATTAATACTGAATTAACACAAGTTTAATTGAGAAGTATTATGTACCTCAATAGGCTAGATTATTATTGACCGGGAAGCTTTATCTTAGAGCAGTTGGTTTCCTAAATCTTTAGCGCAATGACAGTCTTATGGAATGTGGAATTAGGTCTGCTAGCTAAGGAACGTTCTTTAAAAGGTAGAGGAAACTCAAGACTCACATGTTTCCAATCAATATAAATGTTTAAATTGCTTCTCTAATTTTTTCTATTTATGATCTTCTTAAAACTTAACTTTCTAAATGCATTGATGGGGAAATAAAGATCTTCTAGGAACTAAAGGCTAATCATGTTTAATACTTACAATTCTCTGTTTTTATCTAATAATTTAAAAAAGATTGTACAAGTGTTTTCAAAGAGCAACACTTGTCACTAACATCATAAGAAGGAATATCCAAGGAGTCTTACCACTGATCCCCCACCACCAAATTCAAGAGAAAACAAAATTCCACTACTAAAGAGATAGTAACAATGATCATCCCTAGTCTCTCCCTTATCACAAAATGATTATGATCAAAATTTGCATTTCCAATTGCGTCATGTGCGTTGAAGCGATAGTAACATTTTCACTCTCTTACCTAATGTCTCCCATTTCTGAAACTCCTGGGGAAGGGCAAGGCCATCTTCTCAGTACTTCAAAATACAACGAGTTCCATTTTTTCACATATTGATAATCGTTCACGAGCTTCGAGATATGCCCCATCAAAGATCCCAGCCCTATGGCATTTAGTGACCCTTAGGGACATTCTGGTTCAGTGTGCCTGAGAACGTTCGAGCACTGAAGGGGATAGGAAGAGGTTGGGGATAGAGTTTACCCGGCCACCCGGAGCTAATGGAGCAGACAGTTTGATCCCACGATGAAAGATGAGAGAGATTTGGCAGTTGGCAAATTTGTACTAGCCAACACTACAAGTTTCAGCATCACCCAAGATGGCGTTGTAAAATGAAAACAGAATGTGATCTCCAAAAAGAGAGAGAGGTTATTGTAGGTCTCTTCAACACGGTCCTATAGGAACTAGAATCGCATCCATACCTTGCACGAGCTTCGAGATATGCCCCGTCAAAGATCGCAGCCCTATGGCATTTAGTGACCCTTAAAGACATTCTAGTTCAGTGTGCCTGAGAACATTCAAGCACTGAAGTGGACAGGAAGAGTTTGGGGATAGGGTTTACCCGACCACCCGGAGCTAATGGAGTAGACAGTTTGATCCCACGACGAAAGATGAGAGAGATTTGGCAGTTGGCAACTTTGTACTGGCCAACACAAGTTTCAACATCACCCGAGATGGCATTGTAGAATGAAAACGAAATGTGATCTCCAAAAAGTGAGAGAGGTTATTGTAGGTCTCTGCAACACAGTCCTGTAAGAATTGGAATCTCATCCATATCTCGCACGAGCTCCGAGATATACCCTGTCAAAGATCGCAGCCCTGTGGCATTTAGTGACCCTTAGGGACATTCTGGTTCGGCGTGCCTGAGAACGTTCGAGCACTAAAGGGGACAAGATAAGGTTGGGGATAGGGTTTACCTGGCCACCCGAAGCTAATGGAGTAGACAGTTTGATCCCACGACGAAAGATGAGAGAGATTTGGCAGTTGGTAACTTTGTACTGGCCAACACTACAAGTTTCAGCATCACCCGAGATGGCATTGTAAAATGAAAACATAATGTGATATCCAAAAAGTGAGAGAGGTTATTGTAGGTCTCTGCAACACAATCCTGTAGGAATTAGAATCGCATCCATACCTCACACGAGCTCCGAGATATGCCCTGTCAAAGATCGTAGCCCTATGGCATTTAGTGACCCTTGGGGACATTCCGGATTGGCGTGCCTGAGAACGTTCGAGCACTGAAGGGGATAGGACAAGGTTGGGGATAGGGTTTACCCGGCCACTCGGAGCTAACAGAGCAGACAGTTTGATCCCACGACGAAAGGTGAGAGAGATCTGGCAGTTGGCAACTTTGTACTGGCCCACGCTGCAAGTTTCAGCATCACCCAAGATGGTGTTGTAAAACAAAAATGGAGTGTGATATCAAAAAAGTGATAGAGTTTATTGTAGGTCTCCACAACAAGGTCCTGTAGGAACTGGAATCGCATCCATACCTCGCACGAGCTCCGAGATATGCCCTGTCAAAGATCACAGCCCTATGGCATTTAGTGACCCTTGGGGGACATTCTGGATTAGCGTGCCTGAGAACGTTCGAGCACTGAAGGGGATAGGATGAGGTTGGGGATAGGGTTTACCCAACCACGTGGAGCTAACAGAGCAGACAGTTCGATCCCACGAGGAAAGGTGAGAGAGATTTGGCAGTTGGCAACTTTGTACTAGCCGAAATTGCAAGTTTCAGCATCACCCGAGATGGCATCGTAAAATGAAAACGGAGTGTGATCTCCAAAAAGTGAGAGAGGTTATTGTAGTTCTCTGCAACACGGTCCTGTAGGAACTGGAATCGCATCCATACCTCGCACGAGCTCCGAGATATGGCTCGTCAAAGATCGCAGCCCTATGGCATTTAGTGACCCTTGGGGACATTCCGGATTAGCGTGCCTGAGAACGTTCGAGCACTGAAGGGGATAGGACGAGGTTGGGGATAGGGTTTACCCGGCCACTCGGAGCTAACGGAGCAGACAGTTCGATCCCACAACGAAAGGTGAGAGAGATTTGGCAGTTGGCAACTTTGTACTGGCCCACGCTGAAGTTTCAGCATCACCCGAGATGGCGTTGTAAAACAAAAATGGAGTGTGATCTCCAAAAAGTGAGAGAGGTTATTGTAGGTCTCCACAATAAGGTCCTGTAGGAACTAGAATCACATCCATACCTCGCACGAGCTCCGAGATATGCCCTGTCAAAGATCGCAGCCCTATGGCATTTAGTGACCCTTGGGGACATTCTGGATTGGCGTGCCTGAGAACGTTCGAGCACTGAAGGGGATAGGATGAGGTTGGGGATAGGGTTTACCCAACCACGCGGAGCTAACAGAGCAGACAGTTTGATCCCACGAGGAAAGGTGAGAGAGATTTGGCAGTTGGCAACTTTGTACTAGCCGAAATTGCAAGTTTCAGCATCACCCGAGATGGCGTCGTAAAATGAAAACGAAGTGTGATCTCCAAAAAGTGAGAGAGGTTATTGTATTTCTCGGCAACATGGTCCTGTAGGAACTAGAATCGCATCCATACCTCACACGAGCTCCGAGATATGCCCCATCAAAGATCGCAGCCCTATGGCATTTAGTGACCCTTGGGGACATTCCGGATTGGCGTGCCTGAGAACGTTCGAGCACTGAAGGGGATAGGACGAGGTTGGGGATAGGGTTTACCCAGCCACCCGGCCACTTTTTGACCAATTTTGACTCTGAAATCAATATTTTTGCAACAAACGTCACGTTCAAGTGACTATATCTCCAAAACTATAAATAATTTCAAGATGACATAAACTAGTGATTTTGAGTACTTTGTTCCTACTTTGTAACCATATTTTTTAATCTAAAAAAAAAGAATTATTTATGTAAATTTTTTTTATCTCCTCCAAAAAGTGGTACATAATAAAATTCAATATTTTAAAAAGTGACAGTCTGTTTGACACACATAACTTTTTTTCTAGAAATGATAATGAAGTAATTCTTTTTGCGTTGGATTTGTAGCATCAATATCCAATGTCTACATTTGGTTTGATTTATTTTTGTTGAATATTGTATAGTTTATGAAGTTTTGAAATGACATGAACCGTAATTCAGACATACATTCCGTTTGACACAGATAATTTGAAGTCAATTTATCATAAACCATTTTTTTTTTTGAATAGAAAGGTATCTCAATAAGCCAGTGCCTCCATATTTTTCAATTTTTTTTTGACCTAATTTACTAATTTTCCCGAGGTGTCAAAGTCGGTTGATGTTCAATCGGTAATGAACCTATAATGAGTTAAACTCATATTTGAAAGTCTTAATGATTAAATTATGTAATAAAATTATAGTCGTTGGAAAGCTTGCTCCGAGAAGCACATTTTGACATTTTTTATTTTACAGTAGGAGATCATTCTCCTACAATTATGGCAGTCAAAAGAGCAAAAAAAAGAAAAAAAGAAAAAAGGTTAAAATTTTTGCGATTTTGCATGTTCGCGCGAACACGGCATTCGCGCGAACACGCTTACCATGTTTGCGTGAACCTATGTTCGCGCGAACATGCAAATCATGTTTGCGTGAACATATATATCACATATGTTCGCGCGAACATACGAAATGTGTTCGCGCGAACATATGGTAAACTTAATTTCTCATTTTGAAATTATTTTCATTTTTGTTCGTCCCACTAAAGTGGAACCCATTATTGTGGGTTCACCCAAGAACAAATTTTTTTTGCTAAAAGAATTATTAAATAGTGTTTTGGGCATGTTTGTTTTTACTTGATGAGTTGACGATCTCCACTAGTTGTGGAGAGAAGCTCTTTGTTTTCTTCAACCCTTCTAATGAGGTTAGGCATGACATGATCCATCGGCCCAAACAGAAGATATTTTCTTACTTGGAATCCTACCTGAACCAAACCCAGTGAAAGGTTGTCTGCCATTCCCTTCAACTGTGCAAACTGTACCCTATCATTCCCCTTCCTAATATTCAATTCTTCTGCCTTGCCTGTTGTAGCCTTGCCTGTAACCAACAAATCAAAAATTAGTTAATTACTAAGACATTGTGTGTAAGCACGGATAACTTTGGTTGATTACTGCACCAATAATTATTATATCAATGGTTCGCAAATTTCTAGTAATGTTTAGATCGTTATGAAATGGTTTTGAAATCTCTTGTAAGTTTTTTTTAAAAATCAGTAGTGATAATCTTTAATAAATAATGCTAAAAATAACTAATAATATATTATTAAAATTCTTTCCTTATATTGTTCAAGTAGTGTAGTCTAATTTAACCTCTGCGTTCTTGTCATAATAGAATCGTAGCACACACTTTCCGTATTGTTTTTAACTGAACACAGGTTATGAATGGACAAAAGGGGCTTGTGTTTTTCACTAGAATGGAAGTTATGAATGGCCAGCACAATAGAAGCCTCTGCCATGGCAGCTTTCTCCATCATGAATCCTGCGCATGCATCGTAACACCTGTGCATGCAATCTTGTATGAAAGAATGGATGGGCGAAGGCACGTCGAGAGAAGCTGCTAGTGCGGACTCTAGGTGCCACCATCTTAGCAGTTCGCTAACTCTTTCTAGCACGGAAGCAGATGCAATGCTGTGATCTTCACGCATGCAAAGCTAACTTGAAAAATAGAGCAACAGACTAAATTTAGGAAACATAACCAAGATTTAGCAAATACAGAAGCTTCTGGCTAAATATTCACAAAGCTTTAACTTGTCATGGATTTGAATAGAATATTTGAGTTGGGAATGATAAATAAATATCTCAATGAGGAAAAAAATTATTGAAATCCTAGAGAAATTGCAGCCAAATTTCGAAAATGGAAAGATTTTCAAAACTTGGGCAAATTTCGAAAACGAGAAGATTTTTAAAACTTTATAGAGGCAAATTTTAAAAAACGGAAAGATCTTCGAAACTAAAAAGGCAATTTCCAAAAACTGAAAGATTTTTCAAACGTTACAAACAGATTTAAGAAAATGCAAAGATTTTTGAAACTTTGAAGAAAAATTCTGGAAACGGAAAGATTTTTCAAAACTTACAACAGAATCATTCTTACCAAATTGGCGGGAAATCGAAGCGTGGTCTGAACCGTATCCAGAAACCCTTGAAGGTTTTGGTCACAGGAGGCCTCAACCATGTTCTCTCTCGCGTAGAAATGCGAATAAGCGATATTTTTAACAGCCTGAAGCACATGAATCCTAAAGGCCACGTATTTCAACAACGGAGACTTGAGCACCTTAATGCTACTGTTCTGAGAAGACTACGAGACTCCAAACATTGACCTCCACACTACACAAAATTCAAAGAAGCCGCCGAATGGAATGACAGAGACTGTGATTTAAAACTGCAAAATTGTTCATGAATGATAAAAACATATAAATTGATGACAACTTTTTGCAAGTATACAAATTCATGACATTTTAAACATAAGAGGAAGCAGAGCTATACTTTTAAATTACCTTGTAAAGCCTCTTCCTGTTCAATAAATTTCTTTAAAATCCTTGGTATTATCCCTGACAATTTTACCAATTGTAATTACAGCTCTTAGCTTATTCCAAAAAAGAGTAAAAGAGTAAAAGAATTATCCAAAAAAGGAGTACAAGAATTCATCCGTAGAAAGATTGAGAAAAGAAAATGACGAGTTATGAAATGGGTGCTAGCAGAGAATCTATGTTTCTTCTATCAAAGATTTTAAAAATATTGCCATCAGGAGACTTCACTGGCTTCATTGTGTATGAATCAAAAGCTAAAATTGAAACAATATCCAGACCACTGTCGTTATAACCTACCGAACCGCAAAATCTTCTAATTTTATAGAGCAAATGTGCAGAGCAAAAGCATTCGTCATATAAACCGACACATTTGGCCCCGCTAGGAAATTAATGGGAAAATGTAGAGAAAATCTATCGGCACCGAGATTTGTACCAAAGCCAACCTAACGATTTAATGCGGCATTCAATAGTCATTAAATATTCAAGTGTGTAGACTTGTCCTCCTCAAAAGCTTGATAGTTGTTTTTCTCTAAATGTAGTCGCTTGTCCTTTCTTTTTTTATTAATTTTTAATATAGAAAACAACTTAAACCACTGGGAAATTGCAGCCCACCAATAGGAAAAAGCAAAAAAATCATATAAATTTCAAATTTGACATATCAAATACTGTTGACTATAGGATATGTTATTGCTGACCATAGGATATGTTATTATTTTCTAAAATTTCAATTGACAACTAATGTTTATAATTCATCGCAAAATAATAGTCTCTGCCTTTTTAAACGCAGGGACTAATAATGTCCAATGGGAAATGGGAAACGGTGTACCGGGTAGTACTCGTGCCTAATGTCTAATTTGGTTTTTTTCAATGACAAGTGAAGGAAAATGCAAGTTGTACATAGAATCTTTATGGATATCATTTTTCAATTTCCTACTAGAATTGACTCGAGATGTATTGGATTCAAGTGTTGAGCCATATCTTTTAATATTACCCATTCTGATTTTGATAATATCTAGAGTGAGGCCCTCTTTATAGCATAATGTGGACAAGGGTTTGTGTCTATGATTGTTAAAGCTATTTAAGACACAATATTGAGGTCTTTCAACTATGGAGATTGTTAATTAGGGAGGATGCATTTAAGGGATGTCTTGAAATGGGTATCTCCTTGTGCATCTAGTATTAGGAGATGGCTTGTTGGGATTGTTTCTTTTCCAGGGAATAGTTATATGAGTTTGATCTTCAAGATCGTGCAAGGCTTACATCCATGTTGGTATTACATGATACATATGTTTTTTAAATGTAAGAGATCAAGTGATGTTTTGGGGGTTGTTATGGGGTATATGCAAGATCGTGATAGGCTGAATTGGCCCCAAATGTGGCGATCAAATTTTACAAGAACAAAGAGTTAGGTGGCTTATTGTAAAGATTTCAATAAGCTAGCAACATTATTTCAAATATATGAAAGAATATAATCTGTAGATAATTTAATGTGGTGAGGGACACCACAATATGACCCCCTCTGAGGGAGGTGATGATGTGGCGATTTCCACAATAGATCCCATAGCCCTCACAACCCTTTGAGTTGCAGCCCACCAAAATGAAACCATGTGCACCCAAGGAAATAAACCATGTTATGTGCATTGTCAATCCAGTGGCACTACTAGGTTGACATATACCTAGAAATGTGACCTATACCTGTACAGGTTTTTGAAGTCAACTTGTACCTACGAAAAAATTGATATAGCTATAGTTGATCTCTGATTTTGCCTCGGTACAGGTTGAATTCCAAAATCTGTATAAGTATAGGTCAATTTTCTAGGTATGTGTCAACCTAGTTGACTTTTACATGGCTCCCCAAATTCTATAGATCTAAAAACCTCTATGAAATGGAAAATTTATATCTAAAACTCTTATCTTGAACTTGCATATAAGAGCAAAATGGTTTTGGTTGTTGGGGAAGGGCTTGCCTTGGTCAAGCCCTAGATTGAGGAACTAACCCTGAAATTGAAATTGAAATGATAAAGGAAATGCAGGCAATTAGTAGAAATGAAACTAATAATGGAAAATATAATCACCAATGTAGATGCAATTAAGGTTAGTATGTCATCAAGTATATTAGTGTAGTAGCCTTAACTCGGCACAAGAAAAAAGAGAAATCATATAAGATAAAACCTCCTGAATGTGAATTCTCTCAATTTGCCTTGATGAAGATATGAACAACTTGACTGGAAGAATAGAATATCTCCTCCCTGGAAGCCAAACTCCACCACCACCTTGATGGAAGAAGCTTGATGCAAGAAGGCTTTGACTTGATAAATGATTGAGATCTTAAATGTGTTGGAAACAATTCTTCAAATTGTATATTGTCATTGATGTTACACAGATGTCAGTATTAACCGAGCAATGAAGAACTTGCAGTATTAACCAAGCAATTATGTGTTGATCGAGCAGTCCGATAATGAAGGGTATTCAATGTTAACTGAGTAGTCGGGCAATGAAGGATATCCAGATTGTAGTATTAATCAAGTGGTCGAGCATCAAAGGACTTCCAGTGTCAATCGAGTGATCAATCTCAGTATTGACTAAGTGTCAACAGAATGCACTTGTCTAATAGTTGAATGATTGAGGCCAACTATTTGGATGTTTAATTGGTATTTTAAAGGGTATTCAAGCTTACTTGTCAAATCTTTTCATATATATGAAATCTCAAGTAGTGAGGATAAAATATGGAAGTAGAATACATGGAATAAGATGGATATGTGAGCAAGGAAAAAGACAGAGCAGGAAAGTGTGGAAGATAAGTTGTAAATAATATTTTGATCAGTAAGTATCCAGAGGTCAAGTCATGACAGAGATTTGAATCTACAAAGGAAGTTACTTCATAAACGAGGTCAGATTACTGTTACCTTCTAACCATTGTAACAATGAAGAAATCTCTTAATAGGGTTGACTTAACAGTCAGATTGTAAATCCTTTAAAAAGGTGACATTTCAAGATTAAAGTGTTTGAAGACCTCTAACCAAACCATCCCTAACAAGGTGATCAAAATCCTCTAATAGGGTCATACTTAACAATATATTGTAACCTTTAACAAGGTTGGCTCCTAACAGAGCTCAGTTCAGAAGAGTGAAAAATGTTGTAACTAATTGCATGGTGGTTTTCCCAAATTAGGTTTCCATGTTAAATCTTGGTGTCATCCATGTTTATGTTATTTGCTTCATGCTTTATGTTTCTGCAACTAATTTACTAAAGGTTAAAACTTATTAATATTCACAAGGCTACTTTGTTAACCGAGTTACAATAATATCT
Source organism: Cupressus sempervirens (assembly GCA_028749045.1). Taxonomy (NCBI): domain Eukaryota; kingdom Viridiplantae; phylum Streptophyta; class Pinopsida; order Cupressales; family Cupressaceae; genus Cupressus; species Cupressus sempervirens. The sequence goes on along the minus strand of CM053788.1, from coordinate 392,658,546 downwards.
TAGTTTTAACCGACCTGGACAAGTATAACATTATCAATTAAAGGTTTGATTTGACATTCAGGGACAAGGAATTGTTTTGTGGTAACTGATTTGCCCCTCCCCTCTTAGTTACTATCTTCATTTCCAACATAATATGCTTCATGTATTTCTTGTAGATATCACTTGTGTGTGTATGATATCCTCATGTGTGTGCATGGTATGAAAATGATAATTTCAAGCTCCCTTGAATAGTAGTTTTCAGGATAAAAATAAATAAAGCAAGTTCACCAAGACATCGAGAAAAGCAAATTAAACACCCAAGACAACGTGAGTCCCAAGAACCAAAACCCTTTGGGTATAGGCTGACTTGGTTGATCTATACTTGTATAGGTTGATTGGGTTGACATGTACCTGAGGTTATCTCGAGGTCTTTGGGGTGGTGCAAAAAGAAACAAAAAGTGATGAATGTGCCAAAAGATAATAAAATAACACCAATGAGGGGCATGCATAGAAATTAGTGACAACTTAGAGATTTTAGAAAGATTGGAAGAAGAGAAAAGGACCAAAACCATGCTAAGGAGGGTTAAAAGGTCTCAAAATTACCAGTCACTTGTTTTCATATTTGATCTCCCTCTGAATGTTTCCCTTCACTCTTAACTTAAAATTAATCATTAATCTTTATTCTTTTGCTTAGTCAATTATATTGGAAACTATGACCACACTTTATCTTTCATTAGCCTCCTCCTCTTTTTTGCATCCCCTCGTCTTTGTTCATCCTTTTCTTGTCTCTTTTCATGTATCTAGACATATCAAGTCATAGTCGTACAACTGTGCATATTTATATATTTATAAATGACCATTTTTCACCTTGTTAAATGTGTGTGTCTATATGTACACACACATGTGTGTGTGCATATATATATATATATATATATATATATATATATATATATATATATATATATATATATATATATATATATATATATATATATATATATATATATACATACATGTGTTGTATATGTCTGTGTATGTATATATATGTACATGTATATATAGATGTGTATTATGTATGTATATAATTTAATATGTTTGTTTGTTTGGACAATTGCACTTCCTTGTGCTTCTCCTTTATCATATCTCCTTCTCACCTCTTTGGCTTATTTTCTATTCACATAGACTATTATAATTCGATATTATTCCATCACTAATTTTAATCAAATCTAGGTAGAAAATGGTGTCTTAAATTATTCATCAACAAGAAGACACGTGAATCCAAAATCATAAATATATTCATACAACATAAATATTACTCCAAATTGGATGCCTAATCTCGAATTAAATCCAATTTTAGCATTAATTGTATAACACCTTAGCTAAGACATATTGTTAAGGAAGTATGTGAGGTGGTAGACTTCCCAGTAGTTGTAAGGATTGGAGATATATGAATTGGTTCTCCAACAATCAATTTTGAGAGGATCCTCACTTTTGAGGATAATATCAATTATCTAATTTGTCTCTCTAGATTTTACTCAGACTATAATTCAATCGGTTTAGTAATATCTCCCTATATTCTTTACACATTAATTTGTGTAGATACATGTATAGTTATGAAATGTATTTATTGTAATCACGTAATTTTGGTCCAGTAAACTTTAGGCTCCCATTTTCCAGCACTTTTAATCCAAATACTAGACCATATTATGCTTAGTCAAATCTACATAGTTATTTAATCATTCATCTTTAGTGAAAACATCATTTAATCAATTGTTCAATTTTATCCTATAGTTTGATTGCCTTATCCTAATTTTTGTTTAATTGAAAGAATATGCTCCATTTTAATTAAATAAAAATCCCCTTTATTCTATGTGAACATGAAAAGGTTTTTTTCTACTTTAAAAATAAAAATTTAAAGCAAGTTGTCGACAACTTAAATGCAAACTTTCCAAAGTGAGTGGAATCTTAACTTTTCAAAAAGGTTTTTGCCTTTTTTACCTCCCCCGCCCCCCCCCCCCCCCCCTCCCTCCCTTTAACCAAGGGATAGTAATTGTCATCTTGTTAGTTTAGTTTCCTTTTATTGTTCTTGCATTTCATAATAGTTTAACCTTATATTTTCATTTTGGATTATCTTTGTATTGCGTTTCACTTGGATTCTTAGACACTTGCACTCTCATTGCTTGTACTCTTTAAATTTCTCATTTTAGGGTGCACCTTGCAAGGGTCTCCATCTTTGGGTTAATTCAAGAACCACAATTAATGTTATTTTAGCTATTGCACATTATATATAGAGAGCTATAAGTCATCACTCGAGACTCCATCTTCATTGGATATCTTGGATAGAATGGTTTATAGAAGTGTGCTCAACCATCGTTGGGTAGAACCAAGTTTCTAGCTCCATTTTGCATCAATTTTTCATTTTCTTACTGACAGGTATGTTATTTGCATTTTCCAACATGAAATATTGTATGACCCTTCTCTGGCCTATATACGATATTTCCCTCTATAAGCAATATTCTACCTTTTCTATTATGTCACCTGATTGCTTTCCAGATTATTGTCTGCCTTCTTGCAATTCATTGTACTAGTTAAACAACTCTATTACCTGGGTCTTTTTTGTCGCCTAGCTTTTAGAGATCTATCGTATGATATTTTGGTGAGTTGTACTTTTTTGTATAGACCTATTTTCCTGCATTTTCGTAGTTGGATAGATTACTTTTCTTACATTTCACTTGCATTTTGGTTTTTCACAATGGCTAACAAGTGGTTTTGCAAGTTTTATTGTGCTTTGATTTGATATTATACACCCTAACTCACATGTTCTCTTGTTAAAGGATTACATTAGTAAGATTATTAACTCATGGTTTTATAGGTTTCCTTGGATACACAAATAAATATTATGTTTTTTTGTTGTTAGATTTCATTTTTCATAGGCACTTAAAACCTCATGATTAAGGGTTCATATATTTGGCAGGGAAGTATGCTCTTGTCTTTCTAAGACAATTAGAAACCTTGACTCATTAATTTGGATCAAGAAAGTGAGTTAGATAGGTTACTCTTAATTAACCCTTTCTCAATGTGTTTGGGAGAAGAATTTGGAGTAGGAGTTGGGAGAGGGGAGGTGAATCAGTTACCCTTGATTTAGATGTACCAATTCAACTTTTACTAACTTCAAACAACTTCAAACTCATAAAACCACTCGACCAATATAGAAACTCAACATATTCATTCATCACTTAGCTCAATATTTTGTATATTCTGACTAACGAAAATAAAACAACAATAAATCACATGCATCATACATATAACATTTACACATATATGACACCAATATTTTACATGGAAACCCAATTGAGGACAAACGACCAAGTAACATGCTACCACTTTTCACTCTTCTGAAGTGAACTCGATTAAGAGTCAACTATGTTAAAGGTTGCAAAACATGATGTTAGGTGTGACCCTATTAAAGGATTTAATCGCCCTATTAGGAGTGGTCCAGTTAGAGGTCTTTAGACAATTCTTTTATAATGTCACCTTGATTAAAGGATTTGAAAATGATTGTTAAGTCAACCTTGATTAAAGGATTTTACTGCCACAATGGTTGGAAAGTAACAACTAGGTTTTATTTGTTAAGATACAACTCACTTTGCAAATTCAGATCTCCATTTGGCTCCATTTTCAGTTCATTGACTGGACTTCATTATGTTCATCTTTGATCTTCTTATCAACTCTTCAAGAAATCACACTTCACCAATCTTCTCACTTTTTTTCAACAACTCTATTCTTCACAAGCTCTCCACAAAAATTGCCAATCAATAATGAGCCAACCCTAAAAAACATCCCTTATGCCTCCTTAAATAGGTAGCTTTTATCTTCTTCTACCATATAATCTCCTTGGCTGCCTTTGTAATAGCCACATACTTTTCCTCTGTAGTGGATAAAACATTCACCTTCTATAATTGAGAAACCTATCTCATTGTTGCCCCACCAACAATAAATACATAACTTGTACTCTACCTAGTATCAATATCCCATACCAAATATGAGTCAACATATCCCTGTAAATCAGTAGTAGAGCCCCCGAAATGTAAACACTTACTACATGTTCCTCTCAAATATTTGAAAATCTATTTGACTGCATTCCAATGCTCAATTCCACAATGACTCATATAACTGCTAACAACTCCCACTGTATGTGCAATAATCAGCCTAATACATACCATGCCATACATTAAACTCCCTACAACTGAAGCATAAGGTACCTTATACATGTCAGTCTCCTCTTCTTATTCTCATCTATAGCTTCGGATTTTGATTCTCATCATTAGGTGCATGGGGTGCATGGATTTCTAACACCAATTGTATTGGCTCCCTCTTTGACATCTCTACTTGTAACTCAAATTCTCCCTCTTTTGTTGGATGGTAACTTAGCACATAATTCTCTCTATTGGATCCCTCTTATATCTACATATATTTAATGGTAACTATATACACATTCTCCCTCATTGAAAACAATTCCAAAGACATCATCCACTTATACACATCATTCTCTCTTTTTCATTGTCTAACTGATCTTGAAATTATATTACTTCCTCTATCATCTTTGACTTGATTCCTTGCAATCTCATTTTCTCATACAATTGTCCATATTTTCATAGCTCAAGGCAACTCTTAAAGTATTGCCTCTACATCAATATTTAAAATATTTTGAACATATCAATTGATGCAATGTTGTATCTCTTCTTAGATTGCCTCAAATATGGGAATGACCCCTAATTTACCTCTTAGATACTCAAAATCATCATTAGGTAATGCCTCAGTGAATATATAAGCTATATGTTCCTTTTGTTAGGACAGAACCATGAACAAAAATAACAATTATATGCAAATATAAATAATATTAGAAAATATTGAATTGCACAGAAGAGAACATGAGACACCAAGATTTAATATGGTTCATCCAAACCTTGGGCTACATCCACCAAACAACAAGTCCAATATTATTATGATCTAGTTATTACAACCTGATTACAAATTGTAATCCCTTATATCTTAATACCATTACAATAAATAATTTTTGCATCACCCACAATGAAACAATCCCTAACCCTAAGCCCTTTTGTATAGGCATTTTTGTTGCTTCAAGGTTAAAATTAGTTACAAAATGTTGGTCATAAAATACCAATATAGTAGCCCCAAAAAACTTTCTCTATGGAGTATATACAGTACTTCCCTGATCAATCACCACAATCTAAGAATCTCCCACTTGGGGACAGATCAAGCTCCATACTAAATAACACCTTTGTGTTCACATACTCAAGTCTCACTTCTTTGTCTTGTACTAACTTTCTCAAGTAATGATACTTGATTACAATGTGCTTGGTCTTTGTGTGCATCATATATTTATAGCACCTATGTTATGACAATATATCACAACAGGTTTAGTAATCTCTTCCTTCATACCTTTCAAAAATTTATTGATCCATACAATGTTAGAACAAGTAACTACTGCAACAACATGCTCAACCTTTGTCATGGATTGAGAAATACAATTTTATTCTTTCTTGTCCATGAAATCAGTCTCCTATCTAGAAAGAAATTGCTTCCGCTTGTAATATTTCTATCATCAATGTTTCTATCCCAATCAACATGTGTGTAAACCTTTAGTTGAAACTTGTCATTCTTCTTGTACCAAAATCCATTGTCTTATGTTCCTTTTAGATATCTCAATATTCATTTCACAGTCATCATGTGATTTTCTGTAGGATTGGCAAAAAATCTTGCAACAATACTAATAGATAATGCAATGCCAGGTCTTCTATGTACAACATTTTGCAATTTCCCAATCATTGACCTATAAAATGTTTGATTCAATTTAGTAGAATCATAATTATTTGAAAGTGAAAGATCCCTGATGGATCTCTTCTGTTGATCTATTGTAATTTTATATTTTAAAATTTGTTTTCCCTGTTTATTAGAATTTTCTTGCAGGACTAGACAAAAGTTGTAGAAGGGTTTGATTGTTTTATATTTTTTATGATTTTTCAATAAGTAATAATAGAAGTACAATAACATGAACCAGTTATGAGAATGTATTCCAAATACATTTAAAACAAAGTCGCTTCAAGCAGATTTTGTTGAATATACATCTAATATGTAACTAGATGAAAATTTACAATAATATCCAAATGGTTACAACCAATAATAAATCCAACCTGAAGGTGTGAAGGTGAAATATAAGCCTAAAAGGAAGCTACGACTAGAATCAAGCTCTCAAATGTTGTACGTGAAAAAGTAGATGGCTACCAGGCACGGTCGTACAACTACAAAGTGCCCACAAGTGGGTAAAATACCCAAACGCCAGCTAAAACTCTGACTCAGTACTGCGTTCCCCAGAAGAAACAATGCAAAATCTCCAAGATACTTCTGAATGCAAGAATCTAGACCACTATTTTTGGGGCTATGTCCCAAACAAGCAAAGCAAGTGGGTTTGGCGTCCCAAATGTTGAAAGCTCAACCAGAGCCCAAAACACAAATCCAAGATGTAATATATCAATCATGCCTTTAAAATTTGTCTTTACCTCCTTATAACCCACCAAACTTAGCTCAAACCCTAAAAAGTGTCCCCATGTGGCGTTGGGTTATAAAATAATATAATTCTCATTTTTAAAGTGGTCAAGTATCCAGAAAATGACCTTTTTCACAATAGAAAGAAATTTGTTCACCAAAATGCTCTCAGTCAAAACATAAATATTTAGAAAAGTTCAAGACCTTTCCAACGAGCTATTACACCAAGGGATATTCATCTAGATAAGGCCAAAAAACCACTTATTACTCCAAAATATCTATAACTTAGCCTTATTTAAATTATTAAAATGCTAACTTAGGAGAATATTTAAATATTTCCCAAATAGCGAACTGATAGCCAAAACACCTCTACAAGGTGAAACTAAACTTGTCACCTCCTGTGACCGATGCCGAATAATCTGAAATAATTGACAGTCTCATCCCTCAAAATTAGGGATACTTCTAAAAAATAGGAATGTCTCTGAATCTCCTGAAACTAAAACCACATAATGATCTCGTAGAGACTCAAGACTATAACCCATCTCCACCTCCTAAAATGTAGGAAACTCCTCCTACAATTAAGGAATGGCTCTCAACTGCCCTCCTACTATCTAAAACTCTAGATTTGAACATTGTATACCCTAACTGAGTCTCTAAACACAACTGCCAGCCTACGAGACTCCCTTATAGGCTAACTCTATCGTCTCTGATGTCCACTCTAGAAAGGGGACATGACAGAAAGTTTGTGACCAATGACCATAGGTGTTCCAATTGGCTTTGAATCCTCCTTTCCAAAGGTCTTAAATATCTCCTTGACATACTTTGATTGAGTAATGTAAATACCTTTCTTCACATGCTAAACTTGCAAACCAATAAAGAACTTGATCTCTCCAAACATTGACACCTCAAATTATTTCTTTATCTCATTGGAAAATAATTTGCACAACATATCATGTCCTCCAAATATGACATCATCAACAAAAATTTCAGCTAGTAATATCTTGTTCTCATTTTTCACTTTTCAAGTACATATTGCTATTATCATTAGTTCTCGCAAAACCAATTTCCACCAAATAAGTGTGTAACCTTTCATACCATACTCTAGGGACTTGCTTCAAACCATATAATTATTTGTACAATTTACATGCCATATTAATTTTTCTCGAATCAATAAATCCTTTAGCTTGTTCAATGTAGGCTTATTCTTCTAAGATTCCATTAAGAAATGCAGATTTGACATCCATTTGGTATACCTTGAAACCTTTGTAAGTAGCATATGCAAGATAATTTCTCACTCCTTCTAACCTTGCAACTTTAAGATTAACCATGAACAAAAATAATAGTTACATGCAAATATAAGCAATATAAAAAAAGAATGCACATAAGAGAAAACAAAACACAAAGATTTAACGTGGTTCACCCAATCCTTGGGCTAGGTCCACTAACAACAAGTACAATGTTATTATTATCTAGTGATTAAAATCTGCAATCCTTACAACTCAATATTTCTGCAAGAAGTTACAATCTCATCATACATTATGCAATCCCTAATCTTGGGCCATTTTATACAAACTTTTGTCACTTACAAAATTAGGGCTAGAAAAAGTTGTCCAATAGAAAAATAACAATTGACGCCTTTGACAATAATAGAGTCTTTTTTGGCTTTGGGGGTGTTGTCCCCAAAAATTTCCATGGGGGCATTGCCCCTTGACCCCACCTTGTACTACAATAGGAAGCACACCCAAGGTGCTATCCCAAGACCATGCAAGGGGCGCTACCCCTTGACCCCATCTTGGGGGTGTTGTCCCTAAACCCACAAAGAACTAATCTAAGGGGAAACCACACCAAATAAACCTCAAAGTCTAATTAGGCTCCACATCACAATAATCTACCACTTGGAGACCAATCAAACTCTAGAAAAATAACCTCTCACTTGGAGACTGGTCATAACACTGCTAAACTTGTACCTCTCACTAGAATATCAAACCACCCTAGACTCTATTGTTCTTTTATTCTATTCAGTCTAAAAGACCAACTAAAGTTGAAGAGAAGTTTTGCTTCTCCCTTATTACTACCTTGGTAAACATATCTGTTAGATTATCATATGTATGTATCTTCTCCAACTTTAACTATCCATCATCCAAAATTGACCAAATGAAATGGTACAACAACTGTATGTGTTTTTGTCTTTGAATGTAGAGCATAATTATTTGCAAGATGAATGTTACTCTGGCTATTCGTGAATAAATAATTATCCCTCTATAGGTGTCCTAATTCTTCCACGAAGAACTAAAGCCATATAATCTCCTTGGCTGCCTCTATAATAGCCACATACTTTGCCTCTATAGTGGATAAAACATTCACCTTCTCTAATCGATAAACCTATCTCATTGTTGCCCCACCAATAGTAAATACATAACTTGTAGTACTCTACCTAGTATCGATATCCCATACCAAATACGAGTCAACATATCCCTGTAAATCAATAGTAGAGCCCCCAAAATGTAAACACTTACTAGATGTTCCTCTCAAATATTTGAGAATCTATTTGACTGCATTCCAATGCTCAATTCCACATGACTCATATAACTGCTAACTACTCCCACTGAATGTGCAATAATCAGCCTAATACATACCATGGAATACATTAAACTCCATACAATTGAAGCATAAGGTACCTTGAACATGTCAGCCTCCTCTTCTCATATCTTTGAACACATCTCCTTAGTCAATTTCAAATGACTAGGTAAAGGTGTGCTGACAACTTCAACATTCTCCATAGAGAAACAATGCAACACCTTCTTAATATAATCAACCTAAGATCATTTCAATTTTTTGTTCTTTCTATCTCTACAAATTTTCATACTAAGGATTTGTCTTGCTGCCCCCAAATCCTTCATAGCAAATGAATGTGATAACTGTTCTTTTAACCCCTTAATGTGATCCATGCTATACCCAACTACAAGCATATCATCAATATATAAACATAAAACAATGTAATTTTCATCATATAACCTCTTAAAATAAACACAATGGTCAGAATGACACTGACTGTAACCATACTCATGCATAAAACTGTCAAATTTAAGATACCATTGTCGATGTGCTTGATTTAAGCCATACAGACTTTTCTTCAATCTGCACACTAGATTCTCATTACATTTGACCTCAAATCCCTATGGTTGTGTGTCACATATATCTCTTAATCCAAATCACCATGAAGAAAGGTTGTTTTAACATCAAGATGCTTAAAATAGTAGCCACAATACTTAAAATAGTAAAAATAGAAGTCATTTTAACATCAGGAGAAAATATCTCATCAAAATCAATGCCCTTTCTTTGTGCAAATCCTTTTACGACTAACTTGGCTTTAAATATTTTCTTACCTCCATCCTCTTCTTTCATCCTATAAACCCATTTATTTTGTAAAACCTTTTTACCCCAAGACAACTTGTATAAATCCCAAGTTTGATTTTTCAGCAAGGAGTCCATTTTGTCCATCATCGCAAACTCCCACTGAATCTTAGTATCCACCTACATAGCTTCATCATAACATCCAAGTTCACTAGTATCTGCTAATAAAATAGAGCACAAAGAGGGAGACAATATTTCTTGAGGTCTACTTAGCCTTGTTGATAATCTAACATTCACTGAGGTGTATTGTATTTATTGTTGCAGTTGTAGAGCATGAGAGACTATTGGAACATCATATTTTGGAGTATCATCCAACACTACATAATTATTTTCTTTGTTCTCTTGTTGCTACAATAGATCTTTGTACAACACTTTCTCATTGAATATGACATCCATGCTTCTTACAATTTTAAATTTTTTTAAATCCCAAAGCCTATAACCAAATTCATCAACGCCATATCCAACAAATACACATTTACTTGACTTAGCTTCCAACTTGGTTCTATTTTCAGAAATTGTATGTACAAATGCTTCACAATTGAAGGTTTTGAAAAAAGAATAACTTACCTTCTTACCAGTCGATGCTTACTCTAGAATACCATAGCCCAATGGAGTAGAGGGACCTCTATTAATCAAATACATGATAATATTGGCAGCCTTTTCCCACATGTTTAAGGACATCTTAGCATGCAACCTCATGCTCCTTGCATGCTCCATTATTATCCTGTTTATGCGATCAACCACTTCATTTTTCTATGGGGTCCTTGGAATAATTTTTTGTCTGCGAATACCTTTAGTGGAGCAATAATCTTCAAATTCACAACTGCAATACTCACCATCATTATTAGAGCTGAGATATTTTAATCTCTTACTAGTCTTAGTTTTAACCAAACATTTTCATTTCTTAAAAGTTTGAAATACATCATATTTCTATCTAAGGAAATAAACCCATTCTTTTCCAGTTGCATCATCAATAAATGTAACATAATAATGAAAGTCACCAAGGGAAGATACTCAAGTTGGTCTCCACACATCTATATGTACAAGCTCTAATTTCTCATTTTTCTTTTCCTTCCCACTCTTCACAAAACTCACTCTCTTTTGTTTTTCATATACACAACTTTCATAGAAATCCATATTGACACATTTTAAACCTGGTATAACTTTCTTTGGATGAATTAATTTCATACCTTTCTCACTCATGTGCCCAAGTCTATTGTGTCATAGCATTGTATCATAATCTACAACAATTGTTTGTTCTCCCTACTCAACTATACCAATTGTTCTTGACCATTCATTTTTCTACGAAACAATTCAAGTAGAAGGAACATTATGACATGTACAAAGATATAAGGTGTCTACTTTTGCACCTTTTTATACTATAAGGGAACCTTTTGAAACCTTCCAATTTTTATCATTAAAAGTAACTACGCAACGCTCATCACCAAGTTTCCCTACTAAAATTAAATTCCTACTCAGCCTTGGAACATGTCTTAACTCATTTAGTAGCCAATGATTCTCATTTTGCAACTTAATCTTAACTTTTCCCTTTCCAACAATCTGACAGGGTTCATTATCCCCCAAATAAACAAGCCTAAAATCTCCTTGGGCATAATAAATAAAATACATTCTATGGGGTATAGCATGAAATGAAGCCCCAGAATCTAAAACCCAAGAATCGTCAACACTTTCTAAAGAAAGAAGCAAAGCATTCTCTTTGGATTTATTACTTACCACATTTGCCTCCTTATTTCCATCCTATTTGTCTCCTTCATTCTTCTTTTGAGTCCAACAATATTTCTTCTTATGCCCTAGTTTCCAACAGTAGCAACAATCTCTTGGTCCTCTGGATTAAAACCTCTTTTCCTTTGACTTTCCTCTCGATTTCCCATGATTTCTAGAATTACTTCCTCTTTTAGTTGTTCTACCTCTGCTTTGTGCATTTAAAATACTTCTTGATGTAGATCCATTTGAGTTTTTTCTATGAGTTTCCTCACTTAGAATAACACCAACCACATCATCAAATTTTAGGGTATTAGATCCAAAAACAAAATTACTTACAACCATTACCAAGTCATTTTAGCTTCCAAACAAAGAATACAAAATCAAGAGGACCCTAATATTTCATCAAAATCAACATAAATAAAAGATAACTGACTAGTAACTATATTAAACTCATTTAAATAATCTACAACAGAGCCACCTTCTACCATCTTTATATTAAATAAATGTTTCATGAGAAATACCTTATTTGAAGTGAAGGGATTTTCATACAACCTTTCTAGGGTTTGCATCAACTCTTCAGTTGTCTTCTCTTTTGTAATATTAAATATCATTGATGGTATCAGGAATAATTGTATACTTCCAAGTGTCTTTCTTTCCAAAATTTCTCACTTCTCATCTGTCAAAGTTCCTCGTTTCTTGGATTTTCCTTCCAATGGCTTCCATAAATCCTTTTGACATAGATAGTCCTCTATCTATATTTTCCATAACTGAAAGTTCTACCCATTAAACTTCTCAACCTCTAGTATACTTGTAGTGCCTCTTGTGTTTGCAATCTATACCTTGTCTATTTTGATTCGAGAGATACTTGTTACTCTTATTGTTATTTGTACTTTTAGATGACTTGAGGGTCAAATGTTATACTTTGATTCAGTATCATAGATGCTTTATTGCTATGATATTCAGTTTATCATATTGCATGTTGATGCCATTTTGAGATGACAATAGATCTATGATGATATCTAATTATTTGGTATTTGAGCATATTTCTAATTATGTTATGTGATGGATTTCATGCTATGGTTATTTAGGTCATTCTTGTATCTTTTATGTGAATGTGAGTGATGTAAATGGATTAATTAGCTATTTAATGTATTTATTGTTTTGGCTATGATATTATTATGCAATTGCACTTGATCGTGTGTTTTAGTGTGCAAGATTTATATCCCTGGCAGTGGCACGTGGAGTTAGTGATTCAACTATTCATATTTACCAATGTCATCCTTGAATGGTCAACATATCCTTATTTTAAATTGTTTAAATTAAAAACCTTTCGGTGATTATTAAATCCAAACTCATCTACATTATGTGACTAGACCAGTAAACATGTCTGTACATTTAGAGATTCACATTGTCGCAAAAGTTGTTTAGTGATTTTCTATGATTTTGGGTTTTTGAGCTTTAAATCTTTTCAGATTTAATTTCTGGTAGCTTTTCCTTAGGTGAATTTTTGTTACAGACAATAACCTATTTTTTGTTTAATGTCGATTCAAATTTTAACTATTCTAACTAGTTATTTACCCTAATTGACTATTCTCTCAAAAAGTGAATAAGTATTGAAAATGAGTTTTTATTATTGACTTCTCACTTTTTTTAAAAGGAAAATTGAGAGCTCTTTTGGGAATCCTCTTCTAAGGGATTCGATTTCTGCTCATTTAGGGAGCTGTGAGCGTGGGTTTTTCACGAGATCAGACTCGTTGGATCTGACTTGAGGATTTCTTGCTTTGCCATCACTTTCAGTGATTTTGGAAAGATATTTATTTTATTCTACAGGTTTTGGTTTTTGCCCCTTTTGTTATCAGGTAGGGCCTTCCCGTTTAATTATTTTTCCTCTGTTTCTTGTAGCAGTATGTTAGGAGGCTGAAAATAAGTGTTCCCCTTTGTTTCTGTTTGCTGGTTCTATCTGGTTGGTCAAGTATGAACGTTTTTCCAATTTTTGGGATGAGGGTTTGGGGATTTGAGCCATTATGTTGGGCTATTTTTGCATACGATGTTCGAACTTAGTTATTTTTGGATTTTTTAGGTTTTTACACCCAAAGGCCAAATGGATTTTAATTTTAAACTTTTCCAAATTTTGGGGTTTTTACCTCGTTTTGTGTGTCGCCCAATTTTCTTGTGTTTTCTTAGCATGAGTTTGGTCACGGGCTTGGATAATCTGTTTAAATGTCGGTTAGACCCTTATTGCACTTTTATGTTGCATTGAGATGTGTGTTGTGTTCGTCCTCTCAATTTTGTTTTCGGTTGAGTGACTTTTGCTTTATGTTCTCATCCAATCCTTATGTTATGATCTTCGTAATGGTGGTGTGCCACACACGAGTACGTGCACGTATATCTGTCGGGTGACTTGTGAGGCATGATCTTTCGTGGTACTTTCGGAAGTAATGATCATTGGGGTTGGGTTGGGGATTTGCATGCCTATGGGCACTCATCGTTGGATGAGCATGGTTAGGGTAGGGTAGCATATGGAGGGGGCTTCTATTTCACAGCCTAGTGATCATTGTGCCCAAAGGGTTGGCGAAGGAAAGGAAGTTTTAAATAATTGATAACTAAAATAACACATTGGGTGGTAATAAAACTTAAGATAATAAGATGGTTCAGGATGTGCTCCTTCCATTAGGAAGTCCAAGCTGCCAATATTAGCTTGGGCTCATCGATGCCAAGTGACTCTCCATGATGTCAAACCCTACTTAGTAGCCTTTGAGTGTCTGACCAGGACCTATAGTTTATGCATTGTCTTTGTCTTAGTTTTAGTCATCATACTATCTGGCATGTGTGTTAGCCATGGACTTTTGCTTTGTGTGTGATTATGGTTGGATCATTATCTCCATCAACACAATGGGTGTGGACCTACAGGTGCCACATAGTTGGGAGGCATAGCTACCTACACCACTACTAGGGACCAGTGTACAAAGATGATCTTTTGTCCTAATACAACTATTGTTGGTTGTTTTCACTTGGTACTTTGGGTTTCAGAGTATGTTTTCTTTTGATTTATGCTTTCATTGTAATGCTTGTATATCATGTTCAAATGATGTTAGTTATTGTCGCATTCCTTATTATGTTAATTAGCATGTGATAGGTGATGTTATCTACTTTGTAGAATTATCTTATGCTTTGCTTCTATCATGATAGATTTCCTTATGCTTAGCTTCTATCATGATAGATTTCCTTATGCTTAGGTTGTAGCATGTTTTAGTAGTGACTTCCCCATTACAATAGTACCGATGATCTGATTGGTGGCTTGAGATGTTACGCATGGGGGATGGCTAGGGCCCACGATGGTCTTATTATGCCATTGACAATTGGGAGGAACCACATATTTACTTTGTTTATATTGCTCATTGCGATGTTATTTCTGTTTACTACGATTTTTCTTTTGTACTCTACGATGTTTCCTTCTGTACTTTCCCTTTTTTTCTTGTTAGATGGTTAGATGTAGTTTCATCTTTCAATAGTGTGTTTGAGGGTTCATGCCTCAAATTGTGGATTTGGTACTTCCCGATGTGGAGATTATGAACCTTGTTTAACCTCTTTTGCTATCTTTTTGTGTTTTCTTGCTTTTCTTGGGTGACCATGTGTCAGCATGGGGCAACACAATTTTATGTCACGTGCCCATTAGGATTTTATTGCGCGATACTGGAAAGTATTGCACCCCTTAAGAAGAAATGTTGTAGAATACTGGAAAGTATCGCACCCTCCTTGGTGAAGAGTCACACGATACTGGTAAAGTATCGCACGCTCTTACGAGTAGTGTTGCCCTATCCTTGGAAGTGTTGCCTTGCTTCGTTAGAAATGTTGCGCAATACTAGAAAGTATTGCCTAGTGCTGATTTAAAGTATCACCTAGAAATTGCAAAAACTTATGCGGGCAGGCAACAGGCACTTTTTGGTAAGACCCAAACTTTTTGGGAGGTCTTTAAGGTACCCTCTTTTTAAAGTGCTCTTCAATCCTTTAGTGTCACATTCTGGATTCAGAATGTTTTGTTTTGAATTTAGTTGTGCATCTTCTATTGTCAATTTGGGTAGTGGCGTTAGGAGATTTATTGGTTGTTGGGGTGGTGGTTAAGTCTTCTGTTGCGATCTTTTTGATCCGTGTATGTTGTTGTCTTGCGCATTTACACTTGTTTTTTAAATAAAAAATATATATCTTGGCTTGTATTTCATCCTCGTTCCAAGGATCTCTAGATGGGGCATTACATTACTCCTGTCTACCATCGCTCTCACTCAACTGTGTGACCTTCTTGTAGAGGATAGCTTAAAAAAAACTAAAGAAAAATTGACAACAGCCTAGACTAAAAGAAATGATGACAGTTTGGCTTGTTACGATTAACCATGGATAGAAATAACAATTACATGCAAATATAACCAATATAAAAAAAAAAATCACACAGAAGAGAACACAAAACACAAAGATTTAACATGGTTCACCCAATCCATAGGCTACGCCCACCAACAAAAAATCAATAATATTATTATCCAATGATTACAATCTGCAATCCCTTACAGATCAATATTGTCGTAAGAAGCTATAATCTCATCATACATTATGAAATCCCTAACCTTAGGTCATTTTATACAAGCTTATGTCACTTACAAAATTAGGGCTAGAATAATTCATCAAGTAGGAAATTAACAACCAATTCCTTTTATAATAATAGAGTCATTTTTGGCTTTTGGGGTGCTATCCCCAAAAACTTCCCTAGGGGCAACCCCACCTTGTATTGTGACAGGGGGCACACTTGGGGTGCTTCCCTAGGACCCCGCAAGGGGCACTACCCCCAAACCCCCATAGAAATAATCTTGGGAGACACCATGCTGAATAAATCTTTGATTCTAATTAGGATCCACATCATAAAAACCTTGGAACTGGGGAAAATGGCTTTGTTCCTTATGACTTCACCTTTCTCACTCAACTTGTTTCTGAATACCCACTTTGTTCCAATCATATTCTTATCCTTTGGTCTTGGTACCAATGTCCATGTCTTATTATGCTCTATTTGGTCAATCTCCTCATTCACTTCTTTATTATAATATTCATTTTCCAAAGCATCTTCAAATGACTTAAGTTCAAACTCACATAGTAGACATGTATCATTCTTCAACCTGTTTCTTGTCATGACTCCTAAATATTTGTCTCCAATAATTTGGTCAGGTGTATAGTTCCTTTGTACACATTTTTCTAAGATATGTTCAGGTCTTCTTTCTTCTTGTTGTAAATCACTTGATCCATCTTTTTCATCTTCTTTAGGTATCTCTGGCTGCAACTTGACAGTGTATGTTTGGTATCTAGTTTCTTCTCACTGATGCTTAACTTCTTTTCTCTGTGATTCAACTCCTACAACCTAATGCTTAGAAACATGCTAATTATTATAAAACCTCTTATACTAAACCTTGTTAGTGCTTGGGTATTGATGCTTGACACCCTCTTTCTCTAGTTTAGGTAATGTACTAGGTTCTCCTTCATAGATATAGACAAAGGTTTTATAATCTTTAGGTTTTTTCTTGTATTCTTCTTCATTCTTTTATGTAAATTTTCCAACTCTAACATTTTCACTTTCCATAATTTTTTTAGTGTTAGAATTAAAACACTTACATGCCTTGCTTTTAGTGGAATATCCTAAGAATATACATTTATCACTGTTTGCATCAACTTATCATTTCCTTGCATCTTTCAATATGTAACACTTGCTTCCAAAAACTTTGAAATAATTGACATGAGGTGAATAACCATACCAAAGTTCAAAAGGGTTATTGTTTGTACCTTTCTTAAATTGAGCTTAGTCCAAAGTATAGGCTATAGTACTTACTACTTCTCTCCAATATTTTTGTGAAACATTCTTCTCCATCATTAGTGTCCTTGCATAGTCCATGATTGATCTATTCCTTCTTTCAACTATTTCATTCTATGGTGGAGTCCTTTGGGCACTCTTTTTTCCTTTGATTCCTTTATTATTGCAGAATTTATTGAACTCATCTAATATGAATTCACCTCCTCTATCTGATCTCAAGAACTTTAGACTCTTACATGTTTCAACTCTAGCCAAATACCACTTAAAATTTTGAAATGCATCAAATTTTTCTTTAAGAAACATCACAATCATCATTCTAGAGAAATAATCAACAACTGGAATAAAGTATTTGTCACCATAATAGCTTTGTACTCTAAAAGGATCACATAAATTAGTATGAACCAACTCCAAGATACCATCACAAGAATAAGTCTTTCTATTGAAACTAGGCTTTGTCTTTTTTCTCATTTGATATTATTTGCACATCACCTTATCAAGTTTTCTCAATCTCATTAATCCTCGTACTCTTTTCATTTTGCTAATGCTTACCAAATTATCAAAGTTCACATGCCATAGCTTCTTATGCCATAACCAAGCATCTTAAAATTGTGTGAATAGATAAGTGTCTTTAAATAGGTCTAGATAGAACAAGTTGCCTCTTATTTGATCACCACTTCCAATTAGTTCACTAGTGGCATCATAAATCTTTACCTTCTTATCATAGAATTCAACTTAGTAGCCTAAATTATTCAACCGTGCCACACTCAACAAGTTATATTTTGAGCCATCAACCCAATATGTATTGTCACATGTGCTCTTGTCATTCAATATGATTTATCCTTTACCTTCCACATAACATGGTGCATCATTTCCAAAATTGACACTACTTCTATTATAATGTTCTAGCTTTCAAACTTACTTGTATATCTAGTCATATGATGTGAATAACCATTATCAATTATCCATCTGTCATTCTTACTCACATGTGAAATTAAATTATTTTTCTCATCTTCGTCTTTCATTGCAACATAGATAACTTCTTCATCATTTTCATCATAATCACTATCAGAACCATATTCTTCAATAACATAACAAGATTTATTACCTTTTCCTTTGTAGTATTTGTTACCTTGATTGTCTCTCATTATTTGGTAAGTTTTGTATTTTCTTTCTTACTTCTCGTCTCTATCAACACATCTTCCAGCAATATGACCCACTTTGTTACATGTAAAATAGATAATAGGGAGTTCACCTTTGTATTTGCCTTTTCCTCTTGGTAGTCTTGTTGCAAATAATTCTTCTAACTCATCAAGATCAACATTTGATTCACTATCACTGTCCACATGCTTACTCCTCTTCTTTCTTTTAGATCCATAAAGGGCTAGTTGAGACTTGAAATCACATTCAACACTAGAAGGTGTATAGTTATCAAAATTTGATAATTCAAATGCAGTGAGTTTACCAATTAGACTATCCAAGGATAGATCATTACTAGGTGGACATCTTAGATCTTGAATTGAAAATACTCTAATTGCATGTATAGGAACTAAAGACCTCAATAACTTTCTAATCACACTCGCATCAGATATGTTTTCTACAACTCCTCTAATAGCATTCACAACTTCCTTGATTTAACCACAATATTGTGCAATAGTTTCTCCTTCTTTCATTCTCATGTCATCAAATTTTCCTCTCAAACTTTTTGCTTTAGCCCTTAACAAATTTTTGTCTCCTTCATGGATTTGAGCCAAATTGTCCCATGTTTTCTTTTCAAATAGTACACTCATTCAAATCATTAAATTCAATATAACTTAGGGAAGATGCCAGATCTATCATCATTTGATTATGCTCTTGCTTCTCCTTTATTTGTTCAACTGTCATGGGTCTAGGAACATCAATGTATTCATTCTCCAGGTACTATAGTGCAAAATTTCAACTCCAGATAGATGTAATTTCATCAATCATCGCCATGTTAGGAAGCTTTCTTTGTTCAACTTAGGTACCTCTCTCTTGTACATCTTGATCTTTAGCTTAAGTCCCTTCAAACTTTCCTTACAAGCACCAATGCTTTGATACCTATTGTTAGAATGATAGGATAACTGAGAGAGGGGGTGAATCAGTTATGCTTAGGTTTATATGTACCAATTCAAATTTTTCTAACTTAAAACAACTTATTCAAACTCAAAAAAATACTCGACCAATATAGCAACTCAACAAAGACTTAACTTATTATGCTAGTCAGCCAATATACGTTGACTAGCAAAAATAAAACAATAATAAATAACATGTACCATACACATAAAATTCACGCATATATGACACCAATATTAAATGTGGAAACCCAATTTGGAAAAAAATTCACCAAGTAACATGGTACCACTTTTCACTCTTTTGAAGTGAGCTCAGTTATAAGCGGTTATAAAACACACTGTTAAGTGTGACCCTGTTAAAAGATTTAATCACCTTGTTAGGAGTGGTTTGGTTAGAGGACTTTAGATCATTCCATTATAATGTCACCTTGATTAAAGGATTTAAAAATAAATGTTAGGTTAACCTTGATTAAAGGATTTTACTGCCACAAAGGTTAGAAAGTAACAACTAGGTTTGATCTATTAAGATACAACTCACTTTGCAAATTTAGATCTCCATTCATCTCATTTTTTGGTTCATTGATTGGGCTTCATTATGTTCTTCATCTCTAATCTTCTTGGCAACCCTTGAAGCAATCATAGTTCACCAATCTTCTCGCTTTTCCTTTGCTACTATGTTTTTCATAGGCTCTCCACATAAATTATCAATAAAAAATGAACTAACCCTACCAAACTTTCCTTATGCCTCCTTAAATATGTATTTTTGATCTTTTTCTAGTCAAACATCATCGTAGATCTTAGGGTTTGATCAAACTCATTGAATCTATCCATCAATTTATCCTTCTACTCCTTTCTTAACACTTCTAGAAACTTCTCTTTAAATCCTTTCCTTTGATCACTTAACAAACTCAATTCATGCATTAAATACATCAACTCATCAATCCTTGTTATACATGCATCTCGACCAATCCAAAAAAATCAACTATGTCAGCCTCAAAACTTGATTCTTTCACAAACAGTGAGTTTGCTGATACTTATTCATCACTATGTTCTTCTACTCGGTCATCACTATATAACTCAATCTCTACTATTATGCCTTTCTCAACTTTCACTAGCTTTCTTGGTTTTCACTATGCTTGGTTACTACTACATTTTCTCCTTCATCTTGCTCACCTATAACTATCACTCGACTTATACTATTTTCTTAACTATCTCTTAATCTTTTGCTTCATTGACCTGGTAAAATTATCACTCGATCAAGCTTAGTGTTTTACTCAACTTCTTATCTTTACTTCTATACATCAACTCAACTTACTTATTTACTTAATATAATAATTAAATAACACATTATCTTTTCAAAGACTAAAAGATCAAGTGCCCATTGTGTTAGTAGTTATTTCTGCAAGTAGAGAAAGTATCTGAGTTGTCAAAAAAATTCTTAATGTTTGGTTAGAATTAAAGTTTATATGTGCACGGCTATGTGAAAAATTACCCTAAAGTGAAAAACCCTACCAAAGCATGAAAAAACATTTGAGTCTTCTTTTAAGTTACTTTTATATAACTAAATCAAGGGTCCTTATATTGTAGAAGGCGGTTCCCCTTTTTCTAGTAATTTAATGTTATGTCTCAACCCTGTAGAGTATCCCTTTATAATGAATGTTTTAAATAAGGGTTGTTATGTCGTGTGTTAGATTCTCCTTAAAGTCCTAACATTCAAAATAATTTCCTAAGTTTTGGCGTGTGATTCATACCTTGCTTTAATGTTTTAACCTTGGAAAATCATTTTATTTATTTACATGTCTAGGCAAAGTGGGGTCAAGATCCAACAACCATCATGTTCCCAGAATAAGTGATGGAGGTGAATGCAAAAAAATGAGATGTGAACATGGTTACATGGAAGGCATCTCAAATGATGCTTCATTATTAATGAAGAAGATTGACAACTATCATATCTTTGTGAGTTTCTCTTTCCAGGAATCAAAAGATATGAGATCATGCCATGTGGTAAGGACCTAAGCTTAGATGACTATGGTGGAACATGTTAATTCAGTGGATTTATTTTCATTCTTATTGGTCCACATAGATCCAACATAGATTTGGTGTAATGGGTCCAAGACACAATCATTAAAGACAAAGATCAATGATGTTTGTATGTTTGGATGATCTGGGAAGAACTTCACAAGAATATGAGATGGTGCCACATGTTCCCCTATTTTGATCATATAGATTTAAGACAAACCCCACATCAAAGATCAGATGGTCATCACATTTTTGTGTTTGTCACAAATGAAATGTGAAAAGGAAAAATCTTGACACACATTTGGATCTTACACAAGGAAAATTCTTAGTGGGACCTATGGAGTTAGTAGGGACCTGGATCATCATTAGTCCACTTGGAATCTATCAGTGGGCCCAAACTAGGCTAGTGGCATAGGAGCTTAAAGGTAGCAAGATCAACAACTCTTGTATCTTTGTGAGTTTATCTCTCCAAGAACATGGAGATATGAGATCACGTCGTGTGTCCATCTAGCACTAATAGGAATACGTGCCACTTAAAGAAAGATTATATACATGGTTAAATCAATAGCTATGCTTTAATCTTTCATTGATGAAGATTCAATGATGAAAAGACACTTTAAAGGAAGATCAATAATTTTCATGTTTTCATGAGGTCTAACATCTGTCTCATGAAAATAACAAATGAAGACACATGATTTTCTTCCCAACAACATTGAACTTTCAAAGAGGCTTACATGGCCTTGAAATCCATTTTCTAATTGATTAAATGGTAGGGCCCAAGTGATGACATGGATTGTCCATGAAGATCAAATGGAGATAATGGATGCCCGATGTAGAAAAGAAGAGAATCAATGGATGAAGTTTAGATTTTGTACTGCAATGAAGGAAAAGGCTTTTATGTTCATAACTAAATTTATCTTGCATGTATTAATTGTTTTAATGTCACTCTGAGAGAGTTCAAAGTTGTCACCTTAGTCTGTATGGTCACCCTAGTGCATTTATGATCTAGATTTGTTATGATTATAGTGATTTACAATAGAAGAATTCAAAGTAAAGTTCAACATGATTTTTCTTAACAAAGAAGTCAAATAAGTAACAATCCTATCCATTTAAGTTTCCAAGTGATTACTTTCATAAGATTTGTGTAGATTTGTGAGTTTTACTTGGAGAATTCAAAGTTGTCATCACTATAAAACCCTAGCTCCAGTTATTAAATATGAATAGAGCCCTAAGCCTTCCCTAGTTGTTTAAAATTGTCAAAACGCCACCAAGAAGCATTCTGGTGAATTCAATTATGAAAAGAGACATATATAGGATGATTTCATCAATCGATTTCCATTGTCCAAAGAAGTTAGGGCTACCACAGAGGAATTGAAATGTTAAAAAATAAAATATACTAGGGTCTAAATGATAAATATGAGAATGCCTATGATGTGTCATGTTAGAAATGTTTAGAATAATAGGGGGGTTAATCAATTACTCAAGGCCTATGTGTACCACTTGAAAAATTAAACATTAATCATTTCATTGTTTGGCTTGTCCTGCATATCCTATTGTTTCTCGATCTCTACTATAAAACTTTCATAAACTTAACTTGCATTACACAATTTAAACATCATCACATGTAAAACATTCATAAGAAATTCATCACAGTTTAACACTAGGATTTTACGTGGAAACCCAATTTGGGAAAAATCACTAGTAACATGTCACTCTTTTTCACTCTTTTGAAATGAGCTCTATTAGGAGCCAACCCTATTAAAGGTTACAATACACACTATTAAATATGATCTATTTAGAGGATTTAATCATCCTGTTAGGAGTGGCATTGTAAGAGGACTCTGTTCATTCCATTTAGAATGTCACATAGTTAAAGGATTTACACAAACTATTAAGTCTTCAAATGACTATTAGGTCAACCTCTTTTAAAAGGATTTCACTACAAACTATTTACAATGATAAGAAAGAAAATAATAGGTTTTGATCTGTGTGATTACAACTCACTTTTATTGATTTAGATCTCTATTCGGTCCTTATGTTGGTTCATTGATAAGCCTTTCATTGTCATCTTTGATCTTGATCTTCTTGGACACCCTTCAAGTAATCGGTCCAATATTCATCAACACTTAAGCCTTCTAATCAATTCACTTATCAACAAAAACATCTGCAAGCTTTTCTTTTTTAGCTTCACATCCACTCACTTGTGTGTATCTAATCAACCTTGCTTTGTATGACTTCCTTTACATAAAAACTCGCACACACACTGGTTGGGGATGGATTGGGCACCAAATGTTTGGTTATGTATCACCTTAAATAGGAATATGTGCTTTACCATTTTCTACATCCACTGTAGATCTTAGGGTTTACAATCAGTTCAACTTGATTCAATGTATCTATACATCTTCTTGATCATCCTCTAGAATCCTTCAATTGGGTATTTACCTAATCATCACCTTGAATTTTATGATCCAACTCATCAATCTTATCTTCAACATGATTTACATCTCCCAAGAAATCAACTATGTCAGCTTGATCTTACAATTTCTTTGAATTTGATCTGTCACTATTAGTCGACAATCACTAAATTCTAACACTCGGTCAATACTGAAATACTTGGTAGTTGTTTAAGCTTTCTAGCTCAGCATCAACTAACTTGCTCTGTCAATGTTAATTCTTGATCAACACTAGATTTTCTCAGCACCAACTGTGGCTCAATTGACACTAGCATTACTCGACACTCCTTAGTATTTTACTCTTGTGCTTGGCTAGGCTTATCTTCCTTGACATAAACAATCACTTTTCTCTATCAAAGTCTATCTAATCTAATGTCCATTGTAACTCCTTTTCATAACTTCAAGCTTTCCTCTAGGTGCTATAGTTATGATTAACTCTCAAATCCTCTTCATCAATAAAATAGATATGACATCTAGATTAGGTAGATATATGTCTCATCCATAGATTTGACATCAATGACAAAACAAGAATTGTTCCAATTGTAAGTTTCCAATAGTGTCCATGTTAATTAAGGGTTTAGATTTTTTTAGGATATGGTATGGTTAATCCAATGTAGAAAGCCCTTTCTATAATGTGTAGAAGTATGACCTTGGGAAATCAGTGGTTCCTATTAGCCCCTTTTAGGAGTTGATCTTTTATCAAGTTTGTAGTGAAAATTTGTTTGCAATAGTTTCATTTTCAAAATCTTAGGGTGGAAAAATGTTGTCTAAAATCCTAAATAATAAAGAGAGGGTTTATCCTTGTTTTAATTTTTAACCTTTTATTTTAGGGTTTTATTTTGATAAAGGGAATGGTCTTATTAAAATCATTGTATCCTAAGCTTTTTATGTTTTATTTTTCCCTTTGCCATAAGTTAAGTATGAGAGATCCTTTGAAATCTTAAAGTCTCGATGGCTTTTTCATGTGGTGAAACCTTGATGTGGACTATTTTTATAACCATCAGATCATAGTTGAATCCATGACAGTCACATTGTCGCTATTGGGATATGCAAAAAAATTAATCATAGCAACTAAGTCACCTTCCAACATGTGTCCACTGGTGTCATCAAGATTATAGCAGTCAAAGGTTATCCTGAATTGTTGGATCTTGATCAGATTAAGGGTCATCATGTTATCGCTATAGCAAGATGATAGAGCTATATTTATAGTGAAAAAGCAATAGTATGACACATGCAGGTAGCAGGGCCCTGGTGTTGAGCAAAGTTGAGAACATGAATGTGGGTGATAGACATATGTCAAAACAAGGAATGCCCATAGTAGGAAGTCAAATTTTGAAAAGCTTGTTTAAGATCATTGATCTTAGTTATGATCAATGACCATTGTGTTGTTCCATAGGGAAAAGTACATTATTTAAACAATACGACTATGCAATAGTGTGTCGTGCATCCTTAGTGGTTCCCAAGGGGTTGAGAGATTTGTGAGACCTTTGGCTATATTATGATGCAGACACATGGGAAGATCCTATGTAAGCTATTGTTTTGACAAATTGCATATGATGATTTGTTATTATGAACTATTGGATCAAAGTGAAGATCAATGACTGTCATATTGTCACTATGGAAAAGTGCTTAAGGTTTTTCCAAAACGACAAAGGGACCATTCAATATTTGTCCTCTATGGGCCATATCATGTAATGGAAGTGTTGTTTCTAATACCGGTGATCTTGATCATCATCGATGATTGTCACATTTTTGTCATGACAAGAGACATGATGTTTATACAATGGGAGAAAGCGATATGGCACCACATGTCATGGGTGGGCCAACTATGCAATGTTCTCAGATAAACCTAAGGTCGTTGATGTGGATGAAGATCTATAGACGTTGCATTATCGCTAAGGAAGGATAGAATGTTTTTAACCAATGTGACTATGTGATGTGATGCCACGTCTCCCAAGTGGGCCATCTATGAAGAAAGACACATAAAGGAACAAGATTAATCTATATCATGTGATGCAAAATAGATCTAAGGCTATCACTTTTTTTTCTATTGAAACATGCAAGGTTTTTAACCATAGCGACAAAGCGACAAGGCACCATGTCTCCCCAGGTTTTCAGCCAGTACAACAAGGATTTATAAAGATGTTGTGTTTTCTAGTTGGCAGTGTATAATTGGTTTGACTGCCACATCAACATGTAGAAGGATGATTCAATGATGATTTTAAATTTTAGTTGTTGGATATGTATTCAATCAATGGTTGGTTTAAAAAATTTGCCTCCTAAACATGCATACCCATCCTCTGTGATGCATTAATGGTGAATTAACTATTCCCATGTGAGTATGGTCCAAAAATATAATGTATGCATCACATCTTATTCTACGCAAGAGTGATCAGATATTAGAGAAGAGTGAGAGGAGATAGAAATTCAGTGTTTAAAAGAATTGTGAATCCTTGCAACAATCAAAAAATAAGAATGTTCAGTAAGTTTTTGTTCTTGTTCTGGTTAAGAATTTTGTTTGTGTGATATTTTCATCTTCTTGAAGATGCCTCCTAGAAGAGATTTTTCTAGAAATATAGAGTATCAACATAGAAACTTTCATGATGGTTTTCTTGAGAAATTGAGCACTTCAATAAATGAAATAGCTAAGCACAAAGAATTAATCCCTAAATCCCCTAGGTTAAAGGTTGATGAGGGTTTATATGATAAGGGAAATTTTTTGAGGGATGCACAGACATCCTTGGGTGGATTAGAACTATTTAAGAAATGGTTTTCTCTGAGGAAACAAGACACTCCTCATAATAATGTATGGGAGTTTGATGTTGGAAAACTTATCGTATGAGCAATCTTCATGGATGTAGACTTGTTGACCATGCTTGTCAAAGGATATGTTTTGGTGTTACAACTAGTGGGAAACCATTATGGAGATGGTATCTTCAAAATTACGACAGATGTGATAAGATAATTTTTTATCCTAAATCTTAACACTTCCCTACATGAGGAGATTGGCTTTGGAAAATTGCAGGCAAACTATGACACTCAGAGGATCTACCTTAGGAGTGGGCCACTTTAGGAACACATTGCCAAAGTGGGAAATTTGACATTGGTTACATCCTCCACCCCAAAACATTTGTTGAAGAAGTTTTTCAATCCTAGGGCTCAATCACTATATATTTTCTTATGCAAAATATTTTGCATAGATGAGCAAGAATATATTCGGGTTCCCCTCATGTATATGATAGCCCAAATATTTCAACATGGAATGAGCTCAATTTTTTACTTTGCTCTTTTTTAGCAGAAGAAATATATAATGGATTGATTGGAATAAGAAAAGGTAAAGTAGATAATCCCTTTGGTTGGTATTTTATGCTCATGTACATGTGCCTTTTAAAGGTGTTTCTAATTTTGAAAGAGAAATGAAGTTAGAAAAGGAGCATGAGGATGAAAAAATGTTAGTGCAGCTATGGAGTGATGATATATCTTGGGAATTGATAGATGTCAATTCTGTTAGATTTGATAGATATTTTGCATAAAAAATAAGGCCATTGCTAGTAGAGGATAACCCTTGAATTCTCAAACCCTTGTTGGAATTAATTAGGCTGAAGGAGTATGCCACAAGGTTAAAGGTAATCCACAATTGGGGAGACATCATCCCTTACCCTATTTCTACTATTTTTAGAGTCTATGGTTTTCAGGTTAGATCCTGTGTATTACCCTACCAAGTTCCTCTCAAGGTAGGTGTTGTTGAATTTTTACAGCAAGTTGGAGGACTGGAGGAAAGATAATTGGTGTGGAGGTCAAGAGGAACAATTTCCCCAATTTTACAGTGGCCCACGAATTCATGATAAGAAAGGGTGGTTGGAAGCACCTTGGATTTTTTTTGTTGGATAAATATCAAATAGCCCAATCCCATCCCAGGTTTGCAGATCTTAAGGGTTGTTATGAGATGTTCAGAGAAAGAACAAAAGTTGCAGGCTATGTGCATACTTTCTATTACCTTGAAGATATTATTAGGAATGATTTCTCTTTACAAGAGAAAGAAGTGAAGAAGGAAAATATGTGAGAAAGTTATGGAATTTATAAATGATCTTGATAAATATTATGATCCATTAAGTAATGCAAAATTTTGGGGTGACAAAATCAATCAATTAATGTCACATTTTGTAGAGATTATGCAAGTTTTAAATGAAAAAAAAGAGATCTTAACAAACACATATCCAGAAAAGGAAAAGGAGGTAATAAGGAAGATTTTTAGCAATTTTTTTATTAATCCTGGACAATATACCCTCCAAAGAAAAATTGAATACAGTGTCACTAGGAACATAGATGCACATCCTATACCAATATACCAGAGGCAATATTATAAGAGCCCTCCCTCAGAGTCATATGCAAATAGACAAAAATTAGAAGTGGGGACTTTATGAAGGGTTGAGGAGTATTCACCTTCCCAAACTCTCATTTGTTTTGATGGTGTATATATAACGAGGGAGAAATTGAGACAAATGGGAGGACAAGATGATGTTCTAATAACAACGGTTGAATTGGAGGAAGGAATGCCACAAGAAACCCCAATACGAATTTTTGGACCTCATAGTTGAGTATTTCAAGGGGAAGGAAATGGATCCTATCATTGAATAGGCCTCTAAGAAGTTTATCTCTAATGATGATTTTGTTAATTCAAGAGCATTCATTCAATTCTCTTTATTGTTGCAAAATGATACTCCTTAGGATTAGCTTGAA
This sequence comes from Cupressus sempervirens, assembly GCA_028749045.1. Classification (NCBI taxonomy): domain Eukaryota; kingdom Viridiplantae; phylum Streptophyta; class Pinopsida; order Cupressales; family Cupressaceae; genus Cupressus; species Cupressus sempervirens. The sequence continues at coordinate 392,629,714 of CM053788.1, read as the reverse complement.
ATCTAGCTACAATCCAAATTACATTTTGTATATCTAGTCCAGTGTAAGTTGGATATTGTAAACCTCCAATCATGGATCTGTACTTCTTTTGCTCTACTGCAGGTGTCTCATCTTTACTGGATAACTTGTGACCAATATCACAGGTGTACCAACAAGTTTACAATTTTCTAAACCAAACCTTTTCAACAAGTCTTTCAAGTACTTAGCTTGTGAAATGAAAATACTGTCACTTTTCTACACAATTTGCAATCCTAGGAAAAACTTAATTTCTTCTATCATGCTAATTTCAAACTCATTCTTCATATCTTCAAAAAAATTATCACTTGCTTCATCATTACGTCCAAAAATGATGTCATCAAAAAATATTTACTATTATCAGCAAACCATTCTCAACTTCTTTCAAATACAAGTTAGTATCTTCTGTACCTTTAGCAAATCCAAGATTTTCCAAATAATTGTCTAGCCTTTCATACCAAGTTCTACGTGCTTGCTTCAGACCATATAGAGCTTTCTTTACTCTGCATACCATGTCTTTGTCTTTTGATAAAGGAAAACTTTCAAGTTACTCAATATATACCTCTTCTTCAAGTTCTCCATTCAAGAAGGCTGATTTAACATCCATTTGATAAACCTTGAACTTCTTATTTGTTGCATAAGCCAAGAACATCCTTACTGCTTCCATTCTAGACATAGGTGCATATGTCTCATCATAGTCTATGCCTTTTTGTTGTGAATATCCCTTGCATAAAATTCTAGCCTTGTTCCTCACAACTTTTCCTCGCTCATTCATTTTCTTTTTAAATACCCGTTTGGTTCCTATCACATTCTTCTCTTTCGATATAGGAACTAATTTCCATGTATCATTCTTCACAATCTGATCTAATTCTTCCTTCATTGCTTGAATCCATTCATATTCTTTACATGCTTCATCTATGCTCTTAGGTTCAACTTGAGATATCAGACATATCTCCTCATTTACTCTATCTCTTGTCATCACACCTTTGTCTTTTCCTTGTAATTATCTGCTCAGGAGGGTGATTCTTTGTCAAATTCCTATTAGGGGTAAGAGTTGACATCTCAACTTTTATCTCTTCTCTAGGTTTAGATCTTTGCTCTCCTCTTTGCTCAAAAATCAGCACATCATTTTGCAAATCATTGTTAGTTTCAATGAAAACTTCTGCATTTTGTCTAACAATTCCAGAATTATCTTCTTCTTCATCTGAATTATAATCTACCATCTTTTCCTTAGTTCCAAAATTTTCATCAATCCTTACATTTGTGCATTCAACTATTGTCTTGGTTCTATAGTCAAAACATATGTATGCCTTGTTTTTCAATGAATAACCAAGAGACATACATTCATCACTTCTTGGATCAAACTTACCAATGTCATCATCTCTCTTAATATAACATATTGTCCCAAATATTTTAAAATACTTAACTAGTAATGACTGACCAAACTATAGTTCATAAGGTGTCTTGTTCGTACCTTTTCTAATCTGTACACTGTTCAGAGTGTATACTATTGTATTGTCTGCTTCTCTCCAAAATGTCTTAGAAAAATCATTCTCAAACAACATCGCTCTTGCTACTTCTGCTACTATTTTCTTTATTTTTTCAACAATCCCATTTTGCTTGGATTTTCTAGGTGAGGGTAGCTATATTTTGGTTCCATTTTCTTCACCAAACATGTTAAACTCTCTGGAGGTGAATTCTCCTCCTCTATACGATCTCAAACATTTTATCTTAACACCAAATTCATTCTCAAATCTATTCTTAAATATCTTAAACTTTCTCAAAAGCTTTAGATTTCTCGCTAAAAAATGCTACCCACATCATTCTAGTAAAATTATAAAGTACCTTTCACCATAGAATCCTCTTGTTTTAGAGGGACCACTTAGATCTGTGTGAAAGATCTCCAACTTCTTTGTGGTAGTGAACTTCTTGCTAGGAAATGATACTTTCTTCTATTAAACGAAAACACATTCTTTACACACAAAATTAGTAGGCTTTGTAATCTTAGGCAAGTCTCTGACTACAAATGTGCTACTAACCTTCACAATATTATGAATGTTTATGTGATAGAATATTCTATGCGACAGTCAATTGTTGTCCACTTTAGTTATCAACATGTCATTTCGATAGGATTCAACTAAAATACATTACCTTTGGGTCTTTTGCCTATTTCAATCAGCTTACCATCTTTGTCTTTGATAATGTAGGTCTTCTCAGCGAATTGAAATTGATGACCCTTGTCTACCTAATGTCCAACACTCAACAAATTATGCTTCAATCGATCAACAAAATAAACATCACCAGTTTTACCATCAAGAGTAATGGATCCAATTCTGGTTATATGACAGGCTGGATTGTTACCAACTCTAACAATACTTCCATCATGATTCTTGAATTTGACAAACTTATTCATATCACCAGTCATGTGACGTGAACAACTACTGTCAATTATCCAATCAGATTTCTTTTCCACTTGGGAATTAGAGCTCTTTCTTCTATAATTTCTCTATCAAGATCATCTTCCTTGATAGCCATAAATCCCAATTCATCATCACTTTCACTTTGATCTTCCTCATCAGATTCTTCATCTTCTTTTGCATACAAACAATTTCTATCTCTTTTAGGCTTAAACTTTCCTTTATACTTGTTCTCTCTTTTAGGACATTTAGACACATAATGACCAAATTCATCACAAATCTAACATTTAAAGATTTTCTTACCATCTTTTTTCTCTTCTCACAAGGTGGTCTATACCTTCCTCAATCTTCTTGTCTTCATTGGACCTGCTACTCCCAACAAAATCTCTACATGTGCTTGCACTCCTTGTTAGATTAGGTTGAATGTTGAGGGAACTAAAAGCTATTTCAAGTCTTGCAAGATCACTAGACTATCTCAGGCCTACTTCTGCATATTTTGATCTTCCAAGCAACATTTCCTTTTGTGAAATCTTTAGTGCAGGGCATTAGTAGCTGAATCATCTGAGCTACTTGCTTGAATGGTGGTGTAAAACTTCTCAAGATCTTCCATATTACTACATCATCTTCCTTGGTTCCACCAAGAGATTGAATTCCTGCAACAATTTCTAATATTCCACCAATATAGCTTCTTACAGATTCATCTTGCATCGTCTTATAGTCTTGAAATGCACATATCCAATTTTGCAATCTCATTCGTTTTGCATGTGCATCACCTTCAGAAGTATGTTCTAATGCTTTCCAAATTTCATTAGATGTTTGAAGTGAATTTACCTAACTATATTCATTCTTTGGAAGAGATGATATTAGGGATTCTCTAGCTCTCATGTTACACATGAACAAATCTATCTCTACTTTAGTGTATTGTTCAAGTTGATCTTCATTCACAATAATCTTCCCACTCTCTGTCAAGATCCAATAACCCAGACCCATGCACAACAAATGAGTGTTCATCTTCTCCTTCCAACTATCATAGTTGGCTCCATCAAATCTAGGACTATCCTTTCAGAAAATATTTTCCATCAATCTCCCAAAGTTGTTACTCTTATCCTTCAAGGACTTGATGCTCTGATACAAATTATTAGAATATACAATCCACCAATATAACTGGGGTGGGGGGAGTGGTGAATTAGTTACCCAACTAATATCACAATTATCAACCTTATTAAACTATAATTATATGATCAATATAAATAGAAACCTCAACAAGATACTCATACACAATAACAATAGATATGTTAACTAGGGAAACCCTTGACTAGAGGGAAAACCCTGATCGGGATGGTACCCACAAGATGATGTACTAATATAAATATTCCTTCTTAGTGGATGGACTTTGTTACGAGTCTATGAATACATTCAGTAAATATGAGTCCCTTTTAGGAGACTTTGAATCCCTGTTACGAGTTGTGCCAACCTTGTTAGGAGTTGTGGAAGACAGCTGGACCCACTGCCCAAATAGCTTCAAGGGCAAGACCAATGAACCCACTGTCCAAATGATCTTTGTGTTATTCCTTATAGGATAATATAAATGAAATGTACTTCCTTCCTCTATCTCTATCCTGTCAATCAGACCTCTGCTCCTTTTGATCTTGTAAGTAGATCATAAATCTCACATCCAATAATCCCTTGGATTGGTTACACGCATTTACCAAACACTTTGTTCCTTTTCACACTTCGCACTTCAATGGATACTCTATATTATTCACAAACAAAGAAATATCTTTCCTTTACACTATATCTACAAAATATTTCCTTGAGTCAGCCTTGAGGTTTTCCCAATTAATTGTAATAAGATAATTAATCAATTATAATTACAATAGCATTGTTGGCTTATACTATATACAAAACTTCACACATGCGATACTAGGGCTTGTGCACTTCCTAACATCATTAGTGGGTTGTGATTTGTCACTGCCTAACTGCACATCTTCTCATTACATCTCAAATGTAAGATAGAGAACAAACATTAGGAATTGCTTTTCCAATACTTTGTCTCTGAACTTTCGTATGTCTTCAACTTAGACTCTATGCACTCGACCATGTTATTAGGATACTATGTTGAACATGTCCATAACTGCACATCACCAGAAAATCAAACCATTGCTCATACCATTAAGATCTTTGTCTATTACTTAGCTAGTCTTTACAGAAACCATGTTATGTTGTAATGAATGACAAACATAGTCATGAATGCAACATGTCAACACTCTCCAATGATTAGGATACTCCCCCAAAGTAGTATCATCAACATTCAAGCTAACAAGAAAATCCCTAATCCAACAACAAAACCTTTTTTCTTGCAGATACAGGTGTGAGACAACAAATATTAGTGTAGATTTGAGAACCCTTTTTGTCAAACTTTTAATTTATACAAACATAATTTATGTTGGAGCAGTGCAAGTAAGGGTTGGAAATAAAGGGATAGGATCTTACCTTGCATTTGGGTCAAGGTTGACCTTGCTAAAAAAAAAAGGATTTCTAGGATTTGTAGATCTCATAGTTCCAGTTGAGGAGAGAGAAAATTAACAATTTTTGAGACTATTTGATAGAGTTTTCAACAAGTTCTTTTTCATAGGTAAGTACTTTCATTTCTTCATTTCAATATTAGCATTTCTAGATTTACATTCCATCTCCTTACCATTCATATGTATGTATAAAAATATGGGTTTAGGGTCTCTTTCACGTGCATTATTCTAAACCCTATTAATCCATATTTTTATATCTTGCAATCAAGTGTGTGAATTGTTGTATTTAGCTATCACTAAGTTAGAAGATGACATGACTTTGTTCAAGCCAACCTATCAGAAGTGGGTGTATAGGATTGATAATATGAAGAAAGTTGAATTCTATGTAAGAATGGATCCTAATACCCCTCCAAGTGTCATACCCACTGTTAAAATTGTTAAATTGCTCACTAATTTTTTAGTTTATTAAAGATTATATTTAAACTAAAATGATGGAAATAAGGGACAATTTAGAAGGATTTCAAGACACATTGGTGCCACCTATTATGAAAGAGGACAAGAGTGTAAAAGCATTTGCTAACTGGAGGACCAAGTCCATCACTAAAGTAAGAGAGATGGTGAAACCCATACCACAAGATATGAATATGACATTTTTTTAGGAATGCATTTTAAAATTGGTAAACTCTTGGGCATTTTATGAAATTTATTGTGAAATAGATTATTGTTAACACAAAATTTTGCACCCTTGTTTGAGGTATGACCCACAAGCAACCTTGTGTAACATGGAAACAACCTCCAAGTGTGAGACTTGTGCTTTGAGGTTGAATCTCTAGAGAAGGCCGACTTCCTCACTATAAGCGTGCATCTAAACTACAACTTGAGAGGAAAAGGGAGAAGGAGAAATGGAATTAAATATGCATAAGGGAAAAGGGGGGTGATGCACCAGATAGATTGTTGATCTACTTCTTCCAATATATACATTAAAATCCAATAGACCCTACAAGACATACCACTATATGTATTCTTTCAACCTTAACACTATGAAATAAGCCAACAAATCAACATAACCATGCAAGGAATACAACAAATTCACTCAACAAATTAGTTAATTGAAATAAACACAATCATAAGGTGGTGTACTTGTCAAAATACATCCAATTAAATTAGGCATAGTAGATTGCACAAATTTAATTGGTTGAGAATGGATGAAACAATAGTAATCTCTATTAAATCAGAGACAAAAACATTTTTCGAGAATAAATATACAAAATATTAGAGAAAAGAGATCCCTGGAATAACAAGAAAAACTTGCCTTTATGGGGTGTAGGCATAACCCATACACAACCTTGAGTTCAAAATCAAACAATCATGGAGTTGAGGTGCAAAGGAGAGTAATAACTAAGAATCAGAAAGAAACTCTAATCATGAGGTGCAATTGCATGCTAGAAGTGACAGGATGAGACCAAAATAAGTGTACCCAACTTCAAGAGGTTAGATCCCTAAACTTTAATCATTTCATGCATTAAAGAGGCATGCAGTTCAATGGCATTGTGCCAATGAAGGTCCAATATGTAGTTGGGCATTGAAGAACTAACCATGATAGCGTGCAAGGGGCAAATGAATCTGCTTGGAAGGATAACATGCAGAGTTGACTGTAAGGGGAAGGGGTCTAATTTTCCCAAAATTGAATGATGGTCATCGATGAAAATCTTCCCCTTGAGAAAGATAAATGAGATGTTGTAGGAATCTTCCCAAAAAGAGATTAAGTCACAGTAATTGATGAAGATCGTCTCTATTTCCAGTGGATGAATGAGATGTAGTGAAAAGATTCCTCCCAACAAAGGAAATGGATAGCACAAAATTTGGGGACCCTCGCCATGTGGTGTAGTTCTATAATTCAAAGCCTTGTGGAGACACTACGGAGTGAGGAAACGCTAGAAAGGTGACACTTGGTAGCATCTCACACCCTTGCAAAATGAGAAGACCATCTCACAAAAACCTATGAGTCATCAATCTATGCAATACATGTTGTGTTAGAAACAATCATCAAAGATGGGACTGTTGGAATTACAATAGGAAAGGTAAACTTCTAGGGGGGGGTGAATCAGTGCTTTAAACTTTGACCCGTAAAAATATTCACCACACATCCATATCACATATTCAATAAGTAGACTGAAATACCATGTAAAATATATACATCTAAAGCATGTAAACAAGTAAACATTCACACATATATGACACAAGATTTGATTACCCAAAAACCCTCCAATGAGAAGGTAAAAATGGGGTGGGGATGACACCCACAAATCTTCACTACTATAGTAATAAAGTGTATCCAATGAAGGTTACGATTTTGATCATGAACTATGATCTACCCTATGAAAGGTTTGCCCTATTAAAGGCTTACATAGACTGTTAGGTCTCACCCTGTTAGAGGATTTCAACACCCTGTTAGAAGTGTGCCTGATTAAAGGACTCCAACACACAATTAAGTAAGCACCTTGTTAGAGGATTTCAATATAGCCTATTAGGACTACTTTGTTAAGAGATTTAACTAATTCAACTATTAGAATGTCTCAACAATGATCATGTGGTTAGAACTCTGATGCTTGATAAAATATCACCTCTATTTTGTTGTGTACTTGATCCTTCTTGATGAAATGACTCACTATTATTCATTGTTTCCTTGCTATGTTCTCCTCTAACCGATTTTGTAATATAATTCAGATCATAATGCCTTCTTCACCAAGAATGTCTTGGTTTGTACATGCAAAACTCTCCTTGATCATTCATTCATTCCCTTTCTCACTCATGAATAACTTTAGGGTTTGTCCTCCTTAAGAAGACCTAGGTGACTTAGGGTTAAGTATGAATAAATGACTGTGATTCATCCATATTGCCACTTAAACCTTCCCTTTACCTAATTGGGTGCATGTAGTACATAGGGATTCCAACTTAAGATTCGTTCTTATCACCAAAATATCATAAATTCAATCTTTAAGTTGGCTAAAAAATGGTTTACATAGTAGTTTGTGCCAATACAAACAACTATGACAAAATTGTGTTACTCAACATCTGAAGTCCCTGATGCTTGGCACATACTATAACTTCAATGTCATCACTTGACATTTGAATGACTTGATGTGCACTACTTGCTCGGCTCCTAAATCACTCAACACATACTATCTGCTCGACACTTGAGTGACTCGACATTCACTGTTTACTCAGAATGCTCTAACTTATATGTTGTGCTCAGCATATGTTACTTGTTCAGTGTGAACTAAGTAAATGACTTAAGTGTATGGACACTCACTAGTCAAAACTAATATGAGATTAATAGGGACCCTACACCACGTGGTACAATTTTGGACTTCAGGGCCTTGCCAAAACATTGTAGTATGAAGAAACTTCACAATGGAGACATGTGGCAGCATCTCACACTTTCGTGAAGATGGGTAGATAGCTTGCAAAAACATGAGAGTCACCAAATCTCATAGCCAATTAGCCTAACCAAGAGAAAATCAAGATAACTCAGTCAAAAAAACAAACAACAGCTTGGCAAAAGAACAACTGAGCCAACCCGATCAAAGAAGGGACTAAGATAACATGAAATTTTAGCTAAGGAAGCAAGAGAAAAAGAAATCAGATTAGGGTATGTGAGTACTAAAGATCATGTTGCAAATATCTTTATGAAGCCTTTGCCTAAAGATACATTTGAGTACTTGAGAGGTATGCTTGGGGTTATGCCCCTGCCTACTTCTTAGTAGATGATGTAGTAAAGTGCATCAGTCTGGTGGTGCAGAGTACTATTGTTAGATTGGATTGAATGTTGATGCTTCCTATATAGGGGAGCATCTGTGATGAGTTGAGTCATTGAGGACTCTTGGTATTTGGTCTTGAACAATCTTTTTGGACACTTACGCTAGTTGAAGACTTTGAACAGTTTAGTAACAATTGGTACACTGTCATATTGAGGCCTTTGACATTGATGTCAATGGGAAAGAATATGTATGAAAAACATCTCCTAAGTAATGAGGGAGAACTCCTAAGTATGAATGGGGGAGAGATATCTCTTTAGAGAGATTTAGAAAGATTCATGTAAGGAAGTAGGAGATATGCACCTGATGTGTTGAGAATTTTTTAGCTTGTGAACAATTGATGCTAATCCTAGAATCCAAAGAATTTTAGACTTGGTTAATGAAGAGGATTTGATAATAGGAGAGCAACAGTAGTAGAGTATTGTTTTGGTATTCTTGGAACTTAGATGTTTTTCATCTATGTTACCATCAATGCAATAGGGGGGATTTTTAATATGAATATTGATAATACCACTCTAGGGGAGTATCTTAAGCATTGGAAAGTATTGACATGTTGCATTCATGACTGTGTTTGTCATTGATGTCAACATAGTATGGTTTCTGTAGAGACTGGCTAAGTAGCAGATAGAGATCTTAGTCATACAAATAATGTTTGATTATTTGGTGATGTGCAGCCATGGATGTGTTCTATAATATGTCTTTATGATGAGGTTCATTCTCAACATTTAATTCAAAGACGTACGGAAGTTGTACTTGATCTATAGAGAGTAGTGTAGAGACAGAGCATTAGGAAAGTAGTTCTTGATGTTTCTTCCATATCTTTCATTTTATATGTAATGAGAAGATGTGTAGTCTGGTAGTGAGAGAGGAAAATATGTTGGTGATGTCAGCAAGTGCACAAGCCCTAGTATCACACATGTGAAATTTTGTATAGATTATGAGCCGATAGTGCTATTTTAATTGTAATTAATTAATTGTCTCATTATAATTAATTGGGAAAACCTCAAGTCCAACTCAAGGAATTATTTTGAAGATATGGTATAAAAGAAAGATGTTTTCCTTATTTTTAAAGTATCCATTATTGTATGAAGTGAGAGGTGTGAAATGAAGTAGAGTTTTTGGTGAACGTGTGTAAGCAATCTAGAGGATTATTGGATGCAAGCTGTGTGATCTAGTTACAAGATCAGAAGGAGCAAAGGTCTGATTGATAGGATAGATATAGAGGAAGGAAGTACATTTCAATTCTATTATTCTATGAGGAATAATACAGAGATCATTTGGACAGTGGGTTCATTGGTCTTAACCTCAAAGTTGTTTGGGTAGTGGGTCTAGTTGTCTTCCACAATTCCTAACAGGGTTGGAATCTCTTAACAAGAATTCAAAGTCTCCTAATAGGGACTTATATGTACTAAATATATTCATAGACTCCTAACATGGTCCATCCTCTAACAAGTAATATTTATATTAGTACATCATCTTGTGGCTACCATCCCCATCGAGGTTTTCCCTTTGATCAAGGGTTTCCCTAGTTAACATATCTGGTGTTATTATGTATGAGTATCTTGTTGTGGTTTCTAATTATATTTCTCACATGACTGAGTTTTTTTGAGGTTGATAATTGTGATAATAGTTGGATAATTGATTCACCCAATTCCCCCCTCCCAAGTTATATTGGTGGACTATATATCCTAACAAGTCTAACCAAATTAAAGAGTAACTTTGCTGATTGCATTACATTGTTGAACAATCCATCATCATTAAGAAAAGGAAGGTAGTAGTACAAATTTTCTTTGTATATAGTTTTTGACTCACCTTTGTCATTGATGTCAAAGGGGGAGTGAAATAAGGAAAATTGTATATATATGTAAGGGGGAGTGTAGTATGTAAATTGTATATGTACATGCAAAGAGAAATATAAGATAAAGTATAGTCAAAGGGGGAAGAAATAAGTAGTGTGAATATTATAATTAGGATATTTAAGGATGTAAAGATGGTTTAAATAGAAAATGATCCATAGTTTGCAATTTTTTAATGGCCATGTGAAGAATTTCACAAGTTTTGAAGTTTTGAATTTTGGAACTTAGCCAATTTTCTCAAATGTTGCCATCAATGCCAATGGGGGATATTGTTGGAAATTTGGCTAGGGTAGATAGTACAAGGTTGTCATTGGTAACATATACTTAGTATGAAGTGAGTAGATCATGAAGATACAATTTTTGTTGTAAGATTAAAAAAATTATCTAAGTACCACGAAGGTAATATGTTAGTACATGCACAGTTATGGTTGCCAAGATTCATAGAGACATTATTGGCATGTGCATAGTTACCTAATTATAGTATAGTATGTTAGGATATTGTACCCAGTTGTGTGAGAGAGTACAATCAGTACAAACAAAGTTATTGAGGTTTTAACAATTGTAGTTATGCATAGACAAAACATGATAGATTTAAGGAATCAAACATTTTATGCTAAGGAATTATTTTGTTGATCAAAATAATTACTCAACTAATTAGGGATGATATCGAAGATTTTAACCCTAACTGACCAAAGTATAGGTTTACCTTTTAGGACACGTGTGAATGCATGAAAGGCGACAAAATAAAATATTATGGTATAAGGGAAATATTTGAAATGCAAAGTTAAGTGTGGTTATAGTGATAACAACAATTCTATTATTTTGTAACGCAAATTTTGTGACAAAATTAGTAAGAGGTAGTATATGCAAATTTGGCACAATAAGCTATAAAGATCATATCACACATTGAAGATATCAGCAATTGTAAAAAGGTTATTGTATCCATACTTTTGTATACTAAATATAAATGCATATTGCATGTTTGGGTAGTGTTCTCGTCTTTCATACATTTTTAAATTGTATTAATAACTCCTAACAGGGTCAATATCTTTTACAAGATAGTTTTTATTAGAGGATCATTTTGTGGGTACCATCCCATCGAGGTTTTCCCTTGGCCAGCGTTTCCCTAGATAACAAATAATGGTGTTTTGTGTTGCATTACTTTGTGATTTTGTTGATTGTTTAGCTTGATTAGTTTACTTACTTATGCAAGTTATAAGCTTGTTCATGATATCCATAGTTGGCCAAAAGTTTGTGGAACATTAATTCCTCCCCCCCCCCCCCCCCCCCGCAACCCCCTACCCCCCCTAGTATTTCCTATTTCTAACAATGTGATGATCTTATTTGAGACTAAATTGTTTAGCACCACCTCAAGTGAATCTTCCAAAGTTGTAAAGTTATGTTTGGATTTGGATACCTGTATGGATTTAACTTTAGAATCATTGGGTTTTTTGGAGTCATTTGCCTTAGAATCCTCTTGTTGTAATGTTGCTTGAATACCACTAGTCAAATTGAAGATTGGTTCCTTCGGCTTAGATGTATCTAGAACACCATCATTCACCACATGCTTATTTGTGTTCCAAGGTTTTCTTTTGTCTTAATTATTGTTGTAGTTAGAGTTGTTTCCCTTAGACTTACCCTTGTTCAAAGTAATTTCCCATTTATCAAGTGCAACTTGTTTAGTGCACATAGCACATTATACCATAAGATAAAACTTGTAAAAGTTGCTTTCTTAGTTCATAATGTAGTTTAGGAATAAAGTTATTCATAAAGATGTTTATGCTCTCTCTTTTAGGAAGTTGACGAGGGTAGTGTGAAAGAACCTTCCTCCATCATTGAAGAAGAACCAATGAATCCCTTATCCACTGTTTATTGTTGCAAAGATCAATCATTGTGATAGGATGTTGGATGTTGTATGAATATCATTGTATAAAATGTTCTGCCAATTTTTCAAAAAATTTAAGAGGTGGAGATTATTTAGCAAACGAATGCATGGCTTGTCCACTAAGACTCCTTGGAAATATCCTATGAAATAAGTGGGTTTGTCTATGAATTCCATACTCAAAGCATATTTTTTTCTAATGTGGTTACAAGGGTCCCCACTACCATCATACTTGTCATATTTTGGGAGTTCAACCTTGTGAGAGAAAGGAGGCATGTATAATTATTTTTCAAAAGGGAGTGTGCATATACCCTCAAGTGAGAATGTTGTTTTAGGATTATCTTTCTCTATTTTCATGTAGGGTATCTACTTCCTCATCTCTTCCAATTGTTTGACCACATTTTCTAAGGGTGAAGATTCTTCCTTTTGAAGCTAGTCATAAACATTGAAGTTGCGTGCTATTTTAACTCCTTGAGATGCCAAGTGTAGAAAGTATTGATGCATATTTTGGTATAAGGTCTTATTTACGAGTCTTTGCAAATGCATATCTTGTTGGAATTTTAGGATTTCCTATAGTAATCTCAGGATCAGAATCATTGTAATGATGAGAATCATATGAGGCATGCCTAGTGTGTCATGATCTTGGAGGTGAAGCATATCTGTTATGTTGTAATATCGGAGGTGACCTTGGAGGTGAGGATGAACCCTGTCTAAAGGTTTTTCTATTGAACTATTGAGCCAAGCGAGATAATTTTTCTTCTAAATAAGCTTAATTTTCTATCTCTATGCATGTATGTCTTTTGTTTCCATGAAGAGTTCATTTAAGTGTTTGTCATGTTCTTCCCTATGTAGGGTCAAGGAAACATCATGTACATTCCTAGGTGAAGAAAGAGGTGATTCAAAAGTGGTATCAAATGGTTTAAATAAAATTTTCAATTCTTTTTTAGGTGACTCATCAAAGTGAGGTTGGGTTTTCTTTCCTTGGTGGAATTGGTATCTAGTTGTAACCAACATGAAGAATATTAAAAAGCTAATAGTATGACTAAGACAAATTGATGTCGAAACTAGATGAGAAAAGTTTCCACTTGTCCAAAAGCAAAAAAGAGAGTAAAAAGATGGAAAATTTAACTTTTCACAATATGTCCAAGATATGGGCTTCATATGCCTTATGTGCAACACTTGTAAAGCAATAAAAGAGATAAAGTAAGAATGACTAAAGAGATGACAATAAAATATATGAACAAGTGAACAATTTACTAACCAAGGTTGTAATTGAGGGATCCAAGGGATTTTTCTTATCTAGAGACAACTTCTACCCAATTGGAATAATCTATAGACCAGAGGGACCAAGTACGGGTTGACCTAACCAACAAAGAAAAGGTTTCAAGTATAAGAGACTTAGAAAAATAGTCGTACAATAAACCATAATGAACTAAGCAATAAAAGGACAATCGTACAATATTTCTCCTAAATATAGACATTAGAACTTGTCGAGACAATAACTTGGATAAAGTCGAGGCAAAAAAATTCCAAAAGATAGATGATAAACCATAGAACCCTGGAAACAATATATAGTATTGTACAATATATCTCAGATTTGCAGGCAATAGAGAAAACTAGAAATGCAAAATGACCAAGTTTTTTTACTCAAAAAACGTAGTTTAATTTGTTGTTTTGATGTTTTTGGCAATGTTCACTAATGTGACAACATCTATACTCAATACTAATAGAAAGTTTGATGTTTAAAATAAAGTTTTAAAAGAAATGTAGTGACACATGGAGTAGTCTTCAAACAATCAAGCAAGGGACAAAACAACCTTGCATGATATAAGCACATGTGAGGTCTCAAAATATAATCCCTAGTATTATGGTCATGTGTATGTTCAAATAATCTTTTTGGGTCTTAGCACAAAAAAAAATGCCAAGCAAGATATACCCAAAGGTCATGGCTTGCATCAATACCTTGGCCTACAACTTGATTCTCCCTTGCCTCACACAAAGTGATATTGGCTTTTTCATTGAGTGTTATTAACAAATCCAAAGGAACACATACGATGATTTAAATCTTGGGGCAGTCTGGGTAGTCTGCTTGGATCCTTCCTTGCATGAAGATATCAATGCAACTAAAATAAGGTGGCCTCTGACCTAGGTTCTTAGTAAGGGCTTCGTTCATAGCATCCCTCTTGCACCCAATATAGGGCTAGAGCCTCACAAGCAAAAGAGTACTTAAATATGATGGTCTCACAAGAGAGATTAAGGACTCCAAACACATCAAGCCTATCCACCTAGAAATTTCCCCATGGTTGCAATTCCATGAGTAGCCTCACTAGATGAATATAAATACTATGTCCCCCTGAGACTTTAATCTTTATCAAGGGCTTTGTGATTATAGTGGGTTGAAGTAGTCAGGTTCGCTTGTTTCCACTTGGGTCATTCTCGTGAGATTTTTCCCTCAATAATAGGCCCTCTAACAGTAAAAGATCCATCCAAGAGATCAACATAAAATTGATAAACAAATGGAGATCTAGATTTTTGATTTCTCTCAAAAGAAGCAAAGAGAATACTCTCCTGCTCAAAATTCTTCCCCCAAACAGATTGAGAAAGAGTTAATTAAGGCTACTAAAGAGTAACCTATCCAACTCACTTTCTTGATCCACACCAATAGGTCAAGGTTTCTAACTATCTTAGAAAGACAAGCACATACTTCCCTACCAAAGATATGAACCCTTGATCATGAACTTTTAAGTGCATGTGAAATGAAATGAAATCTAACAACAAAAATTCATAATGTTTATTTGTAGATCCAAGGAAGCCTATAATACCACGAGTTAGTAATCTCACCAATGTAATCCTTTGACAAGAGAACATGTAAGTTAGGGCATATGATATCAAATCAAAGCATAGTAGAACTTTCAAAACCATTTGTTAGCCACTGTGAAAAACAAAAAAACAAAAATGCAAGTGAAATGTAAGAAAAATAATCTATCTAACTCATAAAATGCAAGAAGATAGATCTATACAAGAAAGTACAACTAACCAAAATATCATACAGTGGATCCCTAGAAGCCAAGCAATAGAAAGGTCTAGATAATAGAGTTCTTTAACTAGTACAATAAATTGCAAGAAGGTGGGCAATGATCTAGAAAGTAGTCAGGCGACATAATAGAAAAGGCAGAATATTACCTATAAAGGGAAATATCATATATAGATTGGAGAAGG
Organism: Cupressus sempervirens; assembly: GCA_028749045.1. Classification (NCBI taxonomy): domain Eukaryota; kingdom Viridiplantae; phylum Streptophyta; class Pinopsida; order Cupressales; family Cupressaceae; genus Cupressus; species Cupressus sempervirens. The sequence goes on along the minus strand of CM053788.1, from coordinate 392,613,982 downwards.
GTCATACATTATTTCATGCTGGAAAATGCAAAGAACATACCTACAGCAATAAAATCCAATTTTTTTGCAAAATGGAGCTAGAAACTTGGTTCTACCCAATGATGGATGTCAAAAATGTATGCTAAAATATGAACACACTTCTATAAACCATTCTATCCAAGATATCCAATGAAGATGGATTCTTGAGTGATGACTTATAACTCTCTATCTATAATGTGCAATGGCTGAAATAATATTAATTTTGGCTCTCAAATGAACCCAAAGATGGAGACCCTTGCAAGGTGCACCCTGAAATGAAAAATTTAAAGAGCACAAGCCATGAGAGTGCAAGTATCCAAGAATCCAAGTGAGATGCAATATAAAGATAGTCTAAAATGAAAACATAAGGTTAAAATATTATGAAGTGCAAGAATAATAAAAGTAAACTAAACTAACAAGATGATGATTACTATCCCCTGGTTAAGATATGTGAGCTAGACTAAATGCAATGAAAGGAAATATTAAGCTAGTATGCAGTAGCGCAAGTGAGTGCTCAAGAAATAAAAATGACAACATAACATTAGCATGAGGACATGAGATTATGAAGAGTCAGGAGAGAGCCTCCTTTTAAAGATTTTTGGACGATCAAGATTAAGAGGCAAAAGCAACAATGGAGATTTATCCCTTAGTTGATCTATGTGCTCAATATTCTCAAGAGGCAAAAGGGATGCATGAGATTAAGAGTTTGAAGATGAGTGGTGGGGGTAAAGAGGCAAAATCCTTTTTGAAAACTTAAGATTCCACTCATTTTGGAAAGTCTGCATTTAAGTTGTCGATAACTTGCTTTTTAATTATATCTTTAATGTAGAAAAAAGCCTTTTCATGTTCACATAGAATAAAGGGGATTTTTATTTAATTAATATGGAGCATGTTCTTTCAATTAAATAAAACTTAGGATAAGGTGGTCAAACTATAGGATAAAATTGAATAATTGATTGAATGATGATTTGATTAAAGATGAATGATTAAATAACTATGCAAAATTGACTAAGCATAATATGGTCTAGTATTTGGATTAAAAGTGTTGGAAAATAGGGGCCTAAAGTTTACTAGACCAAAATTAGGTGATTACAATAAATACATTTCATAACTATACATATATCTACATAAATTAATGTGTAAAGAGTATAGGGGGATATTACTAAGCCGATTGAATTATAGTCTGAGTAAATCTAGAGAGAAAAATTAGATAATTGATATTATCCTCAAAAGTGAGGATCCCCTCAAAATTGATTGTTGGAGAACCAATTAATATATCTCCAATCCTTACAGCTACTAGAAAGTCTACCACCTCATATACTTTCTTAACAATACGTCTTAGCTATGGTGTTATACAATTAATGCCAAAATTAGATTTAATTCAAGATTAGGCATCCAATTTGGAGTAATATTTATGTTGTATGAATCTATTTATGAATTTGGATTCATATGTCTTCTTGTTGATGAATAATTAGAGACAAAATTTTCTACCTGGATTTGATTAAAATTAGTGATGGAATAATATCGAATTATAATAGTCTATGTGAATAGAAAACAAACCAAAGAGGTGAGAAGGACATATGATAAAGGAGAAGCATAGGAAAGTGCAACTGTCTAAACAAATAAACATGTTAAATTATATACATACAGGTAAGTGCACCAAGTTGTGGTGCCAAAAGGGGGGTATAAGTGTACACCTTTTTCCTGAAATCAGCAAATTCTGGACTTCAACAAGAATTTGAAGATAGTTACGCTCAAAATTTTAAGATATGACAAAAAAAAAAAGTCGTAGTCCTTTGAATCTAGTTTCTAAACTACTAATTTTTTTTCAAAATGGTTTAGTTTTAGGTCCTCAAAAGAGGGGGCCACAGAAAGTGGTACTGTTTATTCCAAAAAAACATAACATAGTACAAAGTGTGGCCACCCTAAAATTTTAACTTTTTTTTTGAAATTCTTTAATCGCTTCGGTCAAAAGTTACCTAACACTATGTAGTTTATCCCAAAATTTTCGGGTAATTTTATAATTTGTATTTTTTTTAATGAATTTTTAAATCAGACCCATCCCAAAAATGTGAAATATCTGTGTGCTCCCCCTAGAAATGATTGAAAACTAATCTAAAATCAAAACTTCTTTTTTTCAAAGTGTGTAGAATGGAGTCTAGTTTCTAAAAAACTAAGTTGTTACAAAATTTGATGAATGAGCTAAAATCTATAGCCCAATTAGTACATGGTGGTTTTTGACAAAAAATGAACATACATTCAAAAGAAATTATAGATGAAAGACTTAAAATAGTTCAAATTAAAAATAAATTATATGGTTAGATAGCTAACACAGAGACCTATAATGTTATGTAACCTGATCTTATCGATACCCAACCACGAGGAATCTTGAAGGGGAGCACACAAGAAAAATCAATCATTTTTTGTATGTTTGTTGGAAAACACGTCTCAGACCTGTTTATAAACTCCAAACCTTTGGGTTGGATCTCCAAGGCAAAACCAAGCCTTAAGCTTGGTTTTAATGCAAAGCTTTGAATAGCGCGTGCGCCCTATAGCGCGCACGTGCTATTAAAATGCTAGTGAATTCGAGGTAGTGCGCACGTGCTATAGTGCGCACACACTATTGAGACCTAAATTGCAAACCAAAACCAAGAGAGAGCTGGGGGGGTGGGGCGAGGGAATGGCTATTTGTGTGTGTGAGAGAGATAGAGAGAAAGTAGGGGATGGGAGAGGGGAGAGAGGAAGTGAGAAAGAGTAGCGGTGGCAGAGAGAGTATAGGATGGGAGATAGAGGAAATGTGAGAGAGTAGGGGTGGCAAAGAGAGTACAAGATGCAAGAGAGAGGAAGTGTGAGAGAGAGAGAGTAGAGGTGGCAAAGAGAGAGTACGGGATGGGGGAGAGAGATTGAAAGTAGCGAATGGGAGAGAGAGGAAGTGTGAGAGAGAGTACAAGTTGGGAGAGAGAGATTGAGAGTAGGGGATGGGGGAGAGAGAGAGTAGGTGGTGGGAGACGGAGTGGGAGAGGAAGAGCGAGAGAGAGGAGGATGGGAGTGCATGTGTGTGAAAGAGAGAGAGTAGGGAATGGGAGAGGGGGAAGATAGAGTAGCTTGAGAGAGAGTAGGGGATGGAAGAGAGAGTAGGCGATGGGAGAGGGAGTGGGAGAGGGAGAGAGAGAGGGGGGATGGAAATGTGTGTAAGAGAGAAAGAGAGAGTGTGTGAAAATGTGAGAGAGGGTAGGGGGTAGCAGAGAGAGTAGAGAAGGAGAGAGAGAGTGAGAGAGAGAGTGAGAGAGAGTGAGAGTAGGCAGTGGGAGAGAGAGTGAGTGAGAGAAAAAGTAGAGGATGGGAGAGGAGAGAGGGGGGATGGGTGTGTGTGAAAGAGAGAGAGTAGGGAATGAGAGAGGGGAGAGAGAGATAGAGAGAGTAGGGGATGGGATAGAAAGAGAGTAGGCAATGGCAGAGGGAGAGAGAGGGTGGATGGAAGATAAAGAGATTAGGCAATGGCAGAGGGAGTGGGAGAGGGAGAGAGAGGGGGGATGGAAGTGTGTGTAAGAGAGAAAGTAGGGGATGGGAGAGAGTGTGAGAGTGTGAGAGAGAGTAGGGGTGGCAAAGAGAGAGAGTGAGAGTAGGGGATGGGAGAGAGAGGGAGAGAGAGGGAGAGAGAGAGATATTTGGTGATGGGAGAGGGAGTGGGAGGGAGAGAGAGAGAGAGGGGGAATGGAAGTGTGTAAGAGAGATAGAGTTGGGGATGGGAGAGAGTAGGCAATGGGAGAGGGAGTGTGTGAGAGAGAGAGGGGGGGGGAATGAGAATGTGTATAAGAGAGATAGAGTAGGGGATGGGAGAGAGTGTGAGAGTTTGAGAGAGAGTAGGGGGTGGTAGAGAGAGCTTGTACAGAATGGGGGTGAGAGAGAGAGAGAGAGAGAGAGAGAGAGAGAGAGAGTAGGGGATGGGAGAGAGTGTGAGAGAGAGTAGGGGATGGAAGAGAGAGAGAGAAAGTAGGGGATGGGAGAGAGAAAGTAAAGAGGGAAAGAGAGTACTTGAGAGAGAGAGAGATAGTAGGTGGTGCAAGAGGGAGTGGGAGAGGGAGAGAGAGGGGGGATGGGAGTGTGTGTGACAAATCTAGAGAGTAGGGGATGGGAGAGGAGAGAGAGGGGGGGGGGGATGGAAGTGTGTGTCTATGAAAGAGAGAGAGTAGGGGATGGGAGAGGGGAGAGAGAGAGTAGGGGATGGGGGAGAGAAAGTAGGCAATGGGAGAGGGAGTGGGAGAGGGAGAGAGAGAGAGGGGGGGAATGGGAATGTGTGTAAGAGAGACAAAGTAGGGGATGGGAGAGAGTGTGAGAGTGTGAGAGAGAGTAGGTGGTGGTGGAGAGAGCTCGTATGGGATGGGAGAGAGAGAGTGAGATTAGGGGATGGGAGTGTGAGAGAGAGTAGGGGATGGGAGAGAGAGAGTGAGAGTAAGGGATGGGATGGGAGAGAGAGAGAGAGTAGAGCGGGAGAGAGAGAAGTTGAGAGAGAGAGATCTAGTAGGTGGTAGGAGAGGGAGAGGTAGAGAGATAGGGGGGATGGGAGTGTGCGTGACAGATGTAGAGAGTAGGGGATGGGAGAGAGTGTGAGAGTGTGAGAGAGAGTAGGGGGTGGCAGAGAGAGAGTAGGGGATGGGAGAGACAGAGTGAAAGGATGGGAGAGATAGAGTGAAAGGATGGGAGAGAGTGAGAGAGAGAGTAGGGGGCGGCAGAGAGAGAGAGAGAGTACAGGATGGGAGAGACAGAGTGAAAGGATGGGAGAGAGTGTGAGAGAGAGTAGGGGATGGAAGAGAGTGTGAGAGAGAGTTGGGAATGGGAGAGAGAGAGTAAGAGTAGGGGATGGGAGAGAGAGAGAGTAGAGAGGGAGAGAGAGAACTTGAGAGAGAGAAATAGTAGGTGACCTGGGAGAGGGAGTGGGAGAGGAGGAGAGAGAGGGATGGGAGTGCATGTGAAAAATCTAGAGAGTAGGGGATGGGAGAGAAGAGATAGGGGGGATGGGAGTGAGTGTGTGTGTGTGTGTGTGTGTGTGTGTGTGAAAGAGAGAGAGTAGGGGATAGGAGAGAGTGTGAGAGTGAGAGAGAGAGTAGGGGGTGCCAAAGAGAGAGTACGAGATGGGAGAGACAAAGTGAAAGGATGGGAAAGAGTGTGAGAGAGAGTAGGAGGTGGCAGAGAGAGAGAGAGTACGAGATGAGAGAGACAGAGTGAAAGGATGAGAGAGAGTGTCAGAGAGAGTAGGGGATGGGAGAGAGTGTGAGAGAGAGTTGGGGATTAGAGAGAGAGAGAGAGTAAGAGTAGGGGATGGGAGAAAGAGAGAGAGTAGAGAGGGAGAGAGAGAACTAGAGAGAGAGAGAGAGAGAGAGATAGTAGGTGGTGGGAGAGGGAGTGGGAGAGGAGGAGAGAGAGGGATGGGAGTGCGTGTGAGCGATCTAGAGAGTGAGGGATGGGAGAGGGGAGAGAGAGAGTAGCCCAAGAGAGAGAGAGAGAGAGAGTAGTGGATGGGAGAGAGGGGCGGATGGGAGTGTGTGTAAGAGAGAGTAGGGGATGGGAGAGAGTGTGAGAGAGAGTACGAGGTGGCAGAGAGAGAGAGAGTAAGAAGTGGGAGAGGGAGGATGGGAGTGTGTGTGAGAGATCTAAACAGTAGGGGATGGGAGAGGAGAGAGGGTGAGAGAGGGAGAGCGAGAGAGAGTAAAGGATGGGAGAGGGGAGAGAGAAAGAGTGCAGGGGATGGGAGAGGGGAGAGAGAGTAGGAAGAGAGAGAGAGAGAGTAGGGAGAGAGAGAGAGAGTAGGGAGGGTGGAGAGTGATGTGTTCTCATATAGTGCGTATGCGCTATAGCGCGTACACACTATGTGAAATCACCTAAAAATGGTCAAAAAGAAACTTTGGGGCCCGTTTCATTCATTCTCTGCTTTTGTTCTATTCTGCACTCTATTATCCCGACAGAAATTGCAGGTTTCAACACAACAAACACTCTTTCAAGGTGGCAAACACTATTTCAAGCTAACAAACACTATTTCAAGGTGGCAAACACTTTTGGAAGCTAGCAAACACCAAATTCAATCATTGGATACACGATTTGAAAACTTTTTGAATATTCCTTGTATAGAAAAGGTTAGTGCAATCTATTTTAAATATTGTTTGTTGATATATAGATACAAATTTGATTATAATTTAACATGTTGTTTAATATATAGTGAATTCATTGAAATTTGTATGTTTCAATGAAATGTTATTTCGAAATGGTTAGGAATTTGACAAGTCATTTTATATATATATATTGTGTATTCATTCAAATAATTATAATTTTTATATGTATTTGAATAATTTGTAATTTACACATTTTAAGTAATTCAAATGTTTGAATAATTTGACATGTAGAAATCATCATCATGCCAAGGAAGAAACCAAAAAATCAAACAAATGAAGATAGGGAGAGAGATTTGGCAATTAAAAGAGATAAAATGAAATTACTATGTGAGCAAAGAAAATTGCAAAGCAATAATGAAGAATTGACTTTTGAAGAGGATCAAGAACCACCGGTACCAAGAAACAAAGAGTAAGAATTGAAAAGACAAAGAGAACGAATGAGATTGTTACGCTCAAAAAGATAATTGAATTGTGAAGCTACACCATCTTCTAATGTTGAAATCATATCGTCCGCTACACCATCTTCCAATGTTGAAGTCATATCGTCCTCTCATGTTGAAGAGACACCGATTTGTAGATCCAACGATATACACACTCCATCATGTCATGTTGAAGGCACAACATCAACACATCAAGTAGGTGATATTCCATCTTTTGCATTTTATTGCCAAGGCACATCATCTTTGGTTCAAGGTATGCAATACACTCAACCTTATGTTGATGTTCAAAATGTTGAGAGAATTGAAGAGATTATAACACCTTCTAGAATTCATTTTAGAAGACCAAAATATTTGATTGATATTGATAGTAACATTTTGAAATCAATGCTTGACAAGATTAGCAAGCGTACTTGTCAAAGAAAAGTTAATCGTATGTGGAGATTATTTTTTGATGAATTAAATATTACAGGTCAATGCCAATTATTTGTTGAAATGATGAGGAATTTAAAATTTAGGCCTATCATGAAGATTCTTGGGCTAAGAACGATGGATGATTCAAATGAAAAAAATATTGTAAAGAATCTAATGAATGCTTATGACAAAGTGGGTTCTAAATCACGCACCAAAGATAGTAATATCGCAAGACGAGTACTTACATCGACAATAGTAAGTAGCCAAATGAAGAAAACTTGACTCATGAGAAAGACAAGCAAAACATTTAAAATTGGTAGAGGTACTCTAAGGAGAGCCATGCTAAGGCATGAGAGATTGGAAGATCCAACAAAAAATGAGTTATGGACATTTAGCGGTAGACTACCGCGAAAGGATAAAGAAATTAGTGAAGCTTTGAAATCATTGATCGAAGATTTTTGGAAAAATAACACATGTGTTTCCCCTAATCAAAGAGATGTTGTAAGAAGGAGGATTGGTAGCCAAAATCGCGAGCCACATGCGAAACATTTTTTGGACACAACTCAGACACAATTTTTTGCAAAATTTATTGGTATGTATCCTCAAATTCGAATAAGTCAAAGATTTTTTGAGATGGGTAAACCTTTTTATGTGAAGATAAATCACACATGCACAACTTGTTGTTGTAGGATACATATTGAATTTTCTAACCATTTTGATGTTTTTAGGCATATATGCGTAATTTTGCATTCTCAGTTTGTTTTGTAGGATTGCGACATAAATGAGCCACCAAGATCTTCAAAGGAATTCATATCCAACATTTTATGTGAAATAAGGGACGGCCAACAATTTTACAAGACATCATGCTTGGATGGTATGTGCTTATTTTGTGGTTCTTTGCAACTTTTATCAACTTGTCAACATATGGATAGTACACATGCAATTGGAAATGAAATCGTAGATTATGGAAAATTTAAGACAGTGACATATGCTCTAAAAGATGGGAAACATGGTAAAAGATGTGATTTAGTCATTGAAAAGATTCCAGTGTATGAGTTCATGAAGATTTTTCGTGAAAACATTATTTACGAGTATGCAAGGCATACCCATAGAGCTCGATGGCTGGATTTTCAATTCAAGTTGTGCAAGGATATGTTTCCAGTGGATACCATTGTTTCGGTTGTAGATTTCGTAGAGAACTACACACTACAACCACAAAATGAGGTGCAAGCAAATTATTATACTTCTCAACAGGTTTCCATATTTGTTCACATAACATTCATGCATTCACATACAAGTACAGAGGATGACAGGAGGATTTTGAGGGAGTACCATTTTTACATCAGCGATGATCGATCACATTCTACGGAGTTCGTACATGGTTGTTTTCAACTATTTTATGGAGATTTGGCTAACAGGGGCATCACATATCATCAGCACATTATTTGGTCAGACAATTGTGCATCTCAATTTAAGAATGCACGGATGTTCTATTGGTTGAGCAGGATGCACAAGTTGTGTAGAATTCAATACATGTGGAATTTCACAGAGGCTGGTCATGGAAAGGGAGAGCACGATGGTGCAGGCGCATGCATCAAAAGAGCCTTAGCTCGTGAAGAACTAAAGTACAAAGATGGAGCAATATTGACAGATGCAAAATCCATCGTCCAGTGGTGTAACACTACAATGGATCCAGGTAAGGAAGGTGAGTCTACGGTTTGTAGATTTTTTTGGTTGATAGATAATACTAACATTGCACCATATCAGGATTGTTGCACACTAACAAGATCCAGTGAGTTGCACTCTTTTAGAAGCTCTGATGCAGGTTCATGGAGTATCCACACACGAAAAATGGCATGCTATTGTCCATCATGTGTAGAGGAAAATTGGGATGACTGTGAGTCGACTGAATGGGTGGACAAATGGGATATACAGGTTTTGGACCCAATTGACACCTATCGTCCCCCACAAGCACTGGAAATGGTACAGATGGAATCGTCTATTGACTTTGATCGCTTGTCTAATCTAGTGCAACCTGGTAATATATATATTTATATATCTTTGTAATTTCAATATGTAACTTTATAACTTTTACTCAAGTATTTTCTGAATTAGTGACCGCATTTTGTACATTTGTCACTACAGGCCATGTTTTTGTTGTTATTGCACCTGAAGACAATGAAGAAGGGACAGATTATTATTTGTGTCGTTGTGTTCAAGCCAAATAAAAATTGGATCACTCGGTTATAGATGGTGAAGGTTTAGAGTACCATGTCGGTGCGGTGGTTGTAACCGGCACATGGCTTAGACGATATTCTATGAAGAACCCTAAATTGTGGTTATTCGAGGATTGGCAAACAGAGAGGAAGATTCTTCATTATTCAAATCTTGTTGTCGCATCAAATGTCCACTTGATAAAATATGGTGGAAAACCACATAATAAGAATCTTTGGAGAGTTCTCGAGTCAGACCACGAGGCAATACTTGAGACATTAAAATGTTGAGCAGATCCAGTTGGCTCATTAGATTGAATACAGAGAGAGGGAGAGAGAGAAAGAGTGATCAACTGGATTCAAATACATTGTTGCAACCTCTTCCCCAAGACTGTCCACATGACTAAGGTGGACCGTATTGTTATGATGCGTAAGTGATGAGATTTAATTTAAATCATAGATTTTATGTTTTGATTTGTTTAGAATCTAGATTTTATGTTTTGATGTCTCCAATTTTTTTAAAGCTAGAACAATATTTTTCATATTTTTTTATTGTGACGATATTTTTCTTTCATTGCATGTTCTCTTGGATGACAGGAGGGAGAGAAGAAAAATAAGTAGATTTCCAAACAGCCAGCCACCCTTCTTCATGTAATTTATTCATTTAAGGTAAAAGTCCCATTTCCTTTGTTTGGCTTTGGTATTTGGTTATTTAAAGTAATTATTCTAGTTGGACCTTTGTATGTTTGAATTTGGGATTGTTTAGTGTCTATTTGTTATGATTATACTAAATTATTAATTCTACGATGTTTCTATTATTTAATTATTTAAAACAAATTAAAACTTTTTGTATAAAATTATTATTTTTTATTTCTATCTATTTGTTATGATTATTTCTATTATTTAAAATAAAATAATTATATAATATCTCTATGATGAACTATTTATATTTCTAAACTTTACATATTTTACACCATGACCAACAATCAAACTATTATAACAATACAAATACATTTAAATAGTAATGTAAGAATGGCTTAGTTCACATAAAAAACAAGTCTATCTTAGATATTCTAAATACATCGCAAAATTTTATCGCTTCAAAAAAATTGGAATTTCTCCCATCTACTTGAGTTCCCATCAATTGTCCATAAAACTGGGAAAGGGAATAGGTGCTATGCTCCCAATCCCAACATCCTCCTGTCCACTACTAGGAGATGTGTGTAATGTAGGATTCAGCTCCATCAACTTAGTCATTTTTTTCACTAGTTGATTGGGACTCTCACCATTTGTTGCCAACTATGGTGACAATGCTTGGGGTTACACTTATTAAGTAAGAATATTTCCTAATCTAGGGATTAGAGCATTGAACATATCAGAATGTGATTTATGCTATGGGAGAAGAGGTATGTTGGGCATACTAATTGATTCTAGGGCTAGTGCAATTACATCTCCTTCCACTAGTGTTGTAAATATAATTTCTATAGTTGTTGAAGGTGCACCTCCAATATTTGGTCTATATCTCTTTCAAACATTTAGATTATCCTCTCTTTCTTTCCTCTTCTATTCCTTTAGTGCAACCTTCTCCGCAACTCATTTTCCCCTCTCTATAGCATCTAAGATCTCATTTCTTGCAATATTTTCCTCTCTCCCATCTTTCCTATCCCTGATCTTCTCCTTCATGTAAAGTGCATTAGCCTCAAATAACTTCTTAGTCTCTCTTGTTCCTTAGAATTTTGTATCATTTTCTTTGGTAGCTATAGGAATCTACTGGGTAAACCACTATGTTGTTTTCTGTCTAGTGGCATGTAACGTATAAAATCAACATCTCCATCATAGTCATTTTGGGCCTAGGTATCAAAAAATTGTTAACTATTTATTTCATCATGGTTGCCACCATTTGCAAAGCATTAGAGGACGTCCTTGGGGTCAACATGTGGTGGGGATGGAATTAAAAGGGAAACATTTTCATCCCCACAAGTATTTGGTTACCCAAGGTTTGTGACAACCTCCTACAACCAATCTAGTTGTGAATCTTGCATTAGCAAGCTTAATCTAATATCAATGTTTGTTGTATGCTCAAGGTTTTATCTCCTATAATAGTCCACTGGCTGGTTCAGGTTTTTTGGTTGGGTATTTTTAGGTGCAATTGTACCTAGTCCCTTCATATTTTGTCCATAACTCCTCAACAAAGTGTTAATTGGTTCATCTAATAAGCCATTGATTTTTAGGAAGGATTCAATAGTGATTTCCTCCCCCTCGCTTTACAACTCATCAATATTTGCATCATCTACAGTAGTTGTTTCTTCTGATCCACTACTTGTGGGTTGTGGTTTAGATCCCTATTTTCCATCCTCATCAACAATGAAGCACTTTCTTGGGCCTATATCATTCACTAAAACCTCCCTATTCAAAGACCATATCCCTATCCTATGGAAACCACTCATTATATTATCGGGTGCAAGTGCCAAATTGGAGGCTTTGCTGGATAACATTCCTAACTCCTCACGACCAATATTGATTTGAGGGTTCCTAGCCAACCACACATTCCAAATATGTTTTAAGTAAGATTTTAATGGTGAGAAAAAACTAACATCCAATGATTGACACCTATAGATGGTATACGCTACAAGTGACACACAATCTATGCCAAACTTATTTGCTTTATCAATTATTTTCCATGTCATATGGATTCCATGATCATCAAATACTAGAAGACACCTTTTTGAGAGAAACACCCCACATGGAATTGTTCTTACAAAGTGGTCTAGCCAATTCAAGAATAATTATTTCATCATCCATCCATGTACTTGGATTGCCATGCAGGCCTTGAGATCATAATTGAAAATGTAGTTTTTTATATGTCTCTTAGCCTTGAACAAATAAAAATTGGAATTCTCTAACCAACAGTAATGTAAGGAGACCCACCCTGCTAGTTTAGGCCACTATGCCCAAACTAACCTACAATAACCTCTCTCACTTTTTGGAGATCACACTCCGTTTTCATTTTACGACGCCATCTCGGGTGATGTTGAAACTTGCAATGTCGGCTAGTACAAAGTTGCCAACTGCCAAATCTCTCTCACCTTTCCTCGTGGGATCAAACTGTCTGCTCCGTTAGCTCCACGTGGTTGGGTAAACCCTATTCCCAACCTCGTCCTATCCCCTTTAGTGCTCGAACGTTCTCAGGCACGCTAATCCAGAATGTCCCCAAGGGTCACTAAATGCCATAGGGTTGCGATCTTTGACGGGGCATATCTCGAAGCTCGTGTGAGGTATGGATGCGATTCCAGTTCCTACAGGACCGTGTTGTGGAGACCTACAATAAACTCTCTCATTTTTTGGAGATCACACTCCATTTTTGTTTTACAATGCCATCTCGGGTGATGCTGAAACTTGCAGTGTGGGCCAATACAAAGTTGCCAACTACCAAATCTCTCTCACCTTTCGTCGTGGGATCGAACTATCTACTCCGTTAGCTCCAAGTGGCTAGGTAAACCCTATCCCCAACCTCGTCCTATCCCCTTCAGTGCTCGAACGTTCTCAAGCACGCCAATCCGGAATGTCCCCAAGGGTCACTAAATGCCATAGGGCTGCGATCTTTGACGGGGTATATCTCAGAGCTCATGCGAGGTATGGATGCGATTCTAGTTCATACAGGACCGTGTTGCGGAGACCTACAATAACCTCTCTCACTTTTTGGAGATCACACTCCTTTTTCATTTTACGACCCCATCTCGGGTGATGCTGAAACTTGCAATATCGGCTAGTACAAAGTTGCCAACTGCCAAATCTCTCTCACCTTTCCTCGTGGGATCAAACTGTCTGCTCTGTTAGCTCCGCGTGGTTGGGTAAACCCTATCCCCAACCTCATCCTATCCCCTTCAGTGCTCGAACGTTCTCAGGCACGCCAATCCAGAATGTCCCCAAGGGTCACTAAATGCCATAGGGCTGTGATCTTTGACAGGGCATATCTTGGAGCTCGTGCGAGGTATGGATGCGATTCCAGTTCCTACAGGACCTTGTTGCGGAGACCTACAATAACCTCTCTCACTTTTTGGAGATCACACTCCATTTTTGTTTTACAATGCCATCTTAGGTGATGCTGAAACTTGCAGTGTGGGCCAGTACAAAGTTGCCAACTGCCAAATCTCTCTCACCTTTCGTCGTGGGATCGAACTGTTTGCTCCATTAGCTCCGAGTGGCTGGGTAAACCCTATCCCCAACCTCGTCCTATCCCCTTCAGTGCTCGAACGTTCTCAGGCACGCCAATCTGGAATGTCCCCAAGGGTCACTAAATGCCATAGGGCTGCGATCTTTGACAGGGCATATCTCAGAGCTCGTGTGAGGTATGGATGCAATTCTAATTCCTACAGTACCGTGTTGTAGAGACCTACCATAACCTCTCTCGCTTTTTGGAGATCACATTATGTTTTCATTTTACAACGCCATCTCGGGTGATGCTGAAACTTGTAGTGTTGGCCAGTACAAAGTTGCCAACTGCCAAATCTCTCTCAGCTTTCATCGTGGGATCAAACTGTCTGCTCCATTAGCTCTGGGTGGCCGGGTAAACCCTATCCCCAACCTTTTCTTATCCCCTTCAGTGCCCAAACGTTCTCAGGCACGCCGAATCAGAATGTCCCTAAGGGTCACTAAATGCCACAGGGCTGCGATCTTTGATAGGGTATATCTCGGAGCTCGTGCGAGATATGGATGAGATTCCAATTCCTACTAGACTATGTTGCAGAGACCTAAAACAATATCTCTCACTTTTTGGAGATCACATTTTGTTTTCATTCTACAATGCCATCTTGGGTGATGCTGAAACTTGTTGTGTTGGCCAGTACAAAGTTGCCAACTGCCAAATCTCTCTCATCTTTCGTCGTGGGATCAAACTATCTGCTCCATTAGCTCTGGGTGCCCGGGTAAACCCTATCCCCAACCTCTTCCTATCCCCTTCAGTGCTCGAACATTCTCAGGCACACTAAACCAGAATGTCCCTAAGGGTCACTAAATGCCATAGGGCTGCGATCTTTGACGGGGCATATCTCGAAGCTCGTGCGAGGTATGGATATGATTCTAGTTCCTATAGGACATTGATGATAGAAATATTACAAGCGGAAGCAATTTCTTTCTAGATAGGAGACTGATTTCATGGACAAGAAAGAATAAAATTGTATTTCTCAATCCATGACAAAGGTTGAGCATGTTGTTGCAGTAGTTACTTGTTCTAACATTGTATGGATCAATAAATTTTTGAAAGGTATGAAGGCAGAGATTACTAAACCTGTTGTGATATATTGTCATAACATAGGTGCTATAAATATATGATGCACACAAAGACCAAGCACATTGTAATCAAGTATCATTACTTGAGAAAGTTAGTACAAGACAAAGAAGTGAGACTTGAGTATGTGAACACAAAGGTGTTATTTAGTATGGAGCTTGATCTGTCCCCAAGTGGGAGATTCTTAGATTGTGGTGATTGATCAGGGAAGTACTGTATATACTCCATAGAGAAAGTTTTTTGGGGCTACTATATTGGTATTTTATGACCGACATTTTGTAACTAATTTTAACCTTGAAGCAACAAAAATGCCTATACAAAAGGGCTTAGGGTTAGGGATTGTTTCATTGTGGGTGATGCAAAAATTATTTATTGTAATGGTATTAAGATATAAGGGATTACAATTTGTAATCACGTTGTAATAACTAGATCATAATAATATTGGACTTGTTGTTTAGTGGATGTAGCCCAAGGTTTGGATGAACCATATTAAATCTTGGTGTCTCATGTTCTCTTCTGTGCAATTCAATATTTTCTAATATTATTTATATTTGCATATAATTGTTATTTTTGTTCATGGTTCTGTCCTAACAAAAGGAACATATAGCTTATATATTCACTGAGGCATTACCTAATGATGCTTTTGAGTATCTAAGAGGTAAATTAGGGGTCATTCCCATATTTGAGGCAATCTAAGAAGAGATACAACATTGCATCAATTGATATGTTCAAAATATTTTAAATATTGATGTAGAGGCAATACTTTAAGAGTTGCCTTGAGCTATGAAAATATGGACAATTGTATGAGAAAATGAGATTGCAAGGAATCAAGTCAAAGATGATAGAGGAAGTAATATAATTTCAAGATCAGTTAGACAATGAAAAAGAGAGAATGATGTGTATAAGTGGATGATGTCTTTGGAATTGTTTTCAATGAGGGAGAATGTGTATATAGTTACCATTAAATATATGTAGATATAAGAGGGATCCAATAGAGAGAATTATGTGCTAAGTTACCATCCAACAAAAGAGGGAGAATTTGAGTTACAAGTAGAGATGTCAAAGAGGGAGCCAATACAATTGGTAATACAATTGGTGTTAGAAATCCATGCACCCCATGCACCTAATGATGAGAATCAAAATCTGAAGCTATAGATGAGAATAAGAAGAGGAGACTGACATGTATAAGGTACCTTATGCTTCAGTTGTAGGGAGTTTAATGTATGACATGGTATGTATTAGGCTGATTATTGCACATACAGTGGGAGTTGTTAGCAGTTATATGAGTCATTGTGGAATTGAGCATTGGAATGCAGTCAAATAGATTTTCAAATATTTGAGAGGAACATGTAGTAAGTGTTTACATTTCGGGGGCTCTACTACTGATTTACAGGGATATGTTGACTCATATTTGGTATGGGATATTGATACTAGGTAGAGTACAAGTTATGTATATATTGTTGGTGGGGAAACAATGAGATAGGTTTCTCAATTATAGAAGGTGAATGTTTTATCCACTACAGAGGAAAAGTATGTGGCTATTACAAAGGCAGCCAAGGAGATTATATGGTAGAAGAAGATAAAAGCTACCTATTTAAGGAGGCATAAGGGATGTTTTTTAGGGTTGGCTCATTATTGATTGGCAATTTTTGTGGAGAGCTTGTGAAGAATAGAGTTGTTGAAAAAAAGTGAGAAGATTGGTGAAGTGTGATTTCTTGAAGAGTTGATAAGAAGATCAAAGATGAACATAATGAAGTCCAGTCAATGAACTGAAAATGGAGCCAAATGGAGATCTGAATTTGCAAAGTGAGTTGTATCTTAACAAATAAAACCTAGTTGTTACTTTCCAACCATTGTGGCAGTAAAATCCTTTAATCAAGGTTGACTTAACAATCATTTTCAAATCCTTTAATCAAGGTGACATTATAAAAGAATTGTCTAAAGACCTCTAACTGGACCAGTCCTAATAGGGTGATTAAATCCTTTAATAGGGTCACACCTAACATCATGTTTTGCAACCTTTAACATAGTTGACTCTTAATCGAGTTCACTTCAGAAGAGTGAAAAGTGGTAGCATGTTACTTGGTCGTTTGTCCTCAATTGGGTTTCCATGTAAAATATTGGTGTCATATATGTGTAAATGTTATATGTATGATGCATGTGATGTATTGCTGTTTTATTTTCGTTAGTCAGAATATACAAAATATTGAGCTAAGTGATGAATGAATATGTTGAGTTTCTATATTGGTCGAGTGGTTTTATGAGTTTGAAGTTGTTTGAAGTTAGTAAAAGTTGAATTGGTACATCTAAATCAAGGGTAACTGATTCACCTCCCCTCTCCCAACTCCTACTCCAAATTCTTCTCCCAAACACATTGAGAAAGGGTTAATTAAGAGTAACCTATCTAACTCACTTTCTTGATCCAAATTAATGAGTGAAGGTTTCTAATTGTCTTAGAAAGACAAGAGCATACTTCCCTGCCAAATATATGAACCCTTAATCATGAGGTTTTAAGTGCCTATGAAAAATGAAATCTAACAACAAAAAAACATAATATTTATTTGTGTATCCAAGGAAACCTATAAAACCATGAGTTAATAATCTTACTAATGTAATCCTTTAACAAGAGAACATGTGAGTTAGGGTGTATAATATCAAATCAAAGCACAATAAAACTTGCAAAACCACTTGTTAGCCATTGTGAAAAACCAAAATGCAAGTGAAATGTAAGAAAAGTAATCTATCCAACTACGAAAATGCAGGAAAATAGGTCTATACAAAAAAGTACAACTCACCAAAATATCATACGATAGATCTCTAAAAGCTAGGCGACAAAAAAGGCCCAGGTAATAGAGTTGTTTAACTAGTACAATGAATTGCAAGAAGGCAGACAATAATCTGGAAAGCAATCAGGTGACATAATAGAAAAGGTAGAATATTGCTTATAGAGGGAAATATCGTATATAGGCCAGAGAAGGGTCATACAATATTTCATGTTGGAAAATGCAAATAACATACCTGTCAGTAAGAAAATGAAAAATTGATGCAAAATGGAGCTAGAAACTTGGTTCTACCCAACGATGGTTGAGCACACTTCTATAAACCATTCTATCCAAGATATCCAATGAAGATGGAGTCTTGAGTGATGACTTATAGCTCTCTATATATAATGTGCAATAGCTAAAATAACATTAATTGTGGCTCTTGAATTAACCCAAAGATGGAGACCCTTGCAAGGTGCACCCTAAAATGAGAAATTTAAAGAGTACAAGCAATGAGAGTGCAAGTGTCTAAGAATCCAAGTGAAACGCAATACAAAGATAATCCAAAATGAAAATATAAGGTTAAACTATTATGAAATGCAAGAACAATAAAAGGAAACTAAACTAACAAGATGACAATTACTATCCCTTGGTTAAAGGGAGGGAGGGGGGGGGGGGGGGGGGGGGGAGGTAAAAAAGGCAAAAACCTTTTTGAAAAGTTAAGATTCCACTCACTTTGGAAAGTTTGCATTTAAGTTGTCGACAACTTGCTTTAAATTTTTATTTTTAAAGTAGAAAAAAACCTTTTCATGTTCACATAGAATAAAGGGGATTTTTATTTAATTAAAATGGAGCATGTTCTTTCAATTAAACAAAAATTAGGATAAGGCAATCAAACTATAGGATAAAATTGAACAATTGATTAAATGATGTTTTGACTAAAGATGAATGATTAAATAACTATGTAGATTTGACTAAGCATAATATGGTCTAGTATTTGGATTAAAAGTGCTGGAAAATGGGAGCCTAAAGTTTACTGGACCAAAATTACGTGATTACAATAAATACATTTCATAACTATACATGTATCTACACAAATTAATGTGTAAAGAATATAGGGAGATATTACTAAACCGATTGAATTATAGTCTGAGTAAAATCTAGAGAGACAAATTAGATAATTGATATTATCCTCAAAAGTGAGGATCCTCTCAAAATTGATTGTTGGAGAACCAATTCATATATCTCCAATCCTTACAACTACTGGGAAGTCTACCACCTCACATACTTCCTTAACAATATGTCTTAGCTAAGGTGTTATACAATTAATGCTAAAATTGGATTTAATTCGAGATTAGGCATCCAATTTGGAGTAATATTTATGTTGTATGAATATATTTATGATTTTGGATTCACGTGTCTTCTTGTTGATGAATAATTTAAGACACCATTTTCTACCTAGATTTGATTAAAATTAGTGATGGAATAATATCGAATTATAATAGTCTATGTGAATAGAAAATAAGCCAAAGAGGTGAGAAGGAGATATGATAAAGGAGAAGCACAAGGAAGTGCAATTGTCCAAACAAACAAACATATTAAATTATATACATACATAATACACATCTATATATACATGTACATATATATACATACACAGACATATACAACACATGTATGTATATATATATATATATATATATATATATATATATATATATGCACACACACATGTGTGTGTACATATAGACACACACATTTAACAAGGTGAAAAATGGTCATTTATAAATATATAAATATGCACAGTTGTACGACTATGACTTGATATGTCTAGATACATGAAAAGAGACAAGAAAAGGATGAACAAAGACGAGGGGATGCAAAAAAGAGGAGGAGGCTAATGAAAGATAAAGTGTGGTCATAGTTTCCAATATAATTGACTAAGCAAAAGAATAAAGATTAATGATTAATTTTAAGTTAAGAGTGAAGGGAAACATTCAGAGGGAGATCAAATATGAAAACAAGTGACTGGTAATTTTGAGACCTTTTAACCCTCCTTAGCATGGTTTTGGTCCTTTTCTCTTCTTCCAATCTTTCTAAAATCTCTAAGTTGTCACTAATTTCTATGCATGCCCCTCATTGGTGTTATTTTATTATCTTTTGGCACATTCATCACTTTTTGTTTCTTTTTGCACCACCCCAAAGACCTCGAGATAACCTCAGGTACATGTCAACCCAATCAACCTATACAATTATAGATCAACCAAGTCAGCCTATACCCAAAGGGTTTTGGTTCTTGGGACTCACGTTGTCTTGGGTGTTTAATTTGCTTTTCTCGATGTCTTGGTGAACTTGCTTTATTTATTTTTATCCTGAAAACTACTATTCAAGGGAGCTTGAAATTATCATTTTCATACCATGCACACACATGAGGATATCATACACACACAAGTGATATCTACAAGAAATACATGAAGCATATTATGTTGGAAATGAAGATAGTAACTAAGAGGGGAGGGGCAAATCAGTTACCACAAAACAATTCCTTGTCCCTGAATGTCAAATCAAACCTTTAATTGATAATGTTATACTTGTCCAGGTCGGTTAAAACTAAGATATTATTGTAACTCGGTTAACAAAGTAGCCTTGTGAATATTAATAAGTTTTAACCTTTAGTAAATTAGTTGCAGAAACATAAAGCATGAAGCAAATAACATAAACATGGATGACACCAAGATTTAACATGGAAACCTAATTTGGGAAAACCACCATGCAATTAGTTACAACATTTTTCACTCTTCTGAACTGAGCTCTGTTAGGAGCCAACCTTGTTAAAGGTTACAATATATTGTTAAGTATGACCCTATTAGAGGATTTTGATCACCTTGTTAGGGATGGTTTGGTTAGAGGTCTTCAAACACTTTAATCTTGAAATGTCACCTTTTTAAAGGATTTACAATCTGACTGTTAAGTCAACCCTATTAAGAGATTTCTTCATTGTTACAATGGTTAGAAGGTAACAGTAATCTGACCTCGTTTATGAAGTAACTTCCTTTGTAGATTCAAATCTCTGTCATGACTTGACCTCTGGATACTTACTGATCAAAATATTATTTACAACTTATCTTCCACACTTTCCTGCTCTGTCTTTTTCCTTGCTCACATATCCATCTTATTCCATGTATTCTACTTCCATATTTTATCCTCACTACTTGAGATTTCATATATATGAAAAGATTTGACAAGTAAGCTTGAATACCCTTTAAAATACCAATTAAACATCCAAATAGTTGGCCTCAATCATTCAACTATTAGACAAGTGCATTCTGTTGACACTTAGTCAATACTGAGATTGATCACTCGATTGACACTGGAAGTCCTTTGATGCTCGACCACTTGATTAATACTACAATCTGGATATCCTTCATTTCCCGACTACTCAGTTAACATTGAATACCCTTCATTATCGGACTGCTCGATCAACACATAATTGCTTGGTTAATACTGCAAGTTCTTCATTGCTCGGTTAATACTGACATCTGTGTAACATCAATGACAATATACAATTTGAAGAATTGTTTCCAACACATTTAAGATCTCAATCATTTATCAAGTCAAAGCCTTCTTGCATCAAGCTTCTTCCATCAAGGTGGTGGTGGAGTTTGGCTTCCAGGGAGGAGATATTCCATTCTTCCAGTCAAGTTGTTCATATCTTCATCAAGGCAAATTGAGAGAATTCACATCCAGGAGGTTTTATCTTATATGATTTCTCTTTTTTCTTGTGCCGAGTTAAGGCTACTACACTAATATACTTGATGACATACTAACCTTAATTGCATCTACATTGGTGATTATATTTTCCATTATTAGTTTCATTTCTACTAATTGCTAGCATTTCCTTTATCATTTCAATTTCAATTTCAGGGTTAGTTCCTCAATCTAGGGCTTGACCAAGGCAAGCCCTTCCCCAACAACCAAAACCATTTTGCTCTTATATGCAAGTTCAAGATAAGAGTTTTAGATATAAATTTTCCATTTCATAGAGGTTTTTAGATCTATAGAATTTGGGGAGCCATGTAAAAGTCAACTAGGTTGACACATACCTAGAAAATTGACCTATACTTATACAGATTTTGGAATTCAACCTGTACCGAGGCAAAATCAGAGATCAACTATAGCTATATCAATTTTTTCGTAGGTACAAGTTGACTTCAAAAACCTGTACAGGTATAGGTCACATTTCTAGGTATATGTCAACCTAGTAGTGCCACTGGATTGACAATGCACATAACATGGTTTATTTCCTTGGGTGCACATGGTTTCATTTTGGTGGGCTGCAACTCAAAGGGTTGTGAGGGCTATGGGATCTATTGTGGAAATCGCCACATCATCACCTCCCTCAGAGGGGGTCATATTGTGGTGTCCCTCACCACATTAAATTATCTACAGATTATATTCTTTCATATATTTGAAATAATGTTGCTAGCTTATTGAAATCTTTACAATAAGCCACCTAACTCTTTGTTCTTGTAAAATTTGATCGCCACATTTGGGGCCAATTCAGCCTATCACGATCTTGCATATACCCCATAACAACCCCCAAAACATCACTTGATCTCTTACATTTAAAAAACATATGTATCATGTAATACCAACATGGATGTAAGCCTTGCACGATCTTGAAGATCAAACTCATATAACTATTCCCTGGAAAAGAAACAATCCCAACAAGCCATCTCCTAATACTAGATGCACAAGGAGATACCCATTTCAAGACATCCCTTAAATGCATCCTCCCTAATTAACAATCTCCATAGTTGAAAGACCTCAATATTGTGTCTTAAATAGCTTTAACAATCATAGACACAAACCCTTGTCCACATTATGCTATAAAGAGGGCCTCACTCTAGATATTATCAAAATCAGAATGGGTAATATTAAAAGATATGGCTCAACACTTGAATCCAATACATCTCGAGTCAATTCTAGTAGGAAATTGAAAAATGATATCCATAAAGATTCTATGTACAACTTGCATTTTCCTTCACTTGTCATTGAAAAAAACCAAATTAGACATTAGGCACGAGTACTACCCGGTACACCGTTTCCCATTTCCCATTGGACATTATTAGTCCCTGCGTTTAAAAAGGCAGAGACTATTATTTTGCGATGAATTATAAACATTAGTTGTCAATTGAAATTTTAGAAAATAATAACATATCCTATGGTCAGCAATAACATATCCTATAGTCAACAGTATTTGATATGTCAAATTTGAAATTTATATGATTTTTTTGCTTTTTCCTATTGGTGGGCTGCAATTTCCCAGTGGTTTAAGTTGTTTTCTATATTAAAAATTAATAAAAAAAGAAAGGACAAGCGACTACATTTAGAGAAAAACAACTATCAAGCTTTTGAGGAGGACAAGTCTACACACTTGAATATTTAATGACTATTGAATGCCGCATTAAATCGTTAGGTTGGCTTTGGTACAAATCTCGGTGCCGATAGATTTTCTCTACATTTTCCCATTAATTTCCTAGCGGGGCCAAATGTGTCGGTGTATATGACGAATGCTTTTGCTCTGCACATTTGCTCTATAAAATTAGAAGATTTTGCGGTTCGGTAGGTTATAACGACAGTGGTCTGGATATTGTTTCAATTTTAGCTTTTGATTCATACACAATGAAGCCAGTGAAGTCTCCTGATGGCAATATTTTTAAAATCTTTGATAGAAGAAACATAGATTCTCTGCTAGCACCCATTTCATAACTCGTCATTTTCTTTTCTCAATCTTTCTACGGATGAATTCTTGTACTCCTTTTTTGGATAATTCTTTTACTCTTTTACTCTTTTTTGGAATAAGCTAAGAGCTGTAATTACAATTGGTAAAATTGTCAGGGATAATACCAAGGATTTTAAAGAAATTTATTGAACAGGAAGAGGCTTTACAAGGTAATTTAAAAGTATAGCTCTGCTTCCTCTTATGTTTAAAATGTCATGAATTTGTATACTTGCAAAAAGTTGTCATCAATTTATATGTTTTTATCATTCATGAACAATTTTGCAGTTTTAAATCACAGTCTCTGTCATTCCATTCGGCGGCTTCTTTGAATTTTGTGTAGTGTGGAGGTCAATGTTTGGAGTCTCGTAGTCTTCTCAGAACAGTAGCATTAAGGTGCTCAAGTCTCCGTTGTTGAAATACGTGGCCTTTAGGATTCATGTGCTTCAGGCTGTTAAAAATATCGCTTATTCGCATTTCTACGCGAGAGAGAACATGGTTGAGGCCTCCTGTGACCAAAACCTTCAAGGGTTTCTGGATACGGTTCAGACCACGCTTCGATTTCCCGCCAATTTGGTAAGAATGATTCTGTTGTAAGTTTTGAAAAATCTTTCCGTTTCCAGAATTTTTCTTCAAAGTTTCAAAAATCTTTGCATTTTCTTAAATCTGTTTGTAACGTTTGAAAAATCTTTCAGTTTTTGGAAATTGCCTTTTTAGTTTCGAAGATCTTTCCGTTTTTTAAAATTTGCCTCTATAAAGTTTTAAAAATCTTCTCGTTTTCGAAATTTGCCCAAGTTTTGAAAATCTTTCCATTTTCGAAATTTGGCTGCAATTTCTCTAGGATTTCAATAATTTTTTTCCTCATTGAGATATTTATTTATCATTCCCAACTCAAATATTCTATTCAAATCCATGACAAGTTAAAGCTTTGTGAATATTTAGCCAGAAGCTTCTGTATTTGCTAAATCTTGGTTATGTTTCCTAAATTTAGTCTGTTGCTCTATTTTTCAAGTTAGCTTTGCATGCGTGAAGATCACAGCATTGCATCTGCTTCCGTGCTAGAAAGAGTTAGCGAACTGCTAAGATGGTGGCACCTAGAGTCCGCACTAGCAGCTTCTCTCGACGTGCCTTCGCCCATCCATTCTTTCATACAAGATTGCATGCACAGGTGTTACGATGCATGCGCAGGATTCATGATGGAGAAAGCTGCCATGGCAGAGGCTTCTATTGTGCTGGCCATTCATAACTTCCATTCTAGTGAAAAACACAAGCCCCTTTTGTCCATTCATAACCTGTGTTCAGTTAAAAACAATACGGAAAGTGTGTGCTACGATTCTATTATGACAAGAACGCAGAGGTTAAATTAGACTACACTACTTGAACAATATAAGGAAAGAATTTTAATAATATATTATTAGTTATTTTTAGCATTATTTATTAAAGATTATCACTACTGATTTTTAAAAAAAACTTACAAGAGATTTCAAAACCATTTCATAACGATCTAAACATTACTAGAAATTTGCGAACCATTGATATAATAATTATTGGTGCAGTAATCAACCAAAGTTATCCGTGCTTACACACAATGTCTTAGTAATTAACTAATTTTTGATTTGTTGGTTACAGGCAAGGCTACAACAGGCAAGGCAGAAGAATTGAATATTAGGAAGGGGAATGATAGGGTACAGTTTGCACAGTTGAAGGGAATGGCAGACAACCTTTCACTGGGTTTGGTTCAGGTAGGATTCCAAGTAAGAAAATATCTTCTGTTTGGGCCGATGGATCATGTCATGCCTAACCTCATTAGAAGGGTTGAAGAAAACAAAGAGCTTCTCTCCACAACTAGTGGAGATCGTCAACTCATCAAGTAAAAACAAACATGCCCAAAACACTATTTAATAATTCTTTTAGCAAAAAAAATTTGTTCTTGGGTGAACCCACAATAATGGGTTCCACTTTAGTGGGACGAACAAAAATGAAAATAATTTCAAAATGAGAAATTAAGTTTACCATATGTTCGCGCGAACACATTTCGTATGTTCGCGCGAACATATGTGATATATATGTTCACGCAAACATGATTTGCATGTTCGCGCGAACATAGGTTCACGCAAACATGGTAAGCGTGTTCGCGCGAATGCCGTGTTCGCGCGAACATGCAAAATCGCAAAAATTTTAACCTTTTTTCTTTTTTTCTTTTTTTTGCTCTTTTGACTGCCATAATTGTAGGAGAATGATCTCCTACTGTAAAATAAAAAATGTCAAAATGTGCTTCTCGGAGCAAGCTTTCCAACGACTATAATTTTATTACATAATTTAATCATTAAGACTTTCAAATATGAGTTTAACTCATTATAGGTTCATTACCGATTGAACATCAACCGACTTTGACACCTCGGGAAAATTAGTAAATTAGGTCAAAAAAAAATTGAAAAATATGGAGGCACTGGCTTATTGAGATACCTTTCTATTCAAAAAAAAAAATGGTTTATGATAAATTGACTTCAAATTATCTGTGTCAAACGGAATGTATGTCTGAATTACGGTTCATGTCATTTCAAAACTTCATAAACTATACAATATTCAACAAAAATAAATCAAACCAAATGTAGACATTGGATATTGATGCTACAAATCCAACGCAAAAAGAATTACTTCATTATCATTTCTAGAAAAAAAGTTATGTGTGTCAAACAGACTGTCACTTTTTAAAATATTGAATTTTATTATGTACCACTTTTTGGAGGAGATAAAAAAAATTTACATAAATAATTCTTTTTTTTTAGATTAAAAAATATGGTTACAAAGTAGGAACAAAGTACTCAAAATCACTAGTTTATGTCATCTTGAAATTATTTATAGTTTTGGAGATATAGTCACTTGAACGTGACGTTTGTTGCAAAAATATTGATTTCAGAGTCAAAATTGGTCAAAAAGTGGCCGGGTGGCTGGGTAAACCCTATCCCCAACCTCGTCCTATCCCCTTCAGTGCTCGAACGTTCTCAGGCACGCCAATCCGGAATGTCCCCAAGGGTCACTAAATGCCATAGGGCTGCGATCTTTGATGGGGCATATCTCGGAGCTCGTGTGAGGTATGGATGCGATTCTAGTTCCTACAGGACCATGTTGCCGAGAAATACAATAACCTCTCTCACTTTTTGGAGATCACACTTCGTTTTCATTTTACGACGCCATCTCGGGTGATGCTGAAACTTGCAATTTCGGCTAGTACAAAGTTGCCAACTGCCAAATCTCTCTCACCTTTCCTCGTGGGATCAAACTGTCTGCTCTGTTAGCTCCGCGTGGTTGGGTAAACCCTATCCCCAACCTCATCCTATCCCCTTCAGTGCTCGAACGTTCTCAGGCACGCCAATCCAGAATGTCCCCAAGGGTCACTAAATGCCATAGGGCTGCGATCTTTGACAGGGCATATCTCGGAGCTCGTGCGAGGTATGGATGTGATTCTAGTTCCTACAGGACCTTATTGTGGAGACCTACAATAACCTCTCTCACTTTTTGGAGATCACACTCCATTTTTGTTTTACAACGCCATCTCGGGTGATGCTGAAACTTCAGCGTGGGCCAGTACAAAGTTGCCAACTGCCAAATCTCTCTCACCTTTCGTTGTGGGATCGAACTGTCTGCTCCGTTAGCTCCGAGTGGCCGGGTAAACCCTATCCCCAACCTCGTCCTATCCCCTTCAGTGCTCGAACGTTCTCAGGCACGCTAATCCGGAATGTCCCCAAGGGTCACTAAATGCCATAGGGCTGCGATCTTTGACGAGCCATATCTCGGAGCTCGTGCGAGGTATGGATGCGATTCCAGTTCCTACAGGACCGTGTTGCAGAGAACTACAATAACCTCTCTCACTTTTTGGAGATCACACTCCGTTTTCATTTTACGATGCCATCTCGGGTGATGCTGAAACTTGCAATTTCGGCTAGTACAAAGTTGCCAACTGCCAAATCTCTCTCACCTTTCCTCGTGGGATCGAACTGTCTGCTCTGTTAGCTCCACGTGGTTGGGTAAACCCTATCCCCAACCTCATCCTATCCCCTTCAGTGCTCGAACGTTCTCAGGCACGCTAATCCAGAATGTCCCCCAAGGGTCACTAAATGCCATAGGGCTGTGATCTTTGACAGGGCATATCTCGGAGCTCGTGCGAGGTATGGATGCGATTCCAGTTCCTACAGGACCTTGTTGTGGAGACCTACAATAAACTCTATCACTTTTTTGATATCACACTCCATTTTTGTTTTACAACACCATCTTGGGTGATGCTGAAACTTGCAGCGTGGGCCAGTACAAAGTTGCCAACTGCCAGATCTCTCTCACCTTTCGTCGTGGGATCAAACTGTCTGCTCTGTTAGCTCCGAGTGGCCGGGTAAACCCTATCCCCAACCTTGTCCTATCCCCTTCAGTGCTCGAACGTTCTCAGGCACGCCAATCCGGAATGTCCCCAAGGGTCACTAAATGCCATAGGGCTACGATCTTTGACAGGGCATATCTCGGAGCTCGTGTGAGGTATGGATGCGATTCTAATTCCTACAGGATTGTGTTGCAGAGACCTACAATAACCTCTCTCACTTTTTGGATATCACATTATGTTTTCATTTTACAATGCCATCTCGGGTGATGCTGAAACTTGTAGTGTTGGCCAGTACAAAGTTACCAACTGCCAAATCTCTCTCATCTTTCGTCGTGGGATCAAACTGTCTACTCCATTAGCTTCGGGTGGCCAGGTAAACCCTATCCCCAACCTTATCTTGTCCCCTTTAGTGCTCGAACGTTCTCAGGCACGCCGAACCAGAATGTCCCTAAGGGTCACTAAATGCCACAGGGCTGCGATCTTTGACAGGGTATATCTCGGAGCTCGTGCGAGATATGGATGAGATTCCAATTCTTACAGGACTGTGTTGCAGAGACCTACAATAACCTCTCTCACTTTTTGGAGATCACATTTCGTTTTCATTCTACAATGCCATCTCGGGTGATGTTGAAACTTGTGTTGGCCAGTACAAAGTTGCCAACTGCCAAATCTCTCTCATCTTTCGTCGTGGGATCAAACTGTCTACTCCATTAGCTCCGGGTGGTCGGGTAAACCCTATCCCCAAACTCTTCCTGTCCACTTCAGTGCTTGAATGTTCTCAGGCACACTGAACTAGAATGTCTTTAAGGGTCACTAAATGCCATAGGGCTGCGATCTTTGACGGGGCATATCTCGAAGCTCGTGCAAGGTATGGATGCGATTCTAGTTCCTATAGGACCGTGTTGAAGAGACCTACAATAACCTCTCTCTCTTTTTGGAGATCACATTCTGTTTTCATTTTACAACGCCATCTTGGGTGATGCTGAAACTTGTAGTGTTGGCTAGTACAAATTTGCCAACTGCCAAATCTCTCTCATCTTTCGTCGTGGGATCAAACTGTCTGCTCCATTAGCTCCGGGTGGCCGGGTAAACTCTATCCCCAACCTCTTCCTATCCCCTTCAGTGCTCGAACGTTCTCAGGCACACTGAACCAGAATGTCCCTAAGGGTCACTAAATGCCATAGGGCTGGGATCTTTGATGGGGCATATCTCGAAGCTCGTGAACGATTATCAATATGTGAAAAAATGGAACTCGTTGTATTTTGAAGTACTGAGAAGATGGCCTTGCCCTTCCCCAGGAGTTTCAGAAATGGGAGACATTAGGTAAGAGAGTGAAAATGTTACTATCGCTTCAACGCACATGACGCAATTGGAAATGCAAATTTTGATCATAATCATTTTGTGATAAGGGAGAGACTAGGGATGATCATTGTTACTATCTCTTTAGTAGTGGAATTTTGTTTTCTCTTGAATTTGGTGGTGGGGGATCAGTGGTAAGACTCCTTGGATATTCCTTCTTATGATGTTAGTGACAAGTGTTGCTCTTTGAAAACACTTGTACAATCTTTTTTAAATTATTAGATAAAAACAGAGAATTGTAAGTATTAAACATGATTAGCCTTTAGTTCCTAGAAGATCTTTATTTCCCCATCAATGCATTTAGAAAGTTAAGTTTTAAGAAGATCATAAATAGAAAAAATTAGAGAAGCGATTTAAACATTTATATTGATTGGAAACATGTGAGTCTTGAGTTTCCTCTACCTTTTAAAGAACGTTCCTTAGCTAGCAGACCTAATTCCACATTCCATAAGACTGTCATTGCGCTAAAGATTTAGGAAACCAACTGCTCTAAGATAAAGCTTCCCGGTCAATAATAATCTAGCCTATTGAGGTACATAATACTTCTCAATTAAACTTGTGTTAATTCAGTATTAATTTTGTAATTAACTATAATTTCAGTATCTGTGTACAGGGGGTGACTGAGAAAACTATTTGAGGTCCAATTTGAAAATATATTTGTAAGGATCTCGACCAAGGTTCACAACTTCGATGATTAATACATTCATTTAGGCCAGAACCTCACTACAAAAAATATATATAAAAAAGGTAGTGAATAACGTCATGTCTAGACCCAAATCAACTAATGAAAGTCAAATTAGCATAATGTGGAACAACAATATATGCATTGAGTGGGTTGTCATAAAAAAGCTTCATAATAAAATTCATGTCTAGAATTAAAAGACCTTAAAGAACATTTATGCTTGTAACACAAATGGCCATTCAAAACTGAATATGATTACAATATGTGAAATAGCATTACAAGAACTTGTAATGCTCTTGTGAACATCGTGTTAATTCTTGTAAGAATCCCTAAGATGCTTGTTATACTCAAAATTTTGTTGAAATTGAATTAATTTTTATCCTGTCGGTTAATTGGCTTAGGGTGATATATGCTTCTTGGATGGAATAATGAGTTCGTGATTAACTCTGTATTAAGATTCATAGCATCTTCTAGTTACTTGCAAAGGAAATTTATAAATTACTTGCTAATATCATATGGCTTGCTTGAGAAAGATGTCTGTGTTCTTATTGATGGGTACTAATGACTATCCACATTTAGTTCTTCAATATCCTATTTGACAAGCTTTCCATAGACATTTCTTTGCCATACTAAGTATTTTTGAAAACATATTTGAGTAGAAGGACTACAGTAGATACTACATGATGTTTTAACAAATAAAGTAATGGGTTAAAGAATATTATTTCCAAGGTATTATGTCATAGTATTTTAATTGTAATGATCTTAGACTAATGATATTCTTGAAGGTAACTTCGACATGCAGCAAGAAAGACAACCTACAGCCAAGGCTATATTGTGCCTACAACCAAAGCCATAAATGCTCACAGCCAAAGCCACTAGCGCACATAGCCAAAGCCATGGATGCTTATAGCCAAAGTTACAAGTGTTCGCAGCCAAAGCCATGAGTACATGAAGTCAATGATCACAATTGTTTACAACTATTCACCAGAAACAACTTCTTTGCAGTTTTTGAGAAATACTAATAAAGCAAAAAAGAACATCTAGTAGTTGGTAGACATAATGGCAACTCTCTAGCAATTGAATTTAATTTCATACATGCACATATCTAATTTAATGTCATACACGAACATATATAATTTAACGTCATACATGAACAAACATATAATATAAAATGATAACCAATAATGTCATATACATTAACAAACACATAATATATTATGATAACCAATAGTGTTGTATATGAACAAACATATCATATATTAACCAATAATGTCATACATCAAATATAGAATGTCATATGTACATCAAATGTGTATCGAATATGTCTCTCAGATGCCTATATGTATACATGGGGAAGGAAACAAGTCTCTATATATATGTATCAAATATCTCAACTACATCTTTTCCTTCCCACGAGGGGAAGGAAACAAGTCTCTCGACGTCCTCTGCCGTCGTGTGGAGGGAGATAGTGGAGATGACGGGGCCCTCCTGACATGCTCACTTGACCTCTTGTTGAGGCTCTTCTCCAAGTCCAACTGATACAAAGAAAGTAGATATGAATCAATATTTATTATACGTTGAAATCAAATATATGTACTCACAAAATCAATTATTTTCTTACCACCAACAAATAGTCACTTTGTAAGTCCACCTCAAATGCTCGTGGATGATCAGGCGTGACAAGACCCTACAATAATTCAATAAATATAATCACTTATAAATAACATTAGAAATTTTGAGATTAACTATTATAAACAACACCTAAAATGAAGAAAATTCTTTCATACCTCCGTCAGTGGCTGTGAGCTAGCCATAGCTGCGGCCACTCCACTATCAACAGACTGTCGTAGATGAGGAGGTGTGTCCGACATCATGAGTTGCATGTCATACAATACACGTTATATCTAACATGAAACATGGAATAAATATAATCAAATGAATTAAATTAATATGAAACAACTGTACCTATGTGAAGCTCGTATGATGTCTCTGCTCTGCGTCTGTGGTAAAGGTTGAGGGTCCTGTGGAGAACTGATGCACATGCATATTTTTTTTGGTCAATCCTTAATATGATTACGTAATAAATATATGTATTAATTAAAATGATTAAATTGATACATACCTCAGGGCTCGTCGAAGGGACAAAAAATGGGCCTGGAGGATCGCTGCTAGGCCTAGGAACACTTTGACCCTAAATTTTGAACAATGTCAATAAATCCTAATTAATTAATCATTCACTATACGTATGAAATGTGATAAAATTAGTAATTTACCTGTGTGTCAATGCCAAATGTCTCGTTCAGGAACTGATCGGTGACAAGCCCATCATCTGCACCATCTCCGACATGAGTGCCAAATGTGCATAGGGATCCGCATGAAGTGCACATGTGACCACGACGTATAGAAGGCTCCCCCTCAACTAATGGGCTCGTGGAATGGATGAGGGTCTACGTCAAAGCATTAATGGTCCCTAGAAGTGCTGGCCTCTACATGTTCCTTCACAACTGAAGGAATAATCACATGCTCACGTTGTGGATGGACCACGGGTGCCCTAACTACATTAGGGTCACGACGTGCTCCGGGCCTCTCAAATGATGATCCCCCACCTCTACCCTGGGAGTCTAACATATCAAAATAATTGGGGATCTCCCCAAGGACAAACTCACAATATAATTTCTTCAAAAAATACATGGGGACCTCGTGATTGTTGCAAGGAGGGGCATCAAAAACCATCCACCATCTATCCCAAAAATTATTTCTAATAGCATCATGTATGCACCAATGGATGGAGAATCGTTTAGTACCCTCTCTAACAGTATTTTTCTCACCGAGTTTTCTAAATAATGCACATATACTACCTTTTGGTATTTCCTTTTTTCTAACATCTTCATATGACAATTTATTTGCATAAAATCTTTTTTGTTCATCCCTCTTAGCCCGCCAAATATCTAACTGACCACTAACTGAGGCTATTTGAGTGTTAATGGATTCAAGGGATGATGCCAATTGAGCCCTCATTGGATTGGTTTGTCTGGATTCTTTCAACCGAGCAATGATTCCTTCTAATTGAGTTTTGCCTCTCTCTATTTCATTTCTTATATTTTCTTGTGTGCCTGGTGGAGGTCTTGCAATTGGTTCGGGTTGTGGAATTTGTTCTTATTCTTGAGGAGGGTTTTGGTTTTGGGGTTCTTGAGGGTTTTGATGTTCTTGTGGATTTTTTGGTTGATTATGAACATTTCCTGATAAAAAATCAATTGAAATTCAAATAAATAAACAAATCTAAATGAAATTTGTAAAAACCCTACAAAAGAATATAAAAAACTTACAAAACGATATGAAAAATATATCAAACAATGCAAAGTTAGGTTTATATCACTTATGGCGTCGTCGTGGGTGCGCTTGTGGTCTTGGATTTCGTCGACGAGGAGGCATTTTGGCAAATGGTGGTGCAAATGTTGAGTCTTCAACTCGCGTACGCGCTGCTTGCTGTAGGAGTAGAAGAAAATGCTGATGAAAATGATGGGCTGCGGGTTTGCAGCCCATCATATATACTTTTTAATTTTTTTATAGCGCATACGCACTTTTTAAAATAGGAAAAAAAAATTTCCTTCTCACCTTTTTGGCACCACAACTCGGTGCATATGCCCATACATAATACACACACATATATATATATATACATGTACATATATACACATATAGAAATGTGTATATATATTTATATATCTATATATACATATGCATACACATATATATACATATGTACACACATATATATATGTATATGTGTACACACACACACACACAAACACATATATATATATGTGTGTGTGTGTGTGTGTGTGTGTGTGTGTGTGTGTATACACACACACACACACAAAAACACACA
This sequence comes from Cupressus sempervirens, assembly GCA_028749045.1. Classification (NCBI taxonomy): domain Eukaryota; kingdom Viridiplantae; phylum Streptophyta; class Pinopsida; order Cupressales; family Cupressaceae; genus Cupressus; species Cupressus sempervirens. The sequence continues at coordinate 392,580,600 of CM053788.1, read as the reverse complement.
CACATATATATATATGTGTGTGTGTGTGTGTGTGTGTGTGTGTGTGTGTGTGTGTGTGTGTGTGTGTGTGTGTGTGTGTACACACATAGATGTGTATATATAGACATATGTGTGTGTGTAGACAGACACACGTAACAAGGTGAAAAATGATCATTTATAAATATATAAATATCCGTAGTTCTACGACTATGACTCGATATGTCTAGATACATGAAAAGAGATGAGAGAAGGATGAACAAAGATGAGGGGATGCAAAAAAGAGGAGACTAAGGAAAGATAAAGTGTGGTCATAGTTTCCAATATAATTGTCTAAGCAAAAAAATTAAGATTAATGATTAATTTTAAGTTAAGAGGGAAGGGAAACATTCAGAGGGAGATGAAATGTGAAAACAAGTGACTAGTAATTTTGAGACCTTTTAACCCTCCTTAGCATGGTTTTGGTCCTTTTCTCTTCTTCCAATCTTTCTAAAATCTCTAGGTTGTCACTAATTTCTATGCATGACCCTCATTGGTGTTATTTTATTACCTTTTGGCACATTCATCGCATTTTGCTTCTTTTTGCACCACCCCTAAGACCTCGAGATAACCTCAGGTACATGTCAACCCAATCAACCTATACAAGTACAGATCAACCAGGTCAGCCTATACCCAAAGGGTTTTGGTTCTTGGGACTCACGTTGTCTTGGGTGTTTAATTTGTTTTGCTCAATGCCTTGGTGAACTTGCTTTATTTATTTTTATCTTGAAAATTACTATTCAAGGGAGCTTGAAATTATCATTTTCATACCATGCACACACATGAGGACATCACACACACACAAGTGATATCTACAAGAAAGACATGAAGCATATTATGTTGGAAATGAAGATAGTAACTAAGAGGGGAGGGGTGAATCAGTTACCACAAAACAATTCCTTGTCCTTGAATGTCAAATCAAACCTTTCATTGATAATGCTATACTTGTCTAGGTCGGTTAAAACTAAGATATTGTTGTAACTCACTTAATAAAGTAGCCTTGTGAATATTAATAAGTTTTAACCTTTAGTGAAATAGTTGCAAAAACATAAAGCATAAAGCAAATAACATAACATGGATGACACCAAGATTTAACATGAAAACCTAATTTGGGAAAACCACCGTGCAACTAATTACAACATTTTTCACTCTTCTAAGTTGAGCTCTGTTAGGAGCCAACCTTGTTAAAGGTTACAATACATATTGTTAAGTATGACCTTATTAGAGGATTTTGATCACCTTGTTAGGGATGGCCTGGTTAGAGGTCTTCAAACACTTGAATCTTGAAATGTCATCTTGTTGAAGGATTTACAATCTGAGTGTTAAGTCAACTCTATCAAGAGATTTCTTCACTATTACAATGGTTAGAAGGTAACAGTAATCTGACCTCGTTTATGAAGTAACTTCCTTTGCAGATTCAGATCTCTATCGTGACTTGACTTCTAGATCCTTACTAATCAGAATATTATTTATGGCTTATCTTCCACACTTTCCTGCTGTGCCTTTTTCCTTGCTCACATATCCATCTTATTCCATGTATTCTACTTATATATTTTATCCTCACTACTTGAGATTTCTTATATATCAAAAGATTTGAAAAGTCAGCTTGAATACCCTTTCAAATACCAATTAAACATCCAAATACCCTTTCAAAATCAGAGATCAACTATAGCTATATCAAAAATTTCGTAGGTACAGGTTGACTTCCAAAACCTGTATAGGTATAGGTCACATTTCTAGGTACATGTCAACCTATTAGTGCCACTAGATTGACAGTGCACATAACATGGTTTATTTCCTTGGGTGTGCATGGTTTCATTTTGGCGGGCTGCAACTCAAAGGGTTGTGAGGGTTATGGGATCTATTGTGGAAATCACCACATCATCACCTCCCTCAGAGGGGGTCATATTGTGGGTCCCTCACCACATTAAATTATCTACAGATTATATTCTTTCATATATTTGAGATAATGTTGATAGCTTATTGAAATCTTTACTCCAAGCTGCCTAACTCTTTGTTCTTGTAAAATTTGATCGCCACATTTGGGGCCAATTCAGCCTATCACGATCTTGCATATACCCCATAACAACCCCCAAAACATCACTTGATCTCTTACATTAAAAAAAATATGTATCATGTAATACCAACATGGATGTAAGCCTTGCACGATCATGAAGATCAAACTCATATAACTATTCCCACGGAAAGAAACAATCCCAATAAGCCATCTCCTAAAACTAGATGCACAAGGAGATACCCATTTCAAGACATCCCTTAAATGCATCCTCCGTAATTAACAATCTCCATAGTCGAAAGACCTCAATATTGTGTCTTGAACAGCTGCAACAATCATAGACACAAACCCTTGTTCACATTATGCTATAAAGAGGGCCTCACTCTAGATATTATCAAAATCAAAATGGGTAATATTGAAAGATATGGCTCAGCACTTGAATCCACTGCATCTTGAGTCAATTCCAGTAGGAAATTGCAAAACGATATCCATCAAGATTCTCTGTACAACTTGCATTTTCCTTCACTTGTCATTGAAAAAAACCAAATTAGACATTAGGCAAGAGTACTACTCGGTACACCATTTCCCATTTCCCATTGGACATTATTAGTCTCTGCCTTATATATAAGGTAGGGTACTAATGTTTTCATTAGACCCCCCAGTATTAATTTAATTCCAAAAACATAATGTTAAAATCCTAAGTTTTGAGACATGTATTTTTTAATTTAATTATCACAATCAAATTTCTGATTTTTTATGGGTCAAGAACCAATTTCCTGGGTATATATCTCTTTTTTCGAATAGAAAAAAACAAAAAAAAACATAATAGATAAAAGCGCATTTAATGCTTGTTAGTAGCATGCCATCAGAGTTTTGATTTAGTGCCAGGTGGTGTCGGTACCATGGGAGTCCCAAGAACAAGAAAACAAGGGAAAATCCTGCGCGTCCATCAATATCAGAAAATTATTACGATTCAGAGCTCAAAATCTTCAATTTTTCCCCTCAGAGACGAGGGAAAAAGGGAGTTGTGATGATCCACAGGAAGTCAAATAATCAGATTGATTGAAGAATATCCGTTTAGGTTTGCTTGTTGCGCAAGACTATGGAAGAAGCAACAAGCAGTCAGAATGTCAAAGATGTTGCCATTTGTAACCGATGTATTGGTCATGATTTAAATGTTAAATAGTGGAGCGCCACTTTCCATAAAGAGTCTCACACTATCGCAGCCAACTTTAGCGGGGAATAAGAGTCATAGGCAACTTTAGCAGAAGTCCAGCATTTATGGCATTTGGCGGAGACTTTTTTCATTTTGGAAGAAAAAATATGCTGCACACTTGTTCGATTCCACCTATGGACGGCTTAAAAAGTAAAAGAGCAAACATGGCTCCCAAAATCAGCCCTATCCGGAGGAATTAAATAGCTTTCTATGTTGGGCGCAACACAATCCGGGACCTCGGGACTAATAGATGGAACTTTCCTATACATTTTTTTCAAATTATATATTCATGTTCAACAGTACCAAAATGTGGGGAATAGGGTTGGTTAAAAGTTATTTTTTATTATTGTTTGGGATTGTGTACTTAACTATAGTTAGGGTCCGTTTGGTTGATGGCATAGGAATTGAAAATTAGAAGAGAAAAATGGAATAGGATTTGAATTAAATTCTATTTTTTTTAATAAAAAAATAGATTGGGAATATGAATGGCTATTCTAATTCTATCTTTTTTTTGGCATAGACATATGCTCATTTTGGGGGCAAAATTGGAATATGTCTTCCTATTCCCAATTCTGATTGAGCGTACCAAACAGCAAATATAGAACATATTCTAATTTTCTCTTCCTATTCCACTCTATTCCATCAACCAAACGGTAAGGGCCCGTTTGGTTGCTGGAATAGCACGGGAATTGGCATTGAAAATTAGAATACGAATTATATTCTTTGTTTGGTTGGCAGAATTGGAATGCAGAATAGGATTGCGAATTCCCAAAACAGCCCAAAATGAGCTTTTGTCTAATCCCAAAAATACTTGTAATTGGAATGCCCCTTCCTATTCTCAATCTCACTCAATCATATTTGACAATCTCGTCGGGTCCGTGGTGTTAAGCGTTGATATTTTTTGAGTTTGGTTGAACTCCCGCTCATTATCGACGAGTCTGAGCTTAAATTACCTCAGTACAAAGGCATAACACAAAAAATAGAAGTCACCTCACAAAGAACGAAGCACTGCAAACAGGAGAAACCACAACAATTCTTCCAATGCTTTCACAGCCACAATCTCTAACGTCACCAGAAATTCCGCCACATCCCATCCTCCAAACAAAAACACTGCTGCCGCAGTTAACGGGAATCCAGACCTCCTGCACTGGCCAGCTACGGACACAACTATAATCACTGCTCCCGAACCCTTCGAAGGCTAGAAAAAGCCCTCAAAACTCTCATTTTCTGCCTTCATTTTAGTACGAGAAATACTAGTACAAGATTAAATAATATACCAATCAAAAGGCCGCGAAGAGTATAAGGCTGTCAAAGAAAACACGTAAAGATTTTATCTGCTCTGCTTTAAAACAAAATGTTGTGCTTAACTTCTTTTTTCCTCTTCGGCCTTCAATCTCCATTCCTCTCATTTATCTTCCCGATCAAATACTATGTGAACCAAACAAGAATGGGATTGGTCTTTTCCATTCCCATTCTCCATTTCTATTCCTATTCCAAATTTCCATTCTAATTCTCTATTCCTACGCTTGCAACCAAACGGGCCCTAAGGGATTTAGGGGTATTCATAATATGAAGTTCTATGCGGTATGATTATGACCTTGTAAGATCTCTGATTTGGAGTTAGGATTAACATGTATTCATTGTACAAAGTTGTACGGGGTATGATCTCTAATTTATAAGATTTTTGGTTTAGAGTCAAGAATTTAAGGGTATCCATTCTATAAAGTTTGTATGAGGTGCGATACTAGCCTTATAAGGTCTCGGTTAAGGATTAAAGGACATCTATTTGGTAGAGTTATATGGGTTATGATACCAATCTTTTAAAGATATTTGATTTAGTGTCAAGGATTTGGAAGTATCCATTCTGCAAATTTTTCTAAGGCATGATCTCTGACGTCATATTATCTATCCAAGTCACTTAGCAATAGATTTATTATCTATTCTATTTACATATCTTCTATTACTATATACCTTAAAGCAGATTTTATGAACTTATTGTTAGTACATAGCTCTATACAATTAAAACTTTAATTATAGTTTTTTTTTTTTTTTTCTTCATAAAATATAACATTTTTCTCATTCTAATCTAAAGGGAGGGAGTCCAGCTCATCAAGAGCTCTTAAATAGTACTCCAATCAAATTCCTCCCGACAATCGGGATGTATAAGTGCACAATTACATAATCGATTGGTGGAGGGTTCGGCGATCCGTGTGAGCGGGTAAGATAGGCCACGGAGAGCCGTCGATAGGGGGAATGGATCGAACGAACACGATGTATGGCGCCTAATTTGAATTTGAAAGGGCGATATAAAAGTGGCAGCAAGAGAAGAGGGAAAGCATCAGTATCAGTGTTGTTACCTAGCTAGCAGAGAAGAAGAAGAATGGCGCGTACGAAGCAGACGGCAAGGAAGTCGACCGGGGGAAAGGCTCCCCGGAAGCAGTTGGCAACAAAAGCAGCGAGGAAGTCTGCGCCGGCGACAGGGGGAGTGAAGAAGCCGCACAGATTCAGGCCGGGCACAGTTGCCCTGAGGGAGATCCGCAAGTACCAGAAGAGCACGGAGCTGCTCATAAGGAAGCTGCCCTTCCAGAGGCTGGTGAGGGAGATCGCACAGGACTTCAAGACGGATCTGCGCTTCCAGAGCTCTGCCGTGGCCGCGCTGCAGGAGGCGTCGGAGGCCTACCTGGTGGGGCTCTTCGAGGACACCAACCTTTGCGCCATCCACGCCAAGAGGGTCACCATCATGCCCAAGGACATCCAGCTCGCTCGCCGCATCCGAGGCGAGAGGGCCTGATTCCGGAGCCCTAATCCACTTTCTCCATCTCCATCTCACTCAACGGTGTGTTTTCACACCACTCTTCTCTTTGGATCCTTTGTTCTGTCCTTCTCTTCTTGCTGTAAATCCCTCTACAGTCTCACCGCTACAGACTGCTTCAAAATGTTTAATTATTGCGGATGCCGTGCGGTTAATGTTTGTTAACTACTGCCGACCATGGACGAGTCACTGTCCCAATCTTGTAATCTCTGATTGTGATCGGAGTGCTTGAAAGGTTTTGTTTTTGCAGTGAGGCTTGTAAAATGTCCCCCTTTTGGCCAGGGATCGAATCAACTTGCAGTCAAGTGATTTTGTGTTTAACTGTGCGGTTATTTCTCTTTAAATAAGTTTCTAGTTTTTTGCATTGCATCTCGTTCTTTAAACTCGAATCCCGCCAAGGTCGCACAGTAAAACGCTATTCTCTCCGTTCTAATGCTAGCGCTGCATCACAGCATTATGAACTCGGACTGTAAAGTAGCAGGATTATGATAGCAAGTTTCATAAGTCTTCAGAAATACAAAGTCAGGTTTGTATGAATGAAGATTGATGTCGAAAAAATAAGAATAAACGTCGCCTGAGAGATTCGAACTCTCCCGGGGAAACCCCATGTACTTAGCAGGCACACGCCTTAACCGCTCGGCCAAAGCGGTAGGATATTCAAAATTGAAAAGGAGCAAAAGAGTGAAAATTGTATCGGGTCACTCCGCTACTATAGTAGGGCCACTCGACCGCTTAGCAACTATAGTCTAGTCCGGAAGAGGGAGGGAGGGCGGAGCGGATTTCTTTCAAACAGTTGTGGGGAATCGGAATGAGTTTGTGCTGTAAAGACTGACACTTGCAACATAATCATAAATCACATTGTTGGTCAATAGATAGATTTGTCAGGTGCTTCAACAATTAAGATTTGAAGGCTGCATTTCTACATGAACAGCCAACCTACAACTTAGAATTTACTGTGATAACACTTCCAACATATCACAGAACATCTATCAAACATCTATTTTTAAAATCCATCTTCCACTGTTGTATTAATTTGGGGTTTCTCAATTTATGCAGATATTTTTTTACAAAGTTTTAAAATAAATAAATAAATGTAAAATAGCTACGGTCCATGGAATATGACAGCATTAATTCTGAAAATGTGTCTAATTTGTGATTGTAAAGTGTCATACAAAGTGGAGGTGATGTTTAACACCTAATCTCTTTCATCAAGTTACTGCATGCGCACAGAAAAATAATTGAACAGAGGTAATATATTTATGGTTTATTTTGAATTTTAGAACAGCAATTTAGGTTCTGTTTAGTCTGAACCAAATTAGCATCCAAGTACCATGTTGCCAGAGAAAAACATAGAATACTATGAAAGGAAAAGATGTAGTTCACGTGGCATACAATTAAATGAGATTAGAAAAGAATGGAGTTATAATCATTATCTGGAAGTATTCAGCACTATAGAAATCACAACTATTATCTGGAAGTAATTTACTTAATAAAAGTTATGTCTATTTTTATGTTTGACAGGCATTCCCAGCCGGACAACATTCAAACGGAACAAATTACAGAGGAAATTTTGATAAGGCCTCCTACACTCCACCATAACTACTATGAGGCTGTAAATTCTAAAATGAAAAGAAATGAAAAGAGAGTGCTTTCATAATCAATAGCTTCTTTTATAATTTTTAATGAAAAGAGAGTGCTTTAAAAAGAAAAAGCGTAGTAAAAATACATCCACGTCTCTCTCTCTCTTCCCAGTCCATTTGATATTAAATTTGTCAAAGGTAGCAACATGAAACAAATGATAAGCCAACGCACACGCCCCTAAAATCCCCTGATAAATTTTTAGATTGAGCTTTTGTATGATAAGTGGTCCTACTGCTCTTAAATTAGGCTGAAAACGTTGGCACAAGTAAATGATGGAGAGTTTCATTAAAAGGCCGTCGGTATTTTGAGTGGCTGGAGGGTTTTTGTGGAATACAGCATGCTCTTAGCGTTTGGATTGAGCGGGTGCTGCCGGCCAGAGGGCGCAATTCAAGTTTAAATTTGTTTAAAACTTCAAGAAAGTTCTGGTCTCAAGCAGATGCCGTTTAAAAAACAAAAACTGAACTCAAACATAACCCGCTTAAATTTGGAACGAAATCCTAATGAAAACAGCCACAACTAAATTTGTGTGCTTGCTCATTTTGAAACATGAATTCCAAACTCTCTGCCAAAACTAAACCACACACGTCTTAAATAAAGAAAAATTCTACTTTTTACTCGAATTTAAATTATGAAACAGGAAGCAATACTGATTTTAAACAATGGCAACAGCTGGAAGAACCTGAATATGCTCCGCCCTTCCGTCTTCCAAAAACAATCCTCCTCCTCGATTTCTCCTCTCTGCCTTTATCATTTTTTCCTCCCTCCATTATGCCTTTGTCGTGGAAGAGAATTGCCCGCATTTTAGCTGAAATGGCATTTTTCCACTACTCTTGAATATAGCAGCAATAAATATGATTTTTCTCGAGTAACATTTTAAAACCGATCTCATTTAAAAAACACAACTTTTTAAGGAAATAAGTTAAAATTGTCATAAAATAAATTATCACTCCTAATTTATTTTATAAATCTTCTAAAACAAAGCAACTATAAGACACAATAGTTTTCTTTTCATAAAAATAGAATCCTATTCATTGAATTTCATTTCAATATCTTATTATCATTTATGTATTAGGATATTAAATAAAAATCAAATGCATTAACATTATTTTGCACTAGACTAAGTGGTGTGTTATATGCTGCAGGGATTATCTGTCTATCCCTTTTCGAGAGGCTAACTCTCTCTACCTCAACCACACCCTCGTCTTCGACACTTGTGGACACTCAAACGCTTGCAAACATAAAGGAGTTAGTATTTGTCAGTCGATAATAAAACATTATATGCGAACATCATAACTATAATGCATACGCATACATCAAAATATGAATATAAATAACATCTATCATCAACATGATCGTAAAACGATTTAGCCATTCGTTTAACATAACTTAAAAATCCTTAAAATAATATTAATTTCCCGAATAGTTAACATATCACATGACATGATAAATATAATCCATGAATTAATCTAGCAAAGTTTAAAATAGTTGACCTAGTCAAAATAACAAGGTTGCCACTTAATTGCCATGTAGGTGCAAACAAAGAAGTTGTATGACGAGTCATGACATCTATAGGGAAGGGTAGTTTTGTCGACGTCTTCATGTTGAAGATGACGGGCAATGGAGAGAGTTGTAGGAAGATTTGGTCACGTAGACCTCCCATTCAACCAGAATTGGTTGATCGCTCTATATAAATTTATAAGGGAAAAACTCCTGTTTGTTGCAAGATCATTGAAGGAAAGGTTGGCCATAAATTTGGAGAGTTTTCTTTGCATGGAAACGAAGAGAACTTTCGAGAATTGAGGGGAGAGGGAAGGGAGGGAGAGTGGAGGGAAACCATGAAATTCCATATGCATTAACAAGCCCATAGTCAATCAATTGAACACACGCTCATAAAGCCAATCCTTAAAGTAATTCAGTCAAATTAAAGATGATCACAATTCACAACTTTGATCCTTATGTGAATATGTTAGATACTTTTCTCAACATGCAATCGCTACTCATTTTGGTGCTTCAACATTTATAAACATTATTTGGTCTTTCAACACTAATTATGATTCAACATGTAGTCACTACTTATGATTTAACATGCAACACCAATTATGATTCAACATTATTTGATCTTTCAACACTAATTATGATTCAACATGCAAATACCTTAGATAGATATCCATCTCAACATGCAGTCACTGCTCTGCTCGGTAAGTCATAGTTTGGTCTTTCAACACCAAATATGATCGCATTTTATAGTTATTCCTAATGGTGGATCGTAGAGTATGATCGTAAACATTGATGCTAAAAAAATAATATCACACAATCAAATCCCAAAAGCATACTAGAATTCAATGTGGATTGTGGAAACTTGCTATCTTTAACATTTCTCAATGTTGTCAAAGTTGAGATAGGAAGGGAAGATAATTGAAACTGGTCAGAAGTATTGATGAAGCAAAGAAAATACATGACATAAGGCTTTCATGTTTTTGTTATAAATTGAAATTGAGCATGGAAGGAATAGTTTCTATCATGATGTTAATTGAATTACGCTGTAAGTTTATCTGTTGCAATGATTTGAAGCAGTTTATATTGACTCAATCTTATAGAAAAGAAGTGTCAGTATACTTAAATGTTATTTTGGTTAATTAGAATTGAATTAGGCATGTTGTATTTGTTTTGCAGAGGGTTTGCCATTTGGAAGTGGTAAATGATTAAGGACTAAATGAATGATTATTTTAAGCAATTAAATGATATGTATTCATAGTATGTCTTCTAATTACAAGTTCGAGGGGACTCATCTATGATTAATAAGAATCTATTTGTGAGAAATTACACATCCTACTTTGGAGGGTTGTAGAAATTAGCAATTGGAAAATGTGGGGAGCTAGAGAGTCCTACCTTGATAAGGTGCAAGTTTTTGATGGTTGGATAGACGTTTCCTTAGAAATTGGCTCGGCAACTTAAGCCTTTTTTGCCACTTGTTGCTTACTCATGAAATGAATATGCTAAATAATAAAATTCACGAGACCACCAACCACCAACTTGCATAAATTTTGGAGCTTAAAATTTTAAGAGAATCACACTATGAAATTAATGGAACCACTTGCTTTAAAATAATCCTAAAAATCTCATCAACACCCATTGATTTTTTTTAAAGGAATGGCCCCTCTATGAAACTCTAAATTATCAATTTTTATTGGAATATAGTGCTATGTTTGCTTTCAATTCCTTGGTTCTTTGTCATAACACCTTGAACTAACTTCTAAAACTCAGCCGCTTTCAGAACAATTGAGGCAACCACCTCTTATGTAGGAAGTCCTCCCATGATATCTAATAGTGATGCAACTTTTTTTTGGTCATCGCATTTTTTCACTAAGTGGTGACTTCTCCAACCAATTGAAAATTTGTCCACATTGCTTTAGATTTCCCTATAAAGTTCTAAATACAAAAGTTTTCTTATCCATTGTAATTAATATCCAATCCTCAACATCATCTCCATTAGTCTAACTGTTGAAGGACCTCCTTCTCTATTGAGATCTGCTGCAATCTGAATCCTGTCATTCACTAACTCTGCAACTCTACGAACATGGGTTTTGCAAACATGGATCTTGCAGGGGCAGTCTTTACAGCCTTGGAACTATTCCTTATGTTTTCAACTACCATGTTGTTGGGTTGTAAGATGCTGATTATTTTTAATTTTTTAGTTTTTTAATAGAAACAATTATGCTATGCAATTCTTCTGTATTTAGTAGCGGGAGTTGGATTATCGTTCTACATTAGCTAATTTTCTGCATTTATTCTCTTTCTTTAAACTTTTGAAACTGAATTAGCTCGGTGACAGTATCATGTTGGCTGCAAATAACAATTGCTCTGAAAACTTTTAACTGCCGTGAAAATAACCCGTGCTACAGATTTCTTCTATGATATGGACGAATGTTGGATATATCTCTGAATTTAACTCGGAGGCATAATTCAGAGGAAAGTGTTGTTTAAAATGTTAGTTGAAGTTTTTAAGGGTTAATTAAAAGCCGATGATGCCACATATTTTGTAGAGTAGTGAAGTTTAAACTTTAAAGACGCAAGCTCCACAATTAGTAATGTTCATATGTTCACATATGACAGTATGTATCCAGCCAAGTCTAGGAAAACTAATACTAAATTGACGTCGCCTGAGAGATTCGAACTCTCGCGGGGAAACCCCATGTACTTAGCAGGCACACGCCTTAACCACTCGGCCAAAGCGACGTTATGTTTTAATTACACTATGTAATACACTCCATCTGACTCAGATACTGATGTTGTAAACAGTGATGGGTATTGTGAATGTTCTAGTCTCTGAGATCCGTCATTTGCGTTGTAAGTGTCTTTTACTGAATACACAAATACCTCATCATCCGAGAGACATGGAAATGGTTTTAGATTCTCGCCAGATATAGAGCTGGGATGAAGTGGCTAACTGTGATGGTTCGCATAATGTTCATGGTAGTCAAGTATCAATGACGACAGCGAAAATAACCTATAGTTAGTTTTGCTTTAAGCCACGGCTGGTAGTGAATTCATATTATGGGCAGATGTATGCTTTTAGGATGTACTAGCACTTTGAATGTGATGAAATAGTGTATTCGAGATTTTATCAATATTATTAGAGTTTATCAATAATAATGTCATTACAAGCATGCATAATGTATGATAAAAGTATTGTATGTAAGTAAAAGTATGTGTGTCAAATTTGATAGTACAATGTTGTTGTATACATAAAATTTGTAGGATTTCTCATAAAATTTGAAGAGTGCAATTATTTGGAATTCTTTAATAAATATTCTATATGACAAGTCAAATTGACTTTACTCCCCTTCTTATTGCAATGAGTGAACCTATAAAAGAGAAGAATATAAAATTAACAACAAACAAATGGTATTCTTAGGTTAGGCAATTGAAGAAAGGCAAAGTGTATTGAAGACAGGTAGTGAAAACAAAAGACGTAGCGAATTAAAGTGAGAGCAAGAACAATCAAGATTCTTCTTTCTTTCTAATAATAGTGTAGGGATTTTTTTTTCATTTTGCAAAAGCGCTCAAAAGAGAAGGTAGGTTCAATTCGAAGGTTTTGTAGGGATTTGACCCTAGAGATGGTTATAAAGGCGAGTCCTTGTCTTTCAATTTTACTTATATCAACTATGGCCTGCTCTAGGGTGGTGCCTTGTGATTTGTGTATAGTGATAGCCCATGCAGTGGTCAACGGTAGTTGGGTACAATTGCCTCAGGTAATTGGATGGATTGGAATAGTTGTTGGGTTGTTGACATCCCATGGTGGGCCATTGTAGGTATCAAAAGTGATAGTAACATATGTTGGCAACTCTAGAGGCTTAGAGCTAGGATGGACATATACAAAGTAGTTTTTAACTTCACCAAGAGATCCATTAACAAGACCAACTTGTATCCATAGGTTTGTGGTAAGCATGACACGTTGGAATTTAGATAGGAGAACTTCTTGGGAGAGTTGGTCATCTTTATATGTTTCAACGTATTTGTGTTGCGTATTTACTGCTACACAGAGTGCAATAGGTGCATTTAGTTGTTTGAGTTTTTTTAAAATTATGTAAAGCAACTAATTCATTAGTGACAAACAAATGTATTGCTTGGTTGAAGTTCGCTTGCTCACTTGGTGGTAGGTGTTTGTTTGTGCACGTCATTAGTAATTTCCAATTATCCTTAGATGGTTCTGCATTGCACATGTTTTGTAATACATGACGAAATTTTATGTAATATGTTAAATTTATTTTTTATATGACTAAAATTGTATTTTTAAATTAAAAATATCATAATTTATAATTATTAATTTTTTAAATAAAAATATATTTAATATCATCTTAATGAATTTATTTTTTAATATATAATAATTCTGGGAATTATAAAGTGATTGTGCAAACAAACTGGTAATAAAATCTAAAAAAAATATGGAATTAATTTCGCAAACTTTCGGGAAAAACATATTTCATTAAAATCCTTTGAAAAATAATTTTTTTTAATGAACAAAAATTTCATTATGCCATATTTGTTCAGATTGTCAAGCATACATGAGATCGACATTGCAACTAAACAAACACTTGATATTTTGAATCTGGGGAGTTTGAACCTTCGACAGTTTGTCCAAATGGCCACCCAAATTACACAATGAATCCTAAGCTAAAAATGATGAAGAAACCATAAATTGTCCTAAATGAGGCGAACTGGTCGATTCTCAAGAAGAATAATTATTTTCCTAGCTGTGCAATTGCATGATTGATCTCTGCCTCCTCTAAGCAGGGACTCAGAGGAGTCAGATCCCGCACAAGGGGCTTTTCCCTTTCCTTTCCTGGTGACTAAGTTTATTTCCAGACCTCTTGTTTTGTATGCCATTAAATATCTAAAAGCTGAAGGGTAAAAGCACACACCTGTGTCACCCTTTTGTAAAGGAAAAGACTAACGAAAGTATAACTGTTCAACTTCAATGACATAAAATTGGTATTATTATTTTGAATTTGGAAATGAAGTAAACCATTGAAATGTATAGAAATGGATGAATTTAAGGATTATAATTTTTAATAATTATTTGGAATAAGAATTTTTATGTTTTCCTAATTTTTATAGATAATTTTTTAGGTGCTGAAAAACGTTGAAAATTAGGGGTCTAGTTCCCACCACAAAACTGTATGGAAATAAACTTATTCCCTTTGATTTTAGACTATGTTATAACTAACATATACATCTAGAACAATAAAAAATAAAAATAGGCTTTAGACCTATATTTTCTCTTTTATACGGATTGAAATTTCAACTCACCTCAAATCGATAGTTTTCATCTCCCACCACATTTTTCAAAAAAAATCTATTCTAACCAAGAGAAAAGTTATACATTCTAGAAGAGGACTCTCTCCTCTAGAACATCATAATAATTTTAAGATTTTTTTGATATGATTTAATATTTTTTTCTTTCTCAAAATTGGTTGATTGCTCTATACAAATTTATAAGGGAAAAACTCATGTTTGTTGCAAGATCACTGAAGGAAAGGTTGGCCATAAATCTGGAGAGTTTTCTTTGCTTGGAAACGAAGACAACTCTCGAGAACTGAGGGGAGAGGAAAGGGAGGGAGAGTGGAGGGAAACCATGAGATTCCATATGCATTAACAAGCCCATAGTCAATCAATTGAACACAAGCTCGTAAAGCCAATCCTTAAAGTAATTCAATCAAATTAAAGATGATCACAATTCACAACTTTGATCCTTATGTGAATATGTTAGATAGATATCTATCTCAACATGCAATCGCTACTCATTTTGGTACTTCAACATTTATAAACATTATTTGGTCTTTCAACACTAATTATGATTCAACATGTAGTCACTACTTATGATTTAACATGCAACGCCAATTATGATTCAACATTATTTGATCTTTCAACACTAATTATGATTCAACATGCAAATACCTTAGATAGATATCTATCTCAACATGTAGTCACTACTCTGCTTGGTACTTCATAGTTTGGTCTTTCAACACCAATTATGATCACATTTTATAGTTATTCCTAATGGTGGATCGTAGAGTATGATCCTAAACATTGATGCTAAAAAAATAATATCACACAATCAAATCCCAAAAGCATGCTAGAATTCAATGGTGATTGTGGAAACCTGCTATCTTTAACATTTCTCAATGTCGTCAAAGTTGAGATAGGAAGGGAAGATAATTGAAACTGGTTAGAAGTATTGATGAAGCAAAGAAAATACATGACATAAGGCTTTTATGTTTTTGTTATAAATTGAAATTGAGCATGGAAGGAATAGTTTCTATCATGATGTTAATTGAATGAGGCTGTAAGTTTATCTGTTGCAATGATTTGAAGTAGTTTATATTGACTCAATCTTATAGAAAAGCAATGTCAATATACTTAAATGTTATTTTGGTTAATTAGAATTGGATTAGGCATGTTGTATTTGTCTTGCAGAGGGTTTTCCATTTGGAAGTGGTAAATAATTAAGGACTAAATGAATGATTATTTTAAGCAATTAAATGATATGTATTCATAGTATGTCTTCTAATTACAAGTTTGAGGGGACTCATCTATGATTAATAAGAATCTATTTGTGAGAAATTACATGTCCTACTTTGGAGAGTTGTAGAAATAAGCAATTGGAAAATGTGGGGAGCTAGAGAGTCCTACCTTGATAAGATGCAAGTTTTTGATGGTTGGATAGACGTTTCCTTAGAAATTTGTTTGAGCAACTTAAGCCTTTTTTGCCACTTGTTGCTTACTCATGAAATGAATATGCTAAATAATAAAATTCACGAGACCACCAACTTGCATAAATTTTGGAGCTTAAAATTTTAAGAGAATCACACTATGAAATTAATGGAACCACTTGCTTTAAAATAATCCTAAAAATCTCATCAACACCCATTGATTTTTTTAAAGGAATGCCCCCTCTATGAAGTTAAATACAATAAGTGCATGCCTAATGTGTATAACATAATTGTGAATGTTGTAGAGAAATGAAACAAAGATTGTCAAAATTTGTAGGATTGTTTCTAGAATGAGACTCAATCCTTAGGAGTTGAGGGTATAATGGCCTTATACTTATCCATTAAAAGATGATAAGATTAATCACAATTCATATAATTCTTCCCAAAATGAGGCTTAATCTTTAAGAGCTAGGGTTAGATTGCCTTGATACTTGTCCATTAAACAATGATTGAAAGAATGTGTTGAATTATTTTTAGAACAAAGCTTAATCCTTAAGAGTTCAAATAGGACATTAAAATACTAGTCCTTAAAAAAGATAACAAGATTTAATAATGAGTTGTAGGATTATCCCTAGAATGAGGCTTAATTCTCAAGAGTTTAGAGAAAACACTTAGATACCTGTCCATTAAGCTATGACTATAATTGTTATGTGTTTGATCAATTGATGAATAAGTAAGATTAGATAGCACATGATGCTCGATAGGAGGAACACAGATGCCCCAAGTGATGAGATGCTTTAGCAATTAGGACATTATATTCAAATTAAGTTGAAGCTAGATTTCATAAAGTCAATGATGTAATCATTTTGCCCCTTTGGGAGCCAAATTGAAAGATGACACAAGCAAGCAATAGATGTGAAGATAAGGATGGAAATAAATATTTAAAAGAACATAGAATAGAGCAGAAGAGCATGTAGAAAATTTATTTGACCGTAGTTGACTTTTGAATTTTTAGAATATGTTAAACTGATGATGTTCCAAGATACATATGGTATTAGAAAAATGGATTGCACAAGCGTTCAATTGTGTTGGTCCCAAAATTTTCAGATGCGATTTTGAGCTGTTTAAATATGTCGGATGTTGACTTTGATTTTGATTATGAGTTCAGAGTGTAAAATTAGGCAAGGGGGTGATTTTCACGACGGATCTTAGATGCCTTGGACTTGACATCTGAAGCAAGTGGAAAAAAGAGTGTGAATCTCTCCCTCGAAAATTAATAAGAAGAAAAATTGTAAACAGATCTCTAAATCCCCCAACATTTCTTCTTTGAAGATATCTTATTAAAGTCAGTTATTCATAAATTTGAAGACTTATTCTTCCCTTGCTAATTTGCCAATCTTGTTCTCAAGTAAAGTGGGTTATCCTTGAATATTACCAAAGTCACATAATTAGGTTTAAGTGGGTTAGATGTTATTCCTTCTGTCAACAAGGCATGGTATCCTTGAATTAGAGATTTCATCAGTATTCCAATTTTGGAGTGCAAAGTAGAAGGAACACGATTGCATCTGTTATGCCCAAAAATTACAGGGCAAAAGCAAAACTACAAAATGTTTGAAGGTAATCTTTAGGATCTCACCTCAGGAACTATACATTGTCAACTTGGTTAATGAATGACTAGGGTTTTAGACTACCCCACAATTAGGTTTATAAGGCTGCTACATACTAACTGAAGTAATCCCTAACAGGTGGGTTGAATGTTCAATTCTAGTTGTCATCATGAATTAGAAGAGATAATTCGATGATACAACATTCATGAGGGGGTGGAAGAAAACCAAATTGTAATGACCTTTCATATTAACATTTGTTAGGGTTTGGGAGTTTGAATGTTATGCCATATATCTAGGTGTGACCTTAATGGACTTAGGGTCATCACGACTTGGTCGTATTTAATTAACTTAATATACTTGAATGGTTTCAAATTTTGCATCTAGGGTCAAGATATGATGTACGGTGTCCTTAATATATATGCTTATATTACTCATTTCAAATGTGTGTCATGTTGAATTTTCAAATATGTTAGTTGACCTTTAAGTCATGAAAAAAAGTAATTCCACTAGGGTCAATGTGGGTTAGTCAATCTACCATGTCTAGATGGATGGGCTAGTATGCTACCATTGGTTTACCCATCATTTCTATAATCAAGGGCTTTCTATGATTTACTATTTTTCTTAATTATAATACATGGTATAACTTAGCCACTATTACATTTGTTGGAAAACTTGTGCAACTCCACTTACTAATTAATGCGAATTTACCCATATCAAACTATCATTCATAATGCAACAATTTTCATGAAGCCCAAAATTCATATCTTGCTAATGAATTCTATCTTCCATCCACAATCATTTATTTGTTTCATGCTAAAGTGCATACAAATGAGTTACAATCAATTACAATTTTGTCCTAGTGATTTAACACTAAATTTCTTTCCAAATGGTACATGGTCTTCTACTTTCCAATATCCAAGACCTACTTCCTAATTCTATTCTTATGATACCTTTCCAACCCCAAACTCTATATACTTACCAAACATTTCTTACTTTATTATATAAATCTATTTGCTAACAAGTTTTAAATCAACCATTTACTATCTACTATTTAAAAACATATTATTTGAGATCTGAAGTACAATCAAACCACATTAATTAACATTACTATGATCTAAATCCTAGCTATCCTACCCTATACTTAACTTAAATGGCCATCAACTACTAACCATTATCTTAAACTCTCACCTACTTTTAACACTACTAACTATCCCTTTTATGATTCAGTAATGCACTAACTCTTACTAAATATCAACTAAAATCTATCATATTGGCCAACCTACCAACTCACTATTAATTCCTTAACACTTACTACTATTATCTTTTACAATGTTCCTTTTTCTTACACTTCACTTGACCCCCTTATCACCATCTAACTCCAAACACTAACTACCATGAAAGAGAGAGAGGAGAAACAAAGATTAGAAGAGAGATGAACAGAAACCAATAGGAAATAGAATTCCATCTAGCTTCCTATTCTCATAAATCCTCTTGATTTGGATAACCTATTTGTATATTTGAATTAGCACGAACTTTTCATCAAAAAAATCTTGAAAACATAAGCGAATAGCCGTTATAATACACTAACTGAATAAATGTCAACTTTGAAAATTATATGAAATAACTTTCATATTTCTAAATCACCACTGTTGCTTTGGGAAATCAGTGGGGAAGGTAGCCTTCCTCCGTTTGTCTTGATAATACCGAATAACAGTTTTTAGGCTCTCCCATGCTTGGCGACAGTCTTAAAGGTGAATATCGTCTCCATTGGACCTGCACAATTTTCCTTTCTTAATTCAGACTTATGCTTTGAAAGGCTACCCCCTTTCTTATTTTAAGAGCCTCTCGCATGCTTTGTTGATGTGGCTCTATCAAGCTTTAATGCATTAACATTCTTTTTTAAAAAAAATTCCTCTGCTGCCGCACATTTCCATTTTCCACACGACCTGCAAGGACTAATCACTCCTTAAAAATCTATCTAAATCCTCCTTTTCTAACTTACCCATCCTTTGAGAGCTTTCATTTAAAGTTACCTACATTCCATAATCATTAGTTGTGTGATTCAAATCCATTCCATCATTTAAATGGTCAACCCAAACTATTTCATCATTTAAGGATATTGCCCATTTTGATAGGATGTTTGCTCCCATATTACCTTCACGTTTGATGTGAGTAATCTTAAAATCTTCAAAGTGACTTAATTCTTGCATAATTGAGTCAATTACTGTTTGGAGATACTATGCATTAATTTGCATTTTTGAGATAGCCTGCACCACTACAAGGGAATCCCCTTCTAAATGCAGCTTCTTGATTAATTATAATACACTGTGTAACTTAGCCACTATTACATTTGTTGGAAAACTTGTGCAACTCCACTTACTAATTAATGTGAATTTACCCATATCGAACTATCATTCATAATGCAACAATTTTCATGAAGCCCAAAATTCATATCTTGCTAATGAATTCTATCTTCCATCCAGAGTCATTTATTTGTTTCATGCTAAAGTGCATACAAATGAGTTACAATCAATTACAATTTTGTCCTAGTGATTTAACACTAACTTTCTTTCCAAATGGTACATGGTCTTCTACTTTCCAATACCCAAGACCTACTTCCTAATTCTATTCTTATGATACCTTTCCAACCCCAAACTCTATATGCTTACCAAACATTTCTTACCTTATTATATAAATCTATTTGCTAACAAGTTTTAAATCAACCATTTACTATCTACTATTTAAAAACATATTATTTGAGATTTAAAGTACAATCAAACCACATTAGTTAACATTACTATAATCTAAATCCTAGCTATCCTACCCTATACTTAACTTAAATGGCCATCAACTACTAACCATTATCTTAAACTCTCACCTACTTTTAGCACTACTAACTATCCCTTTTATGATTCAGTAATGCACTAACTCTTACTAAATATCAACTAAAATCTATCATATTGGCCAACCTACCAACTCACTATTAATTCCTTAACACTTACTACTATTATCTCCTACAATATTCCTATTTCTTACGCTTCACTTGACCCCCTTATCACCATCTAACTCCAAACACTAACTACCATGAAAGAGAGAGAGGAGAAACAAAGATTAGAAGAGAGATGAACATAAATCAATAGGAAATAGAATTCCATCTAGCTTCCTATTCTTATAAATCCTCTTGATCTAGATAACCTATTTGTATATTTGAATTAGCATGAACTTTTCATCAGAAAAATCTTGAAAGCATAAGTGAATAGCCGTTATAAGACACTAACTGAATAAATGTCAACTTTGAAAATTATATGAAATAACTTTCATATTTCTAAATCACCACTGTTGCTTTTGGAGATATATTAAGGCCTATATTTCCATGTAGCTCGCTAACTGTGAGCATGATCAAAGCTTTATTAACCCTCCTAACATATTGAAGGCTTTGTTCATATTGAAGTTATGGGTGATAATAAAAAATTAGAGTTGCATCATCATAAACCTCTTGTCTCTTTAGTCCTGATCAACTCTTCATTATGGAAATGACATAGAAGGGATTACAAGTCATGTATAAACAATTATTGGATTCTAGTTACAAGAGATGATTATGTAGGAAATCACCGATTAACTTTTCTCAATCAATGCTTTTCCTTACTGATCATGTTAATAAATAGGAACATCCAATCCTAAAATTCATTTTAGTCTTTATGGCCTATTATGGTGACAAAAAATATCACCATGTTGGCAACACCCTCTTTTATCAATTGCTTGTTAACTAATTTTGATAATTGGAATTTCCCTCTTCTTGGATATGAGAAACATTATTTGGCTATGGTATTTAGACATGATGTTTGTTTGTAGTGAAGTACTCTTTTGCAAGTTCTTTGTTAAGATTTCAGTATATTATTTTCTATAGGAACTTGTAATACAACATTGATAGATACTGAGTCAAGTCTGGCTATCACTTTTTCATTAAGTGAAATAACTTCCTTGATATATGACAATCTCTCATGCATTGAAGCATAAGCTCTAGAAACTATATGGATATTGGATGACCTCTAGCATGATCCAATCCACTATTCAAGGTTTGTTGCCATAACAGTCTCAGTCCTTATAGGCACCCAAAAATCCTGCAAACTAAAATTACCAAATATGGTATCACCAATGTATGAGAGTTTACTTTTCAAGGCACAAGCATAGCCTAGTCTTTTAGTCTTTAACCAATTACATATTAAATGTACGCCTTGAAAAACAACTCTTCAATGTTCTTTAATTTCCTCCATTTACATCACTTTCAATCAACTATATTTATTAAACAAATGGCAACATGACTAAGTTTCCATCTTCTAAACACCACCAGTCAAAGGAGGCAACTCAATGACAAATTTAAAATTTAGACAATCATTCCACATTTAACATGCATCAACAGATTTGTAACGACTGAAGATTTTTCTGTTTTAATAACCCAACAATTTTTTCTCGCCTATCAATAAGTTATTTGTAAGTTTCCATTTTTTCACATGTTAAGAGGATGTTTACAAGGATTATTGTAGCATATAAGTCATATTTTCTTGAAGCGTTCTTCAACATGTTCATCAGAGCATCTTTTTTTTTGAGGCATTTTGTAAAACAATACAGTCTAACATTTTAAGTAACTAACCCTGAGATCAAATTCTATATTGCCTCGCAAAGTGCATGACAAAGTATTTGATATGAGATGTTTTCATGTTTAGCATCGAGACTTCCTATGTAGTTGGATTTGAGCTGTTACAAATAAGACATGTCGCTGCCAAGTGATACAAATATGATGGCTTGGTTTTATTTAGAAACAAAATGGAAAATTTTCTATTAAACCAATCGATTCCTCCAAAAGCCAACACATGCAACTCAGAAATTATTAAATCCAACTCTTGCTTGCTTAAAAACCAAAAATAAAATATTAAATGCAGAATTTTGTGTTGGATCGGTTTTAAAATACTGTGAATTGGTTCTAATTATTTCACAAAACAAAACATGGGATTGCATTATTAAAACAACACCAGAGTGGAAGGCACAGATACAACAATGTGGGGTGTTGTATTTGAACCAGAGTTATGTATTCCAATTTTAGAAGTGACTGACATTGAACCAAATCATAATTTTTTATTTGCTTCAACTCTTCTTATTCCCCATCTCAATGCATGTGCAAGCCTTCTTCCATGTTGTTTTTTCATAACTGCAACCGAGATATGATATGCAAATGAAAAGCATCGACTGTGATCATGAAGCATTATATCAAATAATTAGTGAGTAAATAAGCAACGCATCTTCCCTACCTATGCATGACCCTTCTTGTGATCGCAACTTCATAATGTTTTCAACCAATGTGATGTCTTACTATGTATCGTGCACCTCAAGATGACTCTAGCATTACCTCAAACACATGGTGCACATACTTTCCTCGCACATTTCTTGTATTTTATTGGAGTATTGTTGTACACAGATGTTGAAATATCTGAAGGTGGGGATACAAGCTTGGATGTACACAATGAACTTATTAGCTGCTTTTAATTCTACTGGTGCTTATAAACTTCATTGGTTTGCATGAACTTTAATCCTAGAAATCCAATTGGTGTGGTGATGATTCTATATAGAAACATTGAGTATTCTCTTTTGCATTTATGGTTACCCGTAGACTTGTGAAAGAGTATTTGCCACTAAGGTGGCACCGTCTATGGTGCAACTTATATGCACCTTTTTAAAGTGTATTTCATCTGTATATAAAAGACTTAAGACTATTTAACTTGGGTGCATATAAGTTGTACAACAACCACTACCAGCACATTTGATGGCTCATAGGGGATTAGAAAGGCCCCGTTTGGTTACGGGAATACCAGGCGCGGAATAGGGTTTTTAGCGCCAAAATCGGGTTATGGAAGAAAACGGTGGCGTTTGGTTCATCAAACGCATAACCCGGTTTCGGGTTTCGTCTGCCAATTTCGCTCAAAAATTGGAAGAAATTTCTTCCAAGAAATAGGTGGAAGTTGAAATGAAAACCAGGTTTTGGGTTTTTATGAATGCGTTTGAATAAATCGTCGGGTCCGCCGAATCCGCCTTAGGTTTTTGGAAGAACAAATTGGGTTTTTTGGAAGACGACGGTTGTATTGTTTTCGTGCTCTGTTGTGCGAAGGCGAGGGTTTTTGGTTTGCTGCGTTTGTTGGGCTTGTGGGTTTTCTGTGGCCGCGGTTTCCTGTGGCCGTGGCATTTTCTGCGATTTCTCTTCTACACTTTGAACAGCGGCGGCGGTAAACGGTTCTCCTCTCACACCCACCTTTGCATATTGGATTTTTTTAAGTTTTTTTGGTTCATTCAAACGTAACTGTTTGTTTCAAATCTGTTTTTAAAATAGTCAATATATGTGGTAACTGTTTGTTTCAAATCTGTTTTTAAAATAGTCAATATGTGCTCACTAATAAATTCGAGTATAGTGCTGTGAGAGATCAATACCAGTGAAATGAAAAATTAAACTTTGTAACAGTTTCTGGGTGTTTGTTTTAAATCTGTTTAGCAAAATAGTCAATATGTGCTCACTAATAAATTTCACTATAGTGCTGTGAGAGATCAATACCAGTGAAATGAACAACCAAACTTTGTAACAATTTCTTGCCAGTAATGAGTTCTAGTATGTTGTTGTGAGAGATGAATGAAATACCATTAAATAGAGCCAAGTCATAAACTTGTGCTCACTAATAAATTCCAGTATAGTGCTGTGAGAGATCAATACCAGTGAAATGAATAACTAAACTTTCTAACTGTTTCTTGCCAGTAATGAGTTCTAGTATACTGCTGTGAGAGATGAATGCAATACCATTAAATAGAGTCAAGTCATAAACTATGTATGAATCAACTATGTATAGATCAATGTCAATCATGGCTTTTATCTATACATAATCAATATGTGCTCAATATGTGCTTAATAATGAATTCTAGTGTGTGCTCATGTGATTACCTGTATATATCATAGTGCCAATCAAGCAAAACATGGCAATCATGGCTTTTATCTATACATAGTTGACCTATACGTAGTTTATCATGGTTCAAATCTGTTTAGCAAAACAGTCCAATATATGCTGTAACAATTTGTTTAGAATCTGTTTGACAAAATAGTCAATATATGCTCACTAATGACTTTCAGTATAGTGTTGTGAGAGATCAATACCAGTGAAATGAACAACTAAACTTTGTAACAGTTTCTTGCCAGTAATGAGTTCTAGTGTACTGCTGTGAGAGATGAATGCAATACCATTAAATAGAGCCAAATCATAAACTATGTATAGATCAATGGCAATCATGGCTTTTATCTATACATAATCAATATGTGCTCAATATGTGCTCAATAATGAATTCCAGTATGTGATCATGTGATTACTTGTATATATTATAGTGCCAATCATAATAGCAAAACATGGCAATCATGCTTTTATCTATACATAGTTGACCTATACATAGTTTATCATGGTTCAAATCTGTTTAGCAAAATAGTCCAATGAGTTCCAGTATAGTGATGTGAGAGATCAATGCAATACCATTAATCAAAGTGAATCATGCCAATGAAATGAACAACTAAACTATGGATATATCAAGTATGTATTGATCCATGCAAAATCATTCAACATACTTATGAGGTCATAAACTATGTATAGATAAAAGCCATGATTTCAAACTATGTATAGATCAATGCAGAAAGAAACTCTATTCCTATTGCCAACTATGCTACTTTTCATCTTCTAAAAGACGAGCCTCAGTTTCAGCGGACCCGACGATTTATTAAAACACATTCATAAAAGCCCAAATTCAAGTTATAGTTTGTACATGTGTATGTGTACATACATACATGTGTGTGTATGTACGTACACACATACATACTTGTGTGTGTACATACATGCATGCATACATACATGTGTGTGTCTACGTACATGCATGCATACATGTGTGTGTGTGTGTACGTACATACATGCATACATACATACATACATTCATGTGTGTGTATGTACATACACACATACATACATGTGTGTGTACGTACGTACATGCATACATACATGTGTGTGTGTGTGTGTGTACGTACATACATGCATACATACATGTGTGTGCACATACATATATACATACATGTGTGTATACATATAGACAAATGGAATCAATATTATGCTTTCATTGGTATAGATAGATTACATGGAGTATAATGACACATTGTAATTTGTTCTTTATGGGCTTATGATCCTCGGTAGTTGGTACTCCTTGTTGTATTTGAATAAATAATTGACTTCTTAATGCAATGAGGCTAGCAAATAATCATGTTGTATCTCGATAGGTGATAGTTGATATTTCATAACTGATAGTGTTTAAATTGTCCACATTTCAGGTCACTAATGGATCCTATGGAGAGTATAGAGGTCCAAGGAAGCATAGTTAGGAAGACCACATACACCCGCATTCTCACAATTCTTTTTGCTTTTGTTGGCATAGCCAAAGTACTAGTAGCCCGAGAAGGTAGTCAAATGGGTAAACGAATAAGAAAAAGAAATTTCTTTTGTAGAGACATTATTCATTCGAATGAGGTGGATTGTCATGATCAGATTCGGATGATTAGGGCAGCCTTCTTTTCTCTAGCTCGTATTTTGAGGCTGAAAGGAAGCTTGAGAGATACGATCCACTTGAAGTTAGAGGAACAACTAGTGATGTTCCTCCACACCCTTGGGCACAATCTAAGGAACTGCAAGATTGCCCATAACTTTGGGCACTCAGGAGAGACAGTCAGTCGGTACTTCCACAAGGTTTTGATGGCTATCTTAGCCCTTCACAGAGATTACTTCATACCACCTAGTCCAGGCACTCCTCCTGAAATTAGTGGGAAGGATCGTTTTGAACCATTCTTCAAGGTAAATCACACATTATTACAAGTTTATTGTCTAGAATGTTGTCCTTATCTTATTATTACTTGAGCATACATTTGATCAGTGTATCATATCCCACAGGATTGCATTGGAGCCATCGACAGTACCCATATTCCAGTGCGAGTTGATGTCGACATACAGGGTAAATATCGTGATAGAAAAGGGAACCTATCGCAAAATGTTATTGGTGTCTGCTCCTTTGATTGTAAGTTTCAGTATTGCCTTGCTGGTTGGGAAGGCTCTGCTGCAGATAGCCGTGTTCTAGCCTCAGCTCTATCCAGATCAGATCCACTTGTAGTTCCCCCTGGTAAGCCAAATCACATTTTAATAAACTCAAGGTTATGCTAAATGGTTCAAGTATTGACAATATACTTTCTTTATATAGGAAAATATTATCTCGTGGATGCTGGATATCCAAATGCACCTGGATTTCTCGCTCCTTATCGGTGTACACGCTACCACTTGAAAGAGTGGTCAAGAGAAAACCCAATAAACTCTGCACATGAGTTGTTCAACCATCGACACTCCTCTCTTAGAAATGCAGTAGAACGTACATTTGGTATTCTGAAGCAGCATTTTCCAATCTTAAGACATGCAACGTCTTATGATATCATGACACAATCCTATATTGTTTTAGCATGTTGCATACTTCACAATTTCATTACGATAGAGGATGGCCTTCCATCAGAAGAAGCTATTGAAGAGGAAGATGATCGTGATGGGATAGAGGTGCCACTACTTGAGACATATGGGTTGTCTCAGGAGGATAGAAATGAGTGGGCCCAATTTCGAGAAGATATAGCAAATAGGATGTGGGAAGATTATAGATCTCGAGAATAAATGATTTATTAGAAGGCAATGTGCTTTATATGATTAAATTGATGTATGCATATACAATTATGGTGTTTGATTTCGTTATTCTGATATCAGTCTTTGCTACATTCTAATTAAATAAAAAGAACATTAACTTTCAATTTCACACCTACATTATGTACAAAAATTGTTGATCATATCTGCAATACACAATTCAACTTGAAATATAGATTACATTGATTTAAATGCAAGAAAGCACAATTATTATACATCTTTGCATTGAGAAAGTACAATAACATGCTTCATAATGGGGCTCATGACTATTTACTTGCCATTGATATCACCATTTTGTCTTACTGGTAGTTTTGTTGATGTTGATGTGTTATCATCAATTATTGCTTAAAATGTGTATCATCTTCAGTTAAATTCTTTCAAGTTTATTAAATGTTAGCCTCATTGCATTAGGATGTATTAAAAAATGACATTTAAAGTTTATCATCTTCAATTTTAAAAGAAATACAACAAGGAGTACCAAATGATGAAGATCATAAGCCCACTAGTAAGAAGAGAACAACGAATTCGTTGAAAATCCTATTTTTCTGATGTTACTGCTTGCTGCATTCCATTTAAATTTAAAGAGCAATAACTTTCAATTTCAGTCGTATGATTACTTTAAATCGTAATACGTTAACCTATTCAATATGTTAGCCTTGTTCCATTATGACGTATTACAAATTGATAGTTAAAGATTTTCTATTTCAAATTTAAATGAAATACAGGAAGGAGTACACAATGGCATATACCGAGCTCATGATGAGCATGGACGAATCTGATCATGTGAAACAGATGTGTTCTCCCATTACTTTGAGTGATATAGATGGATCCCTCGCTGTGAGCAACAAATCTTCTTCTTCAAAGAAGAAAATGTGGACAAAATCGATGGAACACAAGTTTTTAGACTTGCTCCTTGAACAAGTCCATCTCGGACGGAAAGGTGAAGGTGGGTTTAAAAAAGAGGCATGGACTGCAATAGAGAGGACATTCAATGCAGCGATGAACTCGAATCTGTCACGAGATCATTTTAAGAATAAGCTAAAAACATGGAAAGTAGGATATAAAGTAATGAAGGACTTGAAAAATACAAGTGGGTTAGCTTGGAATGAAGAAACTCAAACTGTGGATGCTGAGGATTCAGTGTGGGATGACCTTTTGAAGGTAGGATCATCTTTGTACTCTTTTCATTGAAGAAATTTTTCCTTCTTATTTTAATAATGAAAAAATTACAACCTAATCCATCTATTAATGCTTATATGTAGAGGAGAGAATTCAAAAATGCAAAAATGTATAAGAGGTCACCTTTCCAATATTTCAATGAGTTGGCTGTAATTGTTGGTAATGACATTGCTGAAGGGTTCGCATCTACAACACCCCTTGATGCTGAAGAAGGGCACCCTATGAACGATGCATTTAATGTGCTTGATGAGGATGATACCAATTGTGGTACACCTCTTGACAGCCAACCAGATATTGATGAAGAGTTATATCATTCCAATCAGTCGAGTGCAAGTGCTAGAGGGACTCCTCCACCATCATCATCAAGGAGGGGAAAGAGGAAGAAGACATCTTTGGCTGCATCATTGGATGTGATATGCGAAACTATGAAGGAACTGAAAGATGGCCTCATTAAGCCTCAGATTGTAAAAGTGGATAAATCTGAAGATGATAATATTTTGACTGCTGCATATACTGCTCTCAAAGCTGTCCCTGAACTCAGTCGAGCAATTTTCATGAAAGCACATGATACCTTCGTGCTTCAATGTGAAAGAGCCAAAGGGTTCTTGATGATGGATGAGGTGGAGAGAGTGGAGTGGATTGCAATGACATTTGGTACCATTTAGCTATTTCAGCTACTGACTGGATTGCAATGACTTATGCTGCATGATTACTCTATTCAATGGTTTTGCATTAATCTCTAATAGCACTAAACTAAAACTATATTAATCTCACATCACTATATTGGAACTCATTATTGAGCACATTTTGACTATTTAATTAGTGATCTCTCACAGCACTATACTGGAAGTCATTAGTGAGCATATATTTACTATTTTGTTAAACAGATTCTAAACAAATTTTTACAGCATGTATTGGACTGTTTTGCTAAACAGATTTGAACCATGATAAATTATGTATAGATAAAACCCATGATTGTCATTGATCTTTCATGTATCCATACATAGTTTATGTGTTGGCTGTGTTTAATGGTATTGCATTGATTTGTACATAGTTTATGATGTCATAAGTATGTTGAATGATTTTGCATGGATCTATACATACTTGATATATCCATAGTTTAGTTGTTCATTTCATTGGCATGATTCACTTTGATTAATAGTATTGCATTGATCTCTCACAACACTATACTGGAAGTCATTAGTGAGCACATATTTACTATTTTGTTAAACAAATTCTAAACAAACTGTTACAACATGTATTGGACTGTTTTGCTAAACAGATTTGAACCATGATAAATTATGTATATGTCAACTATGTATAGATAAAAGCCATGATTGTCATTGATCTTCCATGTATCCATACATAGTTTATGAGTTGGCTGCGTTTAATGGTATTGCATTGATTTGTACATAGTTTATGACGTCATAAGTATGTTGAGTGATTTTGCATGGATCTATACATACTTGATATATCCATAGTTTAGTTGTTTATTTCATTGGCATGATTCACTTTGATTAATGGTATTGCATTGATCTCTCACAATACTATACTGGGAGTCATTAGTGAGCATATATTTACTATTTTGTTAAATAGATTCTAAACAAACTGTTACAACATGTATTGGATTGTTTTGCTAAACAGATTTGAACCATGATAAACTATGTATATGTCAACTATGTATAGATAAAAGCCATGATTGCCATTGATCTTCCATGTATCCATACATAGTTTATGAGTTGACTGCGTTTAATGGTATTGCATTGATCTGTACATAGTTTATGACATCATAAGTATGTTGAATGATTTTACATGGATCTATACATACTTGATATATCCATAGTTTAGTTGTTCATTTCATTGGCATGATTCACTTTGATTAATGGTATTGCATTGATCTCTCACAACACTATACTGGAAGTCATTAGTGAGCATATATTTACTATTTTGTTAAATAGATTCTAAACAAACTGTTACAGCATATATTGGACTGTTTTGCTAAACAGATTTGAACCATGATAAACTATGTATAGGTCAACTATGTATAGATAAAAGCATAATTGCCATGTTTTGCTATTATGATTGGCATTATGATATATACAAGTAATCACGTGAGCACATACTGGAATTCATTATTGAGTACATATTGACTATTTTGCTAAACAGATTTGACACAAACAACCAGACACTGTTACAAAGTTTAATTGTTCATTTCACCGGTATTGATCTCTCATAGCACCATACTAGAATTTATTAGTGAGCACATATTGACTATTTTGCTAAATAGATTTGAAACAAATAGTTACCACATCTATTGACTATGCTAAGAAAATAGCAGATAGAAATAGAACCATGATAAACTATGTATAGGTCAGCTATGTATAGATAAAAGCTAGTGATATACTTGTAAATTTTATTATTGAGCACATATTGAGCACATATTGATTATGTCTAGATAAAAGCCATGATTGCCATTGATCTATACATAGCTTATGAATTGGCTCTATTTATATGGTATTGCATTCATCTCTCACAGCACTATACTAGAACTCATTACTGGCAAGAAACTGTTACAAAGTTTAGTTGTCCATTTCAGTGGTATTGATCTGTCACAGCACTATATTGGAATTCATTAGTGAGCACATATTGACTATTTTGCTAAACAGATTTGAAACAAACAATATGTATGTACACACATGTATGTATGTACGTACATATGTATGTATTATGTGCATATGTATGTACACACATGTATGTACGCATGTATACATACTTGATCTATGCATTGCATTGATCTCTCACAACACTATACTGGAACTCATTACTGAGCACATTTTTACTATTTTGCTAAGCATGTATGTATGTATATGCGTATGTATGTATGTACACACATGTATGTACATATGCATGTATGTATGTGCATATGTATGTACACACATGTATGTACGTATGTATACAAACTTGATCTATGCATAGTTTAGTCATCCATTTTATTGACATGATTGGCATTGGTCAATACGCAGGATAGTTGTTCATTTCATTGGCATTCGCACGATTGGCATGTGAAGTCATTCCAGATGGTTAATTGGCTTTGTGTAATGGTATTGCATTGATCTGTCACAACACTATATTGGAAATCATTACTGAGCACTTTTTTTCTATTTTGCTAAGCATGTATGTATGTATGTGTGTATGTATGTGCGTATGTATGTATGTAGGTGTGTATGTATGTACACATGTATGTACATGTGTATGTATGTATGTA
This sequence comes from Cupressus sempervirens, assembly GCA_028749045.1. Lineage (NCBI taxonomy): Eukaryota > Viridiplantae > Streptophyta > Pinopsida > Cupressales > Cupressaceae > Cupressus > Cupressus sempervirens. Next base: position 392,548,844 of record CM053788.1, on the reverse strand, counting down.
TGTGTGTATATATGTATGTCTGTGCATATGTATGTTCACGCATGTATGTACGTATGTATACATACTTGATATATGCATAGTTTAGTCATTCATTTCATTGACATGATTGGCATTGGTCAGTACATAGTTTAGTTGTTCATTTCATTGGCATTCACACGATTGGCATGTGAAATAATTCCAGAGGGTTAGTTGGCTTTGTTTAATGGTATTGCATTGATCTCTCACAACACGTAGCTTATGATCTCGTAAACGTTTGGTATAGTTGTTCATTGCATTGTTAATTAGAGTTATATTTGAACCATACATATGTGGAATACACAAGGAGTGGCAAATGATGAATGCTCAATTGTAGAACTAGAAAGCATATAGAAATGTGATTTGCTAGATGATTGTATAGTTCATGATTCTGTCCTATGTTATATCTATAGTCCTAATTTTCTTGCATATGTTTTTATTTTTTTGTCTTTTTGTCCCTATTTGATTTCCTATGTATGTTTTCGTTGACAAGATTATCAAAAGTATTGAGAATTTTTGGTAGATGATTGTACAGTCATGATTATGTCCCATGTTATATGTATATTCCTAATTTGCTTGGATATTTTTTAGATTTCTTATTTTTTTTTCCACAGTTTGGTTTCCTATGTATGTTCTTCTTGACAAGATTGTCAACGGTATTGATAAAGTGTCTTTCTCTTGTATTTTTTTATTGCTCTTGATTTGCTAATATTGCAAGACCACACATGCTGATAAAAAATGAGCTATCGGATGATTGTTTACTGTGTTTGTAAATGATCAATATTTCTGATGCCACTCCTTGGTGTATTCCATTAAAAAAAAAACCAGGTTTTAATTTTTCAAGCATGTTTAGTTCATATATGCAGGATTGACCATCTAACAACACAAACAGTAATGGGAAGATTGAGCAGCATGAGAGGGTTGCCGTCGAATGTGGGGCATAAGGGCATACATCGTTGATTTCTCAGTATTTTTGTATGTAACGGTGTGTCGTCGAATGTGGGGCATAAAGGCATACATCGTGGATTTCTCAGTGTTTTCGTGTTTAACGGTGTGTTTTCACACCACCATCAAATCATGGATATTGTTCTATCAAGTTAGCAAGTTTTCATATTGTAGTAATTATGTGAAATTCATTATTAGAATTTCATGATGTTAAAATATGATTTATATGATTAATGATTTTCATGATCTTTTTTTATAAATTGCATGTAAAATCTATGTTGCCAAAATTCCACATTTTTTAAGAGCAATTATTAACAAAGCATCATTTTTCTTGTTAAAGTTATCATCAAATGTTTAATGTATGTGAATGTAAAATGGTATTTTTTTCCTATATAATATTTCACGTAAAATTTAGTTGCATATTTTGTTGAATAATTAACTAACTTAATAAATTTATTAAAAGGGAGAGATACATAGAGGGGCAGAGAGTGCGGGATAAGAAGGGGGGACGGAGGGACAGAGGGAGAGAGTGAGAGAGAGAGAGAGGAGCTTGTGTGTTCCTGCATCTGTAGAAAGGTGTCTGTTGATGTGTGTTTTATGACTCACCAAACAGTAGAACGAAATACTGAAATATCTTATCCTCTCTTGAATATATATCTATCTATGACCTCATCAAGATCTTCAAATGTCTCCTCCCCAATTGAAAGTATTTTCCAAGTCGAAGATAGCTAGCAAAATCCTTTTGGTCTTTTCCTCCCTCCACAATATCCTTGTGTGCATAAACTCCATTGAAAATGTTCAGTGTTAGAATCAAGTGAGTAGGCCCTTTCAAGCATGAATGGATAATACTCTCCCCTGGCTCTTTATCTGTTAGGAACTTAATGGTTTCATTCTCTTGTTCACTTCGTGAAATGGAATCCTCTTCCGCAAAATATGGATCCTTAACCTCCTTATCCTTATCCTATGCACCCTGATAGTTATCATTCTTTAGTGAACTCTCTTTGCAAGTTAACTCAACTAGGTACTTCACTTTTGTCATAGTTTTCACCCAACAGGTAAGGATGCTGCCTTCTGCAATTTTTTCTAAAGGATCTATATCTAGATCATCAGAAAGCTCCTCTTTCAATATTATTCATGTCAAGCTTAATTCCAGATCACAAATTATACGATGATTTTGGACTCTGCGGGGACAATTTTTTCCATTAACAGGGTCTCTTCATTTTATCCAGTCAGCAGATAAAATTCCTCATCCTGGGATGGCTCTTTATATGGCGATCTCAAATCCTAAAATCCATGTAACAATTCACTCTTTATGTTAGCAAGGGTTTCCTGCTTTTTATTGGATGTCCATTGCTCCACACTTCTAGCATATTCATCAATATCAAGGGCATTTAACAGATCAGGATATTTTTGACATGCTCAACAACCATTTCTTGTGTTTCCTCATCCATATCATCTATATCATGTCCAGCTTCTTCACAATATATGTCCTTAGCCATTTTCTTGGCAAATTCATATGACTTTGGATGAATTCTAGTATCATCCAATGGATCCATAACATGGTTTTCGGATGCTGCTTGTCCATTCCCTCTAAACCTTAAAAAAACCAATAGCATTTATAAAGACAAGTGGCTTCATAGCCTCTACAGTTGGTTGTTGTAACTATTACTTGCTCAACAGCTTCATACTTTTCATCTGGAGTAAGGAAATGTTCCAGTGAATGAAGCTTCAATGATAATATTTCTTTGCCAAGACTATATAATGTTGCAACCATGGCCAATGGATTCTGAAGATACCGACCAAGAGCCACAACATGCCTCACAATCCCTCTCTGTGTCGACAACTAGTCTTAAGAGATGCGAGAATTCTCATATAGTATAGGCAATAATTCATCTGCATAAACAACATTTATTGTGTCCAATCCTTCTGCCAAATCACGTGGATGAACACAAACACAGGGAGGGATAGAGAGAGGACACAAACACACATATTTAGCGGCTAAGTCACAAGGTTCAAGTTTCAATTCGAGTTCGACAATTATGAAGTTTGGATGAACTTGACAATAAATTCAATTTGACAATAAATTTGTCTTACACAATTTTTCAAAAATATATAATATATATGATCACAATTTCCAACAATGGGACAAAAAATAACTTCGTACAAATGATTGCATGTATGATTATTTTTTACTTTTCTTTGCTAATAAATAGAATTAAAATAAAAAATAATAATCATTTTATTTATTATTGACTAACAAAATAAAACTGTGAATATTCAAGAATAAAAAATAATAATAATGTAGTCTAATTATAAATAAATTAAATCATAAATATTAATACTTTACTCATTCTAATCCTTGTGTTTCACTAATTAAATAAGATTAAAAAAATTTACATCAAATTCCAATTCCAATTAGAAAATGAACAACCAAACGCAACAAAAAGATATTCCTAGTCATATTCTGTTCCAATTCCAATTTCTAAATTGGCAACCAAACGCAGAATATGGATTTGAAAATTCATCTTCCGTGTCAACCAAACGGTCCAACTATCTTCCTAAAATACATAACCAGGTTTTTGAAAACCTGGTTATCAGATAACCTGGTTATGAGGAAAATTCATCTTCCCCAACCAAACGGGGCCAAAGGGAATTGCATAGGGTGTAGTTAGTGGATCGGCTTAGGTAAGAGCGAATGTAAGATAAGAAAGTTATTAGCCAATAGGCTTCGGTAGTGGCTACTGTGCAACTTATATACACCGAAGTTAAATAGTCAATATATGATAGTATTAAATAGTGATCTAATATTACATTATTTTTAAAATATAAATTATTCATAATACTTTAATTGTTTTTATTTGTGGTTGGAAATTGAAATTCGATTATATTTTAGAATGGTTTTTAAAAATCCTATTTTGCATAATTCTATTTTTTATTATAAAATTGAAAGTTGAAAATATTTTCTTATATAAATAGATTTGTAAAGTGAGTAATTTTTAAAAAATATTAATAACAATATATATGTAAATATTACTTTAGATATATTTAACAACTTAAAAGTATTAATGTGTTATTGATTTTTTAATTGGAACAATTTTAATTCTAAATATGTAATTTTCTTAAAAACTGTAATATATAATCTTTAATTAATTATATTTTTATATCTAAGATGGGTAAAAGTAGAATAATTATTTAATAATACAGTTTTACTTAATAACATTTAATTCATTAAATGTCACTTCTTGATATTTTGTGGTCTTTTAATTTTAAAAATAGACATTTTTTTATTGTTAACCTTTTTACATTAGTTTATTATTATTATTATTATTTGGTCGGTAATAAGTTTGTATTTTATTAATAAAATTAGATTTACATCGAAGACAAAATGGTCCATATTTCTATCATAGAGGACCATCATATACACTATGCCTTATTTATCCATTGCATACATTACAAAAAATGCCTCTTTAAAAGGCTAATATGGTTTAATTTGCACATCCTACAACTATATCCTTTTCATCTTCTACTATAGTCATGATGACCTCAGTATTTCAAAAAACTTTCTCTATGGCATAAATCAAAAATATTTTATTTTGATTTCTTTCGACTTCTCAAATTTTTTTAGCCATTTGCAGAGCCTCTTAAACCTCCCTTTGCTTTGCCTTCCGCTTGTCATGTCCCCTTTTCAAATAATTAAAAAATAATAAACTTTGCTAAGGCAGGCAGGCTCCAAAAAGGTGAAGTTTCGGAAAAAGGGGCTAATCTTTGGAAACCAATGGACTAATAAATAAAAATTATTATTAAATTATATTTTATTAACCCCTCTTGGACGTGAGTTAGGGTTATGCCCTCTTTTAAGGGGTTTGGAGGCATTTTGGGCTCATTCTACAACTTGATTCTTGCTAATTTTCTTGTTGTTCTTCAGAGGCTGCCAAACCTGTGGAGAAGGAGACCCAAGAACGGGAGTTTGCAGGTTTCCAGGAAGGCTAAGGATGGGAGTTTGAAGCCATTCCATGTGCATGCTCATACAGAGTTTGCCTTTGTGCTGAATAGTGCCGATTTGGGTGTTTTCGGGGTTGTTTTTGGTTTGAGTTTGGGTTTTCAGTTGAGTGTTTCATATCAGTTTGGTTTGCTGCTGTATTTCAGACTTTATGATGTTATAATAGAGTTGAATATATGTATTGGGTCGTGATTAAACTTCTGAGATAGTTTATGAGTGTTTTTGTGGTGTTTCCGAGCATTTTTGTGTTAGTTTCGGGAGCCCGATTGAGCATAGTCTTGCCCTACATTTGTGAGTTGTTGTGTAAAGGCTATACAAATATGGAAATGTCATTTTTTAGGCTTTTATGTTGCTGAAATTTCTGTAAAAATGTCCATTCTCAGATTTATTAAAAAAATTGTGAAGTTGTGAAGTTTTTGGCACTAATTTGGACATACCCGATTTGGGTTTTATTGGAAAATTGACAGATCTTTGTAATATTGGTTGTTTGATTTTAAAGTTCTGATTTGAGGCTGGAAATATCATAAAAAATCTATAAAGGGACATTTCAGTGGTATCAAAGCCATGATCTTGCCAGCCTGAGGGTTTGTAGAAGTTGCATGTCAGTTTTAACAACTACCCAGATCTTAAATGTCAAGTTTTGACAACTACCCAGATCTTGCATGTCATATTTTATGATTGCATGCAACTAAGTGAAAGAGAAAAAAGATATTTGCAGCGAGAAAAGAATAAAGAAATTTTGATCAAACCCCCAGTTGAAAGCAAAAGTACAAAATCCAAGGAAGAAAAAAGTATGGCTGATCCGGATGAGATGGCAAAGAAATTCTTCCAAGACATCCAAAATACTCAGAAGCAAACAGTGGATGGTTTGGCGAAAACTAGAGAGGCTTTGTGAATATTGACAGAAAAATTACAAGGAATTGCATCTATTAATGAGAAAGGGAGCACTTCAGAGGAGCCAAGAAATGGGAGATCCACACCATCTAAATCAACCAAAACTATTTTCTTGCCTGCAAATGAGCCACCAGTACCAAATCCAGCCATTAATCTAGTGGAAGAGGTTACAGGTAATTTGATTACATTAAGAGCTACTTACAATGGCTTAGATGATGACTTTCGTAGTTCAGTTCCTTTTAGAGAATATGTGGATATGATGAACGCTTTGATGCCCAAGAAAGAGAACAGGAAGGAGCATGAAACAAGTGGAAGAGAGCTCAAAAATAAAATAAACAAGTTTACAGCACCTACTTTTGATGGAACAAATAAAATTTCAGCTAGAGCATGGCTACAAAAATTACAAACTTTCTTCACACTTAACCCCATGAAAGAGAGTGATGCTATTCAATTTGCAAGTCTACACTTGGAAGATGCAGCCTATGATTGGTGGTATCATGGAATGACTACTCAAGGTCACGATCAGGTAACTACATTTGAAGATTTCAGTCAAAGAGTGATAGATAGATTTGACCTCAAGGATGATGAAGAGTACTTTAAAGAATTGTCAAAGTTGAAGCAAACCAAATCAGTTAATGAGTATATAGAAGAATTTCAAAAAGTGGCTGTTATGGTACCTGATATGAGTGAAAAGAGGATTGTTTATCTTTTTCTTGATGGTTTAGAAGATTCTGTTAAGGGTTTGGTTAAGGCTTTCTCACCCTCAACCTTACAGGAAGCTATTAAAAGAAGTTTGCAACTTGAAACTTGTGTGCCTATGAAATCAATCACTAATCAAAAACCCCCAAATCTTTGGCAACATAAGGGAAATTTTCAGAAAAATACTTTCTCAACACTACCACCAAAAGATGTGACAAATGTGGCAAAAAAGAAGGTAGATGAAGAGACTAGGAGTGAATTACGAAGGAAAAAGCTTTGTTTTACTTGTAGAGAGCCATGGGTTCCAGGACACAGATGTTTGGGGAAAGGTCAAGTGCACTATATTGAAGTTGCTTCAGAATCTGATTCAGATGAGCATGAGGAATTTCATGATACTAAGGAGGAGGTAGAAGAAGAGAAAGTAAAAGAATTCAGCAAGGATGGCACTTTAGCAGCATTATCAGGAGTCCCAAGATACCATCCCTTCCGAATTCGAGGGGTACTAGCAGGGCAAAGGTTGACTGTTCTTCTTGATAGTGGGGCAACTCACAATTTTATTGATGAGGGATTTGTCATGAAAAGAGGGCTTAAAGCAGAAGATTTTGAGGGATTCAATGTTACTGTAGCTGATGGATTCACTATGCCTTGCACACGGGTGGTGAAACAACTCAAGATGACCTTAGGAGATTATGAGTTATGTGATGACTTCTATGTGGTTGGTATTGGGGAGACAGATCTTGTATTGGGTGTTCAATGGTTGCACTCTATCGGAGGCTATTACATGAACCATCAAACTATGGAGTTTAAATTTCATTCCAATGGGAAAGAAGTCATATTGAGAGGGTTATCGAATGGAGCACCTAAGGTGGTCTCTGCAAAGAGGATGGAGAGGAATTTTCGAAGAGGACAAGTAACATGGGCAGCAGGAGTCATAATCCAACCAACAAGCTCTCTAAAGAATCAAGGTAATTTCCATTTTGAAATTCAAAATATTCTTGATAAGCATAGTATAGTTTTCAATGATTTGCCTCCAGGATTACCACCAGATAGAGGTCTTGAGCATGTTATAGAGTTAGAACAGGGTGCCAAACCAGTTATAACAACCCCATACCGCCATCCAAGAGGTTATAAGGAAGAAATTGAAAAAACTATTAAAAAACTCCTGGACATGGGATTCATAAGGCCTAGCTCTAGTCCATTTGCATCATCTGTGGTACTTGTCAAGAAAAAGGATGGTACAATGAGAATGTGTATAGACTACAAGGCTCTAAACAAGAAGACCATAAAAAATAGATATCCCATACCACGCATAGATGAACTCATTGATGAGTTACATGGTGCTGTATACTTCTCAAAAATTGACTTAAGATCAGGCTACCATCAAATCAGAATGAGGAGTGAAGATGTGGAAAAGACTGCTTTCAGATGTCACTATGGGCACTTTGAATTTCTTGTTATGCCATTTGGACTCACTAATGCACCTGCAACATTCCAATCTTGTATGAATAAGGTATTCAGTCAGCATCTTCGAAAATTTGTTTTGGTATTTTTTGATGATATCTTGATATACAGTAAAACATGGGAAGAGCATCTAAAGCACATAGACACTGTTTTGGGAATCTTGGAGCAGCAATCCTTCTATGCTAAGCTATCTAAATGTGAGTTTGGTTTGATAGAGATCCTATATTTGGGACATATTATAAGTTCTGAAGGAGTACAGGTTGATCAACAAAAAATTCAGGCAATTTTGGATTGGCCTCCACCCACTAATCTTACACAGTTGAGAGGTTTCTTCGGGTTGTGTAGCTACTATAGGAGATTTGCCAAGGGATTTTCTCAGATTGCTGCCCCCTTGACTGATTTGACAAAGAAAGGAGCTTTTTTTTGGACAGAAGAGGCACAAGAAACATTTGATAAGCTTAAGGAGGTAATGAGTTCATGCCCTGTGCTTGCAATTCCAGATTTCTCTTTACCTTTTGTTGTTGAATGTGATGCTTTTGGAGAAGGTATAGGGGCTTTCCTAACTCAAAGGGGATATCCAATAGCATTTGAGAGTAGAAAATTAAATCAATCAGAGAAAGGTTACTCCATCTATGATAAGGAAATGTTGGCAATCATGCACGCACTTCATAAGTTTAGACAATATTTGGTATGTGGGAGATTCATTGTAAAGATAGACCATAATAGCCTCAGGTTCTTCTTGAACCAAAGGGATTTGAATGATCGCCAACAAAAATGGGTAAGCAAATTGCAAGCTTATGATTTTGATATTGAATACATGAAAGGAAAGAATAATGTGGTTGCTGATGCTCTCTCAAGAAAGCCCACTTTGTGTTCCTTATCATCTATCTCTGCTGATTAGAAAGTCTCCATAATTTTAGAGTATGCTAAAGATTCATTTGCCACCAAGATTTTGGATAAGTTAGTGGATGATAACAGGTACAAGGTTGTTGATGAATTGATTTATTACAAGAACAGGATCTTCTTAGTGCCAGGGTCAAAAACTAAGGAGAGGATATTGAGGGCCTTTCATGACACACCTTTGGCTGGTCATCAGGGATACTTCAAGACATACAGGCAAATTCGAGAGTGGTTTTCATGGAAGGGTATGAAGGAGGATGTCCTTAAACACATTAAAGAATGTATGGTATGCCAACAAAGCAAGAGTGAGCAAAATTTTCCTGCAGGGTTGTTGCAGCCACTTCCTATTCCCAAACAAAAATGGGAAAGTATTTCCATGGATTTCATCACTGGGTTGCCCAAGGTTCAAGGTAAGGATTGCATATATGTGGTGGTAGATAGACTAACTAAGTATGCACATTTCTTTCCTATCACACCTGATTTCAAGGCATCACAAGTGGCCAAATTGTTCTTCAAGGAAATTTTTAGATTACATGGTTTGCATAGAAACATTGTTAGTGACCGGGACAGTAGATTCCTCAGCTCTTTTTGGAAGGAGCTCTTTCATTTGGCAGGAACTGAACTCACTCCCAGTACTAGCTATCACCCTCAAACAGATGGACAAACATAGATAGTTAATAAACGGATAGAGGGATATTTGAGGAACTATGTTTCAAATCAACAACATGCTTGGGTGAAATGGTTACACCTAGGGGAGTATTGTTACAATACATCTCATCACATGTCTATTGGTATGCCTCCTTTTTGTGCTCTTTATGGTTATGATGCCCTTTCCTTTGTTGATCTAATACTTTCCAATAGTAGAGTACCCGCAACAAGTGATTTCATCAAGCAAAGCCAAGACATAATAAGGTCCCTCAAGGATAATCTACAACATGCATAGAACCAACAAAAGATATATGCTGACAGGAAAAGGATTGAAAGATCTTTTGAGGTGGGAGATTTGGTATTTGTTAGGTTGCAGCCATATAAGCAAAGCACCTTGAAGAGGAGTGGGGCAGAGAAACTCAAGCCAAGGTTCTATGGGCCTTATAAAATCCTCAAGAAGGTAGGAGAGGTAGCTTATGAATTGGAGCTCCCACCAAACAACAAAATACATAATATTTTTAATGTATCTTGCTTAAAGAAGGTTCTAGGCCAGCAAACCATAGCATCTACAAAATTACCACCTCTTGATGATGAAGAGAAATTAGTTTTGATACCAGAAGAGATTTTGGATACAAGAGAGAAAAGGTTGAGAAATAGGAGCGTCATAGAGCATTTGGTCAAATGGAAAGGATTACCACTAGAGGATGCAACTTGGGAAGGAGAACATATTCTTGAGAATTCCAACCTTCATTGCTTGAGGACAAGCAATATTTGGGAGGGGAGGACTTGTCATGTCCCCTTTTCAAATAATTAAAAAATAATAAACTTTGCTAAGGCAGGCAGGCTCCAAAAAGGTGAAGTTTCAGAAAAAGGGGCTAATCTTTGGAAACCAATGGACTAATAAATAAAAATTATTATTAAATTATATTTTATTAACCCCTCTTGGACGTGAGTTAGGGTTATGCCCTCTTTTAAGGGGTTTGGAGGCATTTTGGGCTCATTCTACAGCTTGATTCTTGCTAATTTTCTTGTTGTTCTTCAGAGGCTGCCAAACCTGTGGAGAAGGAGACCCAAGAATGGGAGTTTGTAGGTTTCCAGGAAGGCTAAGGATGGGAGTTTGAAGCCATTCCATGTGCATGCTCATACAGAGTTTTCCTTTGTGCTGAATAGTGCCGATTTGGGTGTTTTCGGGGTTGTTTTTGGTTTGAGTTTGGGTTTTCAGTTGAGTGTTTCATATCAGTTTGGTTTGCTGCTGTATTTCAGACTTTATGATGTTAAAATAGAGTTGAATATATGTATTGGGTCGTGATTAAACTTCTGAGATAGTTTATGAGTGTTTTTGTGGTGTTTTCGAGCATTTTTGTGTTAATTTTGGGAGCCCGATTGAGCATAGTTTTGCCCTACATTTGTGAGTTGTTGTGTAAAGGCTATAAAAATCTGGAAATGTCATTTTGTAGGCTTTTATGTTGCTGAAATTTCTATAAAAATGTCCATTCTCAGATTTATTAAAAAAATTGTGAAGTTGTGAAGTTTTTGACACTAATTTGGACATACCCGATTTGGGTTTTATTGGGAAATTGGCAGATCTTTGTAATATTGGTTGTTTGATTTTAAAGTTCTGATTTGAGGCTGGAAATATCATACAAAATTTGTAAAGGGACATTTCACCGCTCCAAAGGTCCTTCATTCCTGACAATCATGGCTTTGTTTTTGTAGCTGCATTTTGTCGTTGCCATCAAAAAACTTGCACATGGTGCACACACTTTCGTCACACATTTCTTGTATTTTATTGGAGTATTGTTGTACATAGATGTGGAAATATCTAAAGGTGGAGATACAAGCTTGGATGTACACAATGAACTTAGCAGTTGCTTTTAATTATACTGGTGCTTATAAACTTCATTGGTTGGCATGAACTTTAATCCTAGAAATCCAATTGGTGTGGTGATGATTCTATATAGAAATATTGAGTATTCTCTTTTGCATCTGTGGTTACCCATAGTGCATTACAAACCCACCTGTAGACTTGTGAAAGAGTATCTACCGCTAAGGCAACACTGTTTACGGTGCAACTTATGTGCACCTTTTTAAAGTGTATTCATCTGTATATAAAAGACTAAAGACTATTTAACTTGGGTGCATATAAGTTGTATGTAAAACACTACCAACACGTTTGAATGCTCATAGGGGATCAGAAAAGGACTTGCATAGGGTGTAGTTAGTGGATTGGCTTAGGTAAGAGCGAATGTAAGTTAAGAAAGTTATTAGCGAATAGGCTTCGGTAGTGGCTACTGTGCAACTTATATACACCCAAGTTAAATAGTCGATATATGATAGTATTAAATAGTGATTTAATATTACATTATTTTTAAAATATAAATTATTTATAATACTTTAATTCTTTTTATTTGTGGTTGGAAACTGAAATTCGATTATATTTTAGAACGATTTTTTAAAATCCTATTTTGCATAATTCTATTTTTTAATTATAAAATTGAAAGTTGAAAACATTTTCTTAAATAAATAGATTTGTAAAGTGAGTAATTTTTTTACAATATTAATAACAATATATGTGTAAATATTACTATAGATATATAACAACTTAAAAGTATTAATGTATTGTTGATTTTTTAATTGGAACAATTTTAATTAGAAATATGTAATTTTCTTAAAAACTTTAATACATAATCTTTAATTAATTATATTTTAATATCTAAGATGTGTAAAAGTAGAATAATCATTTAATAATACATTTTTACTTAATAACATTGAATTCATTAAATGTCACTCCTTGATATTTTGTGGTCTTTTAATTTTAAAAATAGACTTTTTTTTATTCTTAACTTTTTTCCATTAGTTTGTTAGTATTATTTTTTGGTCAGTAATAAGTTTGTATTTTATTAATAAAATTAGATTTACATCAAAGACAAAAAGGTCCATATTTCTATCATAGAGGACCATCATATACACTATGCCTTATTTTTCCATTGCATACATTACAAAAAATGCCTCTTTAAAAGGCTAATATGGTTTAATTTGCACATCCTACAACTATATCCTTTTCATCTTCTACTATAGTCATGATGACCTCAGCATTTCAAAAAACTTTCTCTATGGCGTAAATCAAAAACATTTTATTTTGATTGCTTTCAACTTCTCAATTTTTTTCAACCATTTGCAGAGCTACTTAAACCTCCCTTTGCTCTGCATTCAACTCCAAAGGTCCTTCATTCCTAACAATCATGGCTTTTTTTTTTAAGCTACATTTTGTCGCTGCCATCAATAAACCTCCCTCGCGTTCCGCCATCCTACAAAAAGGGTTTACACCATCTTCATCAAAAATGGGTGCCCTCCTTTGCTTTAAACTCTATAGAAATTCCTAACCAACCTCTTTCCCTTTGGGAAATCAGTGGGGAAGGTAGCCTTCCTCTGTTTGTCTTGATAAGACCGAATAATAGTTTTTAGGCTCTCCCATGCTTGGCGACATGCATTAGTATAAGCATCCCTATCAATCTGTCCTCGTGGCCAAATAACAAAAGGGAAAACCCCTTTCTCCCTCCCTTCGTCGTCATCCTCATAACCTTTGCTGAAATCGAAGGCCCACCCGGGGTGTGCCCACTCCAAAAGTGTCTCCAATTCTGGAATTAAGGCCTTTTCAGAGGGAGCCTTCATTACCCAGGCCACATTTTACTCATGGTCTCCCACCTGCAGACCCCAAGCCATCAACATCACCATGATATCCACCTGAACCTTCCAATGATGGTCTGCTTCTTGAAAGAGGGTCCCCAGGGTTTCTTGCATTGCTCAGATGACTTGTTTTGATGTGCATTGGTCTTCTACCCACCCAAACAGAGCTTTATGTTGCTTCTCCATCTTAAAGGTGAATATCGGCTCCATTGGACCTGCACAATTTTCCTTTCTTAATTCAGACTTATGCTTTGAAAGGCTACCCCCTTTCTTATTTTAAGATCCTCTTGCATGCTTTGCTGATGCGGCTTTATCAAGTTTTAATGCATTAACATTCTTTTAAAAAAAATTTTCCTCTACTGCCGTACATTTCCATTTTGCACACGATCCGTAAGGACTAATCACTCCTTAAAGATCTATCTAAATCCTCCTTTTCTGACTTATCGATCCTTTGAGAGCTTTCATTTAAAGTTACCTACATTCCATAATCATTAGTTGTGTGATTCAAATCCACTCCATCATTTAAATGTTCAACCCAAACTATTTCATCATTTAAGGATATTGCCCATTTTGATAGGATGTCTGCTTCCATATTACCTTCACGTTTGATGTGAGTAATCTTAAAATCTTCAAAGTGACTTAGTTCTTGCACAATTGAGTCAATTACCATTTGAAGATACTATGCATTAATTTGCATTTTTTAGATAGCTTGCACCACTACGAGGAAATCCCCTTCTAAATGCAGCTTCTTGATCCCCTCCTTTCTTGCAAACCTTACTGCTAACAGGGCTGCTTGGCACTCTGCTATGTTATTAATACCTGTGGGTAATTTTTTTTTCTCCTTTTAGTAAAATGCATCCTACACTATCTCTCAAAAAAAACCCCAACACCTGAGATCCCTGGGTTACCACTCGCAACTCCATCAAAATTTGCTTTTACCCATCCTTTCATTGGAGCATTCCATTCTATCTTTTCTGGCTTTACCTTTTTCTTATTAGTTATCAGTGCCCCTGAGGGGGATTTAAATCTTATCCTTGGCCATGATGATTGTAACACACTATCTTCTTTTGTGTAAGGTATCTACATAGCTTGTCTTTTTGTGGCCAAGACACTTACTGTCTCCTCTATTGCATTAATAATCCTATTTAAACATCTTCTCAAATTCTCCTTTTCTCCTTGAAAGATCCTTCTATGTTGTTCCTTCCATAATTCTCAAATAATCAATGATGGGGCAACTAACCAAATACTTGAGAGAGTTGTTTTTCTCTGCTCTCTTGGCCATCCATCAAAAACCTCCTTGAGGTTTTGGGCTCTTAGACCTTTCCATCTCAATTTGAATTGAACCATATCCCAACATTTTCGTGCATACTGACATTGAACCAGAAGATGATTTAAAGTTTCCTCATTCTTCTCACACAAAGGACATCTTGATGATCCTATTATGCCTATTCTCCTTAGCCTTTTCATAGTTAAAATTCTACCATTATAACCTAGCCATGCAAAGGCACTTGCCTTGGGTAATATATCCTTATTCCAACAGAGATCTTTTGAGGTAAAAATTTCACTCTTAGTTTTAGCCAAAATATTGTAGCCTAATTTGACTGAGTAATTACTTGATAGAGATCCACACCAAATAATTTTATCCTTCTTTTTGCTTACAAGAAAATTCCTTTCATTTAAGATGCTCTCCATTTGCTGCTTCTGCTCATCAGTCAACTCCTCTCTTGAAACATTTTTCCAGCACCATTCCTTCGCTGCCAAACCTTCCTTTTCTATCAAATAATCAAACACAAAATCCACCCATATTTCTTTAATGTATGTTTTTAGCTCATTACAACTTTCATCCTTCCCCAAAACTTTATGTCCATTCCAAGAGTCTTTTTCCAAAATTTAGCTTGTTTCCCATCGCCGATACGCCATGAGATATGCTTCAGAATAATCTATCTGCAAGAGAGCATGAAATTGCATATTGCTGATCCTTTTGGTTGATCCCACACTGTCAAGATCCTTTAGTTTTCATCAAAGTCTAAATATTTACCTTTTAGGATTCTCACCCAGTAGAGTTATGGATTTTCATACATTTCCCATATTAGTTTAGCTCCCAGTGCTTCATTCATAAGTTTCCAATTTCTGATCCCCACTCCTCCCTCATCCTTGGGTCTACAAATCTTTTCCCATGTGAGTAAGGGTATTTTTATCCCCTTCATTAGATCCATTCCAAAAGAACTTTCTCATCTTCTGCTCTAGAATGCAGACAACTTTTTTGGGTTGGATAGATGTCTCCTTAGAAATTAGTTTTTTTGCCACTTGTTGCTTACTCATGAAATGAATATGTTAACTAATAAAATTCATGAGACCATCAACTTGCATAAATTTTGGAACTTAAAATTTTAAGAGAATCACACTATGAAATTAATGGAACCACTTGCTTTAAAATAATCCTAAAAATCTCATCGACACCCATTGAATTTTTTGAGGGATGCTCCCTCTATGAGCCTCTAAGTTATCAATTTTTATTGGAGTATAATGCTATGTTTGCTTTCACTTTGAACCAACTTTTAAAACTCAGTCGCTTTCTTGTTGTAGAGAAATTAAGACAACTACCTCTTATGATAGGATTGTAGAATGTTCTTCCATGATTTCTCATCGTGATGCAACTTCTTCTTGGTCATCACATTCTCTCACTAAGTGGCAATTTCTCCAACCAATTGAAAATTTACTCACATTGCCTTAGATTTCTTAATAAAGTTCTATATATAGAAGTTTTCTTATCCATTGTAATTATCCAAGCCTTAACATCATCTTCATTAGTCTAACTATTGAAGGTAGGAGGAATGACCTTCTTGAGGTCTCTATTGAGGTCTATTGAAATCTAAATCATGTCATTCACTAATTCTGCAACTCTACGAACATGGGTTTTGTAGGGGCAGTCTGTACAACCTTGGAACTATTCCTTATGTTTTCAACTACCATGTTGTTGGGTTGTAAGATGCTAACTACCACTTGCACTATTGAAGGGTGCAAGGATTATGTCAATAGTGTTATATATAAGATAGTGTTACAATATTTTTGAGATGAAGTGACCACATACACGAGATAGATGATAAGAAAGTTTTTTAGTATAATTGTGGTTGAATTTTTATTTCTTTATTGATATTAACAATTATTAAAAGCCGTCTAATAGAGCAACCAGGACAAAACAAGCAACAAGGGATGTGGCCAGTGGTAAGCAACTTACATTGGAGACTGTTACTAGAGGTAAGAAATGAAATTCCTCTCTTGGAATTAAGGGGGTTGAATAACCCCTAGAAGAAATATGCTATGAAACAATGTATTTTTCAGGAAAGAGTTGACTATGTTCTAATACAAGAAACTAAAATGTCTAGTGCCAATTTTGATAAAATTGTTAGTCATGTTTGGCCTGGTGTTGCTTACATGCATATGGAGGCTGATGGAGCCTCTGGGGGTATTGCTACTAAGTGGAACCTAAACTCTATGATGGGAGTTGAGGTTTGGAAGGATAGAAATTTCATAATAACTGATTTCCAATCTAGTATTCACAGTTGGGGATTGATTAATATTTATGCTTCTAATAACAAGCTAGGGAGGAAAGAGACATATGATAAACTAGCTAGGATTATAGAAACTATGAAGGATAAGAAATTGATGTGTATGGGTGACTTTAATACTCCCCTATACCACTCAGAGAAATTGGGTGGTAACAGGGACTGCCAAGAAAGGTTGCAAGATCTAAATGATTTTATGAGCCAAATGGACTTTATAGATGTGGAACTAAGAGGGAACCCATATACTTGGACTAATAATAGAAAGGGAAAGTACCTTATTTAGGTTAGACTAGACAGGTTATTGGTGACAAGGAACTAGAATCAACTAGGTAATTCCCATATGGAGAATCTCAGTAGAACTACTTCAGATTATTCTCCTTTAATATTTAAGTGGGAGGATGGTTTTAAGAGAGGGAAAAAATCTTTTAGATATGAAATAATGTGGTAGGCTCACCCATAATTCAAAGAGAGAGTACAAGAATGGTGGAATATAAGGATAGAAGGTACAACAATGTATAGATTGACCCATAAATTGGATAATATAAGGAGAAATGTTAAGGGCTAGGCTAAGGACTCATTTGGTGATTTTTTTAAAAGAAAAGGTGAGGTGGAGGAAAAACTTAAAAAACTCCAAGAGGAAATTACGGAAGGTACCAACCTAGAAAGTGCAACTTAGGAGGAAGAGAAAAATAGAAAAAAGTGGAAGAATATTCTATTGAGGGAGGAAATTTTCTGGAAACAAAGATCAAGAATACAATGGCTTATGGAGGGGGATAAAAACACTACTTTTTTTCACAGGTCTGCCTCTAACCATAAAAGAAGAAATATAATCAACAGACTGGATGGTGATGAGGGAAGGATTTATAAGGATCAGGAAGAAATGGGAAGACATGTGGTGGATTACTTTTGCAAGGCTTATGCTAAGGAAAATAAGGTTGGAAACCTGGTGATCAGAAGAAGCTTGATTAATATGATACCATAGGTGCTGGGAATGGCATAAAACAATCACATTCTAGGTAATGTCACAGAGGAGGAGGTGAAATGCACTGTGTTCTCTATGAAAGCTTATAAAGCTCTAGGTCTGGATGGGTTTCCACCTGCATTTTTTGAGCATTTCTAGGAGGTAGTTAAACCTGAACTGGTTTGGGCTACTAGGGATTTTTTTAGAACTGGGAAGATGCTAAAGAGGATTAATAAGACTTTTATTGCTCTAGTTCCTAAAATTACCACACTGCTGAGTCTGCTGGATTTTAGGCCTATAAGTTTATGTAATACTATTTATAAGATATTTGCTAAAGTCTTGGTAAACAAAATAAAGCCTTTCTTGGAAAAAATAATTGGTAGTCCACAGAAAGGATTTGTCCGAGGGCGACAAATTCTTGATGCGACAATAACTACACATGAGGTTATTCACTAAATGGAGAAAAACAAACGACCGGGTATGGCCCTCAAATTGGATATCTCCAAGGCCTATGATAAGGTCAAATGGGATTTTCTCTATGATGTTCTTGAAAGAGTGGGGTTTAATAATAGAGTTATAAATTTGATTAAGATGATGGCAGGCTTAGTTCAATATTCTGTTCTTCTAAATGGTTCTCCCTGGGGCAATTTTGGAGCGGAGAGAGGTCTAAGACAGGGTGACCCACTTTCCCCTTACCTTTTCATCATGGTTGTAGAAGTGTTAGGGAGGTCAATCTCTAAACTAGTGAATACTGGCTGTGTCAAAGGGATCAAGCTTGCTACTACTGCTGAAACTGAAGTTCTACAACAATTTGCAGATGACACATTCCTTTTTGGAGAATCCTCGGTTATGGAGGCTAAAGCATGGAAGACTATTTTGCATAATTATGAAGAAAGTTTAGGGCAACAAGTGAACTACCACAAGAGTAAGATTTATTTCTTTAACACTGATGCTCCATTGCAAAAGAGGATAAGGAATATTTTGGGTTTTTAGTATGCAAACCTCCCAGATACTTATCTGGGATTACCATTAACTACTAAAGAAGTGACCAATGAATTATGAAAATGATAGTGGAAAAAATTCAAAGGAAACTTGCAGGATGGAAAGGGAAGATCTTAAGAAATGTTAGAAAATTGCAACTACTCACAGTAGCTCTCTAGGGCATTCCCATTTACTTCCTGTCCCTTTTCAAAATTAACTAAAATATGGCAGAGAGGATTGGGAGAATACAAAGGAATTTCCTGTGGTTAGGAACAAAAGAGAAAAATAATTTGAGTCTGGTAAATTGGGAAGAGGTGTGCAAGCCAAAGGAAAAAGAGGGGTTGGGAGTAAGAAGAATTCGTGACCTTAACAAGGCTCTTCTTACGAAGAATGACTAGAGATTAGGTGAAGACAACACTGATTGGGGTAATATAATGAAAGCTAAATATTTGTCGAATTCCCCCTTCAATTGGAACCTATACAATAATGACCTCCCAGGAGGCTCTAAAATCTGGATGAATATTTTTAGGAGTAGAGGATTATTGAGAGAAGGGATGAGGTGGATAATGGAGGATGGTCAGAGCATCAGATTTTGGGAAGACAATTGGTTGGGAGGGAAACTGTTGGTCTTCAGTAGATTCAAAAGAGTAATGGAGTTACTTAAAGTAGACATGGGAAAAAAGGTAGAAGACTATATTGATTAGGGGAGGAAGTGGAAGAAACTTTATAAAGATACTTACTCTCAGGAGGATATTCAGCTGCTAAAGGAGTTGGAAGAGTTGTTGGGAACATAGAGACCCCTAATTCTGTTCCAAGAGGACACTACTATCTGGGACTTAACTTCAAGTGGTTGCTTCAGAGTCAAATTGACTTACAAACACCTTTTTAGCAAGGACCCCCATCCACCATGGTGGAGTAAGGTTTGGATTTGTAACCTTCTTCCTAAAATCAACTTTTTTGGTTGCCGGTTCGACATGTCAAAATTTTAACCTTAGACAATCTGAAAAGAAGGGGATTTTATATAACAAACCATTGTTATCTTTGCAAGGAAAAGGAGGAGAGCATTTCACACCTATTCCTTGAATGCCAGTATGCTGTATGGATACAGGCAAAGGTCTGGGAGAGATTTGGTTTGAACTGGGTTATGAAAGATAATATGGGTCAATTCATGGAGAACTGGTGCTACCCTTTCTATCACCCAAGATTGATCTTCCTATGGAAGATTGTTCCACCATATATTTGCTTGCATATATGGAAAGAAAGAAATAACAAAATATTTAGGGAGGAGGAAAAACTGGTGGAGGTAGTTTTTGAAATAATGGAGAAATTACTGAAGGAAAATATAATGGTTGCTGAATGTAAAAAGATGAAGGAAAAACCAAGTAGGCAAGAAGGAGAAATCGCAAAAAAATGGGGTTGTTAGGAGGATTTTTTCCTTTTTGACAACTCAAAAATATTAAGGAGACAAAAAACGAGATGGAAACCACCGACCCTTACACAATTTAAACTAAATTTTGATGGTGCTGCTAGAGGAGGTGTTGGAGCAGCGGGTGGAGTGTTGTGGGATAGGAAGGGTGATGCACTATTAGTCTACACTGGCAAGGTGGGAAATGGAAGTAATAATCTAGCCGAGGCAGTGGTTTTTTTCTGGGGGATGCAACTGATTAGTGAAATGCAACTTAAGGAAATAACAATAGAAGGGGACTCAAAATTAATCATTGATCTTGCTAATGTCGTGTCCCAACCCGGATGGAATATCCAGACTATAATTATGGATATCAAGCATATTTTGGATGGGATGGAAAGAGTCCAGCTACAACACATCTATAGGGAAGGAAATAAGGTGGCCGAAGTGGCAGCTGCCATGGGGTTTAAATCTACGGCACTCACGTGCTCGAGGAATATGGAGAATCTTAACAAAGAAATTAAGTCCTTGATAAGTAAGGAAAGTAGAGGGAGTATCATGTAATAATGTCTATAATATTTAATGTTGGGGCCAAATTTGGCAAGTGTGAGTTGAAGTGTGCTAAAATTAAGAAAGGTTTTAGGGTAATGAGGAGACGTGGCCGTACAAACAAAAATATGAGTGAATGCAAATTAAGAGGAATGTTACTTCATCATTATGGTAACCCATTGCAGAATTCAAATTTCTCCCCATTTAAAAGTATGAATGATATCATTTATCAAATTGTCAGAGATTTTCGGGGTGCTAAAATTATGATACCATACAATCACAAATCCCATAATGAATTTGCATGGGATTTTGAAGTTTATCAAGCATGGGACTGTAAAACTTCTTTGCTCATTATTGAAAGACTCAAGGTCAATTGTAGGTGCAGTGCTTTCACAGACAAGGAGGTTCAGATGCGCATCACTGAAGTGGGGGAATGAGAAATTGGTGGATAGATATAGGAAGGGACTTGAATAGGCTGGAGCCCATGAAAATGGAGAACTTCAAAGATAGGATGGTCACCTAGTTTTTGTTGAGGGGCTTTTTGCCCTACATGCAGTCGATGACAGGGTATGACGAGAATTATGCTCTTCAGTTCATCAATGGGTGGAATGATTGCAAGGTCACCATTAAAGAAATCACTTTTCAAGTGAATGAGGAGGTGATAACCATGGCTACTAGTCTTTCAATGAGAGGAAAGAAATGGCAGAAGGTCGCTAAAACTGCAGACAAGGCTAGTAAGAATAGTTTTTTGTGAACGGTGAGGAACCAGTGTGCTATAGAGGAGGATTTAAGAGGGACAAACTGCCAGCTCCATGGGATGATGTGTGCCTAATTCTTATGAAATATTTGACGCTGGAGGGCAGGTTTGATGTTTTCTTCTACTATCATTTCCCTTTGTTGAATCATTTTAGGATTAGGGATTTTATTTCTATCCCATTTTTCCCGCTGCATTCTCTTGAAGATATGGTCAGTGATGTTAGGGAGAAAAGAAATAAAGGGAAAAACTTTACCATTATCCACCAAGGCCTTATCTTTCGCCTATACCAATTCCACCTTTCCCTTTGTCCCCATAGGGTGGTGGTGGTGGACAATTAGTGCCACCATCAAAATTCACCCCTGAGCACTAGTACTGGAACAAAAATTCATACCCTGCGACCCTCCCCTAGCCGTGAAATAAGAAAAAGAAAAAACCTGATATAGTTGGGGAAAAAAAGGGTAGTAAAAGAATTAAAATGGAAAAACCTGTGGTGGTGGAAGAGGACTTAGAGGAGGAGGTTGAGGAATGGCTAGGAGAAGGTTTGGGAGAATTGCCTAATCCTAGGAAAAACACAAACAAAAATCCAACAGGTTCAAGGTTGAGGAGGCTGAAGAAGAGAGAGTAGAAAATAATGAAGAAGAAGGGGAGGAGGAGGATTCCAAAGGAGAAGAAGGAATCAAGGAGGTAGAAAAAAGTGTTAACTTAGCAGAAAATTCTGTTAACAATGCCCAGTTGTATGCTAATAATACTCAAGTGGCAGCTAGCAATGCTGCAACCACAGAAACTACCCATGTTTCTGGCAGCTTTACTCTTCAGCCCATTACCTTCTGTGAGGATAGTAGAAAAGTGGACACTTCCCCCATCATTATATCCTCCCCGACCAGAGAAAAACTTAAGGTTTTTACTAACCCAAGGGTTTTGTAGGATGATAACCAGGTGTAGAATGCTAAAGAGGAAGCTAAGAAGGTGTAAGCAGATAATAAGGAAGTGATTGAGGAGCAATTGGAGGCATATGCCAAATTGGAAAAGAGGGTTAAAACTTTAGAAGAAGGGTTCTTTACCTTCTCTTAATTTTCCCTTAAGGTCACCCACGTTGCTACCACTACCCTCCAACTGCTAGCTCAAGAGAAGGAGGACACTGAATGATTATGGAGGATCATAAACTCCTCTTTAAATTCCTTGCAGATGACTGGGCTCAGATTCTACTCGTTGCGAAGGGAAAGGAAAAATATGTTAATTAAGTTTTTTAGATTTTGGGGATCCTCAGATCCAAACTTTTATGTATATATGCTAGTTCTGGTTTTGCTGGTTTTCAGCTATTGCTCAGACTTGGGTAGGCATGGTTATGTCAACAGTTTTATGATGAACTCCCATAGTTTGATAGACTTATTAGACCGCTACTATAGTTTAGATGATTTTGTTCATAGTATATTGCTGGTTGGTAACATGCATAAGTTTTACTGTGGTTAAGTGGAACTTTAGTTCAATCTGTTATGGTCCTCAGTTGATCTCTGCTTGTAATGTGCTGGTTACCAATTTTTTGGTTGTAAGGGCTGACCCCCTTGTTTTTGGTTGCTTTTTATTTCAAGAACAATTATTAAAATACTTTATATATTATAAAATTTAAACAATATATATATTTCAAAACAAATGATATATATTCTATAGCTAAATCAATTTTTAATCACTTCATTTATAAAATTATTTATTTATTGATATATTTATATAGTTTTGTAATTAATTGATTTAATTGTACAAAGTTTATCTTTTTACATCTTGATTCTATAGTTTTACTTCTAATTTATCATTTATTTTAACACTTCAAGATTATATTTTTTTTGAAAAGCATAATTTAACAATTCTAATAAATTGTCAAATAATATTTTTGAAGATCCATCTTTTTATGAATTTTTTTTGTTAAATAGAAATTAATAATATTATTTAAAAAAATAGTCTATATCTCAAAAATATAAATTTTCAAACCTTGTAAAAAATTTAAATATTCTCACACAAATTCAAAATAATGAAAGTGAACCGAATATTCTTTTTTTAACCTTGAATTTAGATTAATATTTTAAAAATCATACAACATGCACCAAATTTTCATTTGACTAAAGTCATACGATTTAATTAGGAAAATAATAATATAAAACTTCTTAAATGAAGGATAAATTATTGAAAGTGGTCATTTAGAGTGAATCAACTAATATAAAGCCAGACCCTTTAATTTTGTTCTGTCCATTTGCAATGACAATGAAACTTATGAAGAATTCTATCAGCTTGAATTTTTTTATTAGCAATGCATGTCTGGTTAAAATTTTTATAAAATAACTAAAAATAATAATGAAAGCACAATCAATTCCAGGCTCCACCATTACCACAAAAGTATCCTTCTCTGATTCATATGTTAATACAACAACAAAGAAAACCTAGAAATAAGAAAAATAAAAGACTAACTATAAATAAAATTAAACATTAAAAATATAAAAATTATAACATTAATAAAATATAAAGAATAAATATTATAAAAGAAAAAAAAGAAAAAAAATTATGTTAGATAAAGTATAATAGACTTTTAGACGACTTCTTTATTGTTGCAGCTCTAGATTAGATTGAAACGTGGATCCAATCTACACATGTCCTCTCTACATTTTCATCTTTTACCTCGCTAATAAGAACTTGAGGATCTATGCAGGATTCATACACGTTTATATGCAAACATGACTATGTATAGCATATTTCTTACAATCTCCATTCCTTATGAAATGTACTGAGGAGTCATGTATGCTACTATTGTTTAGTACTTAGATGTGATAGCCTATAGACAGAGCAATAAATGCACATCTCTATTTCCTGTAGCACATCTCTATTTTATTATTGTAAAATGAGAACATGCGAAAGATCATAATGATTTAATTTAAGAACAAAAAATGGTACCCAAAATAAAGAATAAGGAATGGCTCACCTTCTTAATAAGAAGCAACATAGTGGTCTGCTGGTCACAAGGACAAGTTCGCAAGTAACTATGACACACAAGCTGCATATAGCCACACACTTTCTATAACCCCTATGACCTTCATTTGGCCAACCCAACTTGGCCACTCCACATCCATGGCACACAAGCATTGGTGAAGACTGAACTTGTGTAATGTAGCTCGAGATCACCACATCCATTGTGCTAAAAAAAATAGCATCATCCAGTTTGAAATACAGATCTGCTAGCCCACCCACACCTAAATCAACATGACCAGTCCCACAGGTCATCAGGTCACATAGTGGCCCCAATCACCTGGGCTCATCTCATCCATGCAACTTGTCTGTACAAGCCCAAGCTTGTGCACAGATCACCACTGCCACCTAAATTAGAATTTTTAGTGGTGCCCAATCTACCCATTATAAAATTGGAAAGTTCATCCAGGTGAGAAGTCCCAAGTTCACGCCCTTCATCATGAGCAACTCAATTGGCTCGATCTTGTTGCAATATTGGATCGTGTCGAATATTGGATTGATTCTTTCCTTTCCTATAGCTGTTTCCTTTCCTGTAGCTTTATGCATATGGCACACAACTATATATGTACCTATACAGTTTTATGTGAATACAAGAATGAGAAATATTCTTCTTGATCTCTGATTTTCAAGTTGGTAGTATACCTTTGAAGCTTGAATCATTTGTTTCCCTTCATTGAACCATGGTCGATTTAGATTCAGAAGTATTTGGGAGCAAATCTGCTCCCATTATTATTCAATCTGAAGGTTCATTGTTCAAGGTAGGGATTACACTCGATGAAACAAACTATGATTTGTGGTCTCAAATCATGGAGATGCATATTGCTAAGAAGGAGAAACTCTCTTTCATTCGTGGTAACTCATAGCCACCTACCGAAAAGGATTATGGATATGAGAAGTGGTATGCAGACAATCAAAAGGTCAAAAGATGGTTGTTGATGTCTATGTCCCCAGAAATTATGAAGCGATACATTCGCTTACCCACCACTTGAGCTATTTGGAAAGCTCTTTCTAAGGCTTTTTATGATGGAGCAAATGAATTGCAGATGTTTGTCTTCAATTAGAGGACTTTCTTTGCCAAACATAATGGAAGAACACTCTTTGTGTATTATGGAGAATAAACCAAGATTTTTGGTGAGTTGGATCATCGTGATAAAGTGATCATGGAAAGTGAGAACGATGTTGAATCTTACTGAAAATTAGTTCAGCAACAAAGGGTGCATATTTTTCTTGCTGGATTAGATGGTGACTTCAAACAAGTTTGTGGTGAAATTTTGAGAAAGGATCCTATTCTCGAATTAGAAGCATGTTATGCATTGGTCCACCATGAATCTGTTTGACGCACAACAATGATTGGAGAATTAGAAAAGAATGAAGCTTTAGCAATGGTGACTCAAAACTAATCTAATCATAATGGGCCTCCTCAAAACCTACCTAAGATCACTAATGGTGCTGATAAATCCAC
This sequence comes from Cupressus sempervirens, assembly GCA_028749045.1. Taxonomy (NCBI): domain Eukaryota; kingdom Viridiplantae; phylum Streptophyta; class Pinopsida; order Cupressales; family Cupressaceae; genus Cupressus; species Cupressus sempervirens. The sequence continues at coordinate 392,522,905 of CM053788.1, read as the reverse complement.
CTACAATTGCACCCATTGCAATCAAAATGGTCATACCAAAAGTCATTGCTTTAAACTTGTTGGGTATCCAGAATGGTGGGATCATAGCCACGATTCATAGAAGAAGAATTCCAAGAAGACCTCCAGTGTAGCGTTTGTTGAAAGAAAGAAAGATGATAATGTTGCTGGATAGATCTCGACATTAGTAGCAATGGTAGGTAATGGTGGTAAGCCTTTAAATATGTCTACACTTGTTTCTAATAGTGCATGGATAATTGATTCCACTGCTACGGATCATATGATGTTTGATTCTAGATAGGTCTCATCCCTTAAGCCGTCCTCACAAAAAATTGTTTCCATTGCCAATGGCACTTCGGCCCCAGTTATTGGAGAAGGATCCTTACCTCTCACTAATACTTTGAATCTAGATTCTATTTTAGTGGTTCCATCTTTGGATTACAATTTGTTGTCAGTTTCCCAAATCACCACTACTTTACTTTGTGTTGTAATTTTTTGGCTTGATTTCTATGTGTTTAAGGACATCCAAATGAGGCAAATGATTGGTTGTGATGTTAGGCAAGGGAAGTTGTATTACTTGGACTTGGTGTCAAAGAGTTCGGACAAGCTGCGTCAAGCTCTAGTGATGGATGGCTTTGAGGGGGACACGCAAAAATATGAAATTTGGTTAGGGCATTGACGTTTGGGACATGCTTCCTTTGGTTACTTGAAGAAATTATTTCCTAGTTTATATGCAAAATTTGATGTTTCTAGCTTTCAGTGTGAAGTTTGTGAACTTACAAAAAGCCATTGTGCTTCTTTTCCATTAACTTTGAATAAAAGTCCAGTTCCATTTATGATCATATATTCTGATGTTTGGGGTTTGTCCAAAGTCATTGCCTTGGGTGGATCACATTGGTTTGTTTATTTTCTTGATAATTGTACTAGGATGACTTGGGTATGCTTAATGAAGTCTAAAAGTGATGTGAACTTGTTATTTCAAAAATTTTATAACATGATTTGTACTGAGTACAATGCACAAGTTCAAGTTCTTCATAGTGACAATGGAGGTGAATATTTGAGTTTTGAACTTTAGTAATATCTGGAAGCACACAAAACTATTCATCAAACTACTTGTTTCAATACACCTCACCAAAATGGGGTAACTAAGAGAAAAAATTATCACTTGCTTCTCTGATAGAAGCCCATATGCCATTATCCTATTGTGGCGAAGCACTTACCTCTACAACATATTTGATCAACTGGGTACCCTCCAACACTATTGATTTCTAGACACCATCCCAGGCTCTCACTGAGGTGGTTGTTGCTCCAACTATTACAAATTTACCTCCTCAGGTCTTTGGTTGTGTAGCTTTCGTACACCTCCATAAGCATCAACGCAACAAGTTATCTCCTCAAGCACTACGATGTGTCTTTCTAGGATATGCTGCTTATCAAAAGGGGTACCGCTGCTATCATTCTCCAACCCAACAAATGTTAATTACATTGGGTGTAGTTTTTCATGAAGACTCGGTGTATTTTTCCTATGAGCCTGAACTCCAGGGGGAGTACTAGAAGGAAATTCAAACTCTAAACTATGATGATCACATCTCTGAAGATGTAGGTAGCTTGGACATCTCTGAAGATGTGGATGTTCACATCCCTGAAGATGTGGGTAGCTTGGACATCTCTGAAGAAGGGGAACTCTTTGAAACTATTAATCAAGAAGTAGGTGAAACTTTGGATCAAAGTAGTGATGAACACCTAGAAATTGAAGTTGTGGGTCCACCTTTGTTCGAGTCCCTCACACCACACCAATCACTTACCAAGGATGTTCCTGAACCATCTAGAAAACAACTACCTCAGCGTCTCAACCAAAGGTATCACTAAATTGACATATGAACCCAAAGTTTCTAGTAAAGTTAAATATCCTATGAGTCATTATGTGTCTAACCATTGTTTGTTAGAATCAAATCAGTCATTTGTAAATCAATTATCTACTGTATCTATTCCTAACAATGTGTAGGAAGCTTTAGCTGATCCAAGGTGGAAAGCCTCTATGAATGAAGAGATGAAATCATTACAAGAAAATAATACTTGGAAACTTGTTGACCATTCACTAGGAAAGAAACCGGTTGGATGTCAATGGGTTTATACTATTAAGTACAAAGAAGATGGTACAATTGAATGCTTTAAGTTGAGACTAGTGGCAAAAGGGTACATCTAAACCTATGGGATTGATTATACAGAGACATTTGCACTTGTAGCTAAAATCAATACAGTACGAGTCTTGTTGTCTCTAGTTGCGAACTTGGGTTGGCCATTACAACAGTTTGATGTGAAGAATGCCTTTCTACATGGAGAGTTGTCCGAAGAAGTCTACATGGAACTCCCACTCGACTGCATGATACCAAAAATACATAGTCTGAAGGTGTGCAGATTAAAGAAGTCACTATATGCTTTGAAACAATCTCCAAGGGCATGGTTCGAAAGATTCACAAAGTCAATGAAAACCTTTGGTTATCGTCAGAGCAATTAAAACCATACTTTATTCATAAAGAATCAGTAGGGTAAGATCATTGCACTTAATTTGTATGTGGATGACATGATAGTTACATGAAATAATCCTGAAGAAAGGAGGGCTCTACAAGATTAATTGTTCAGAGAATTTGAAATGAAAGGCCTCAGTCCCTTGAAATATTTCCTTGGGATCAAAGTGTCTCAATTTGATAAAGGGATCTTTCTATCTCAAAGAAAGTATGCCTTAGACTTGTTATGGGAAACTGACATGTCAACATGTCAACCCGCTGATACACCAATGGAAGAAGGATTGAAGTTATGTATTGAGTCCAATCAGGTACTAGTTGATAAAGGAAGATACCAGAGACTCGTAGGAAGATTGATGTACTTAGCACACACAAGGCTAGACCTTGCCTACGCATTAAGTATTGTTAGCCAGTTTAGGCATAATCCTGGAGAGCAACATATGAATGCAGTTATGCGTATTTTGAGGTATTTGAAGTCTGCTCTTGGAAAAGGAATTTTATTCACTAAAAATGAGGATTGTCAAAGTGTGGATGCATATACTGATGCTGATTGGGTTGGAGCAATAGATGACAGGCATTCTACTTCAGGTTATTTCACCTTTGTTGGAGGTAATCTCGTTACATGGAGAAGCAAAAAACAAAATGTTGTTGCATGATCAAGTGAAGAGGCAAAATTTAGAGGTATGGCACTTGGAGTATGTGAAGTGTTGTGGCTAAGATTCCCCCTGAGAGATTTGGGTTGTCCGCCTAGGCGGTGAATTCAACTATATTGTGACAATAAAGTAGCATGTGATATTACTCATAATCTGGTTCAACATGATCGTATAAAGCATGTGGAGGTAGATTGATTCTTTATTAAGGAGAAGTTGGATGAGAAGATTGTAGAGCTAGCTAAGATTCAATTAGAAGATCAACTGGTCAATATTCTTACCAAATTAGTTTCAAGTTGAGTGTTTTCAAAGTTTTTGGGCAAGTTGGGCATGTGAGATATCTATGCACCAACTTGAGGGGGAGTGTTGCAATATTGGATTGATTCTTTCCTAAACTGATTCTTTCCTTTCCTGTAGCTTTATGCATATGGCACACAACTGTATATATACCTATACAATTTTATGTGAATACAAAAATGGAAAATATTCTTCTTGATTTCTAATTTTCAAGTTGCCAATCTCTGGACACATTCCAGTGCCAAAACAACTGCCCGATTTGCAATCTTGACCAAAAATGGTCTCACATGCTTTGGGGATCCTTGATGACCAGTGCAGAATAATCGCGAAAAGTTTGTAAGACATGCACATTTTCATAGAATCGAGGTGCCCAATCTTTTCCCCTGCTCACTGCATCTTAACAAATTTAACCATGGCAACCAAATATAATCTTAAACTCAGACAAGTGCACGATGGTGCAAAACCATAGTGTTTGTCTATACACAGTGGTGGGTAAATGTCCAAGACCATTTGTTGGGACAAATAATTTAACCCATTTCCCAATACTGCTATTCCGGCTTAAGATTGTCGGATTGTCAAATTTGTCAGAAGAAGGATGACGTTGCAGTTCACTTCACGTGATCAAAGACAGTTTGAGAGAGAACACTCTTTCTCGACATTGCAAATCTTTAAGATTGCCGAGAAATCCAGACAATCCGGTTAATGATTCTCAAGGAGTGAAACCTATCGACTTAATTATTTTCATCATTGCATGCCATTTTTTATTTTTTAATAGAAACAATTATGCTGTTCAATTCTTCTGTATCTAGTAGCGGGAATTGGATTGTCGTTCTACATTAGCTAATTTTTTTGCATTTGTTCTCTTTCTATAAACTTTTGAAATTGAATTAGCTCAGTGACCGTATCATGTTGGCTGCAAATAACAATTTCTCTAAAAAATTTTAATTGCCGTGAAAGAAACCCGTGCTACAGATTTCTTCTATGATATGGACGAATGTTGGATATGTTTCTGAATTTAACTCGGAGGCATAATTTAGAGGAAAGTGTTGTTTAAAATGTTAGTTAAAGTTTTTGAGGGTTAATTAAAAGCCGATGATGCCACATATTTTGTAGAGTAGAGTAGTGAAGTTTAAACTTTTAAGATGTAAGTGTTGGAACATTTAAACGTAGCGTACATTTTCTCCTTGGAGCCAAATGCTCACCTACCCCCCTAACGTCCAGAACAGATAGAAACATTAATACGGGTAGGAGAGATTTTTTCAAATAAAAAAGAGAGGGGGAAAATGGAATGTGACAAAAAGGAATGTTCATTCATTCATTTAGCAGAGTTCAAGCATATTTAGTAGATCAGTAGTTGCAGAGCAAAGCAAAAGAAGGAAGAAGAAAAGAAGTTTGTGCCTATAGTTGCACGTGTTTCCCCTATTCTCTCTGTAAGTTTATTATTGTTGAACTTGTCCCGTTGAAGCAGTGATTGCTCCAGGCACCATTGTATGCAGCCATTAGAGTTGCAGGTTTAAAGTTTTTTGAGGTATTAAAGTTGTTTGAAGTTTTACTAGTTTAGGGTTATTTTAGGGTTTTTTTGGTTGAAGCCGAATGCTCCCAGATTTTGTAATAGTTTAATGAAAGATTGAATAGAAAGAAAGCAGGCATACTTGAATCTATCTTCCTCTTCTATTCATTGCATTCAACAAGTTTGGTTCAAAGGTTAAAACTTTGGCTTTCTGATTTTAATGGTGAAAGCATTCACATTGAATTTCTCTCAGTTATAATATTTTCAGTTTGAAACATAACACTCGGCATCCTCTTTGTTGTTAATATTTTCTAAGTTATAAATCTTAGTTGGAGCCGAGCTCACTCGACATCCATTGGTGCCGAGCATTTCCATTGTGGCCGAGCATTACCTTTTGTGTGCCAAGCTTACTCAGCTTCCTTGTGCTGAGCTAACTCGACACCTATTTTCTGTTTGTCACTCGGCATCTGTTTTCTTTCTGGCACTCAACACCTTCAGGTGCCGACCAAAACTGACACTCGACACCATGTGCCGAGCAAATATTTAAGTGCTGAGCAAATATTTTTTGAGTTAGGGTTGTGAGATATAAGTTTTTAACTTATATTTCTAGCATGGTATCAGAGCCTTGAGGCCCCACATCCACAGTGGGTTAGGGCATTTGTTTTTTCTTGGGATATTTGACATGGCAGGAGATGCAGGAAAGATATGGCAGCAGACACCATCCTTTAATGGGAAAAATTATGATACATGGGCAAAGAAGATGAAGACCATAATGGTTGCAAATAATTTGTGGGAGTTTGCAGTTAATGGATTCAATGGTGTGACTGATCCAACTCAGTATGCTGCCCTCACAAATGCACAGAAGACTCATTTGAAAGAGTCAAGGAGGAAGGATGTTAAGGCATTAAGTCTTATTGAAGCAGCAATGATAGAGACAATTTTTCCAAAGATTGCAGCAAAAAATTATGCAAAGGAAGCATGGGATGTCCTTGAGAAGAACTTCAAGGGGACTGATAAAGTCCATACAGTAAAGCTACAAAACATCAGGAGGGAGTTTGAGAACTTTCAGATGAAAGAAAATGAATCAGTTGCAGACTTCAGTTCAAGGACCTCCAATGTGATTAACCAATTGAAGTCAAATAGAGAAGAGTATCAAGAGCAGAGGATAGTGGAAAAAATATTGAGGAGTTTATCTCATGAATATGACAATTTGGTCATGACCATAGAAGAGGCAAAAGACCTCACTGTTTTGACAATGGATGAGTTGATGGGTACACTTCAAACACATGAGCATAGGATCAATAGATCTACATCTTCTTCTTCCCAAGAGCAAGCATTCAAGGCTCATTCAAATCCAAGAGGAAGGGGGAGAGGAAGAAATGGCTCTGGCAGAAACTCCAGAGGAAGAGGCCGAGGAAATGGAGGACAAAGAAATGCTGCAGCAGAAAGCTCAGGAAGAGCAGATGGAGCAAGTAGCTCACAAAATACCTCAAGAGGAGGTAAGAAAAAATACAACTCAAATAAGAGTAATGTAGAATGCTACTACTGTCATAAATATGGGCATTATGCAAGTGAATGTTGGAAGAAGCAAAGTGATCAGTCAAGACAAGCAAATGTGGTTGATGTTAACATGGGAAGTGGAAACAATGCCACTGCTTTCATCATGTGTAATGTTGGTGAAGAAGGAAGCCCTGAGGTTTGGTACCTCGATAGTGGATGTAGCAACCACATGAGTGGGAATGAAACCTTGTTTTCATTCATTGACAAGAGTTTCAAATTAGAAATTAAGATGGGTAAAAATGGAACCCTACCAGTTGTGGGCAAAGGATCTATTATGGTTCGCACCAAGAAAGGTGAGAAGAAGGAAATACAAAATGTGTATTTCGCCCCCGGTATGAAGCACAATTTGATGAGCATTGGTCAGCTCATTCAAAATGGATACAAAGTGCTGATGGAGAATGACATGTGTGTCATTCATGAAAAGGATGGGAGTAAGAACCTACTTGCAGCAGTTCAAATGACAAAGAACATAATTTTTCCCTTCAAGATAGAGACATGTTTCTCATCTCAAGTTTGTGCTGCACCTCACACACAATCAACTCTAAGGAGTGTGATTGAAGACCCCTCACGGCTATGGCAACTTAGGTATGGTCATCTAGGCTATGCTGGTTTAAATTTGTTGTCAAATAAAAGAATGGTAGAAGGTTTGCCACGTATAGGAAATTCATGTGACAAGCGTGAGGCTTGTATTTTGGGTAAGCAACATAGGCTTCCCTTTAATTCTAGAAATTCTAGGAGGGCTAGATATCCATTAGAATTAGTGCATACTGACCTAGTCGGTCCTATGCAAGTTACTTCCATTGGGGGGAGTACTTATTTCATGAAATTCATTGATGATTTCAGTCGTAGGACATGGGTGTATTTCTTAAAGAATAAATCTGAAGCATTTGATAAATTTGTAGAATTCAAAGCCCAGGCTGAAAGAGAATGTGGACACTATATCAAGGTCCTCAGATCAGATAGAAGAGGGGAGTATAACTCCAATTCTTTTCTAAATTTTTGCAAGAAACATGGCATAAAAAAAGAGCTCACAACCAGCTACACACCACAGCAGAATGGAGTGGTTGAAAGAAAGAACAAGACCATTGTTGAAATGGCAAGGAGCATGATGAAAGAGAAAGGTCTCCCAACTGAATTTTGGGGAGAGACTGTGGTAACAATAGTTTACCTAATTAATAGGTGTCCTACAAAGGAAGTTCGTGATAAAATTCCAATGGAAGCATGGTCATGAGGAAGATGGACAGTTGAACACCTAAGGATGTTTGGATGTGTTGCATATGCACATGTGCCTAAAGAGAAAAGGCAAAAATTGGATGACAAAGGTGTGAAGTGCATCTTCACAGGGTACAACTCAGAATCAAAGGCATACAGATTGTATGACCCATTGAACAACAAGATCACTCTTTCAAGAGATGTGGAATTTCTTGAAAATCAGTCTTGGTATGGTCCAACTGATGAGTCACCAAGCGCTTCAAGTAAAGTGCCAATTATGAGTGAAGAAGACATTGATGAACAACAAGAAGGAGAAAATAGAAGAAAAGGCAAGAAAGTTCAGTCATTGTCGAGCTCCTCTAGGCATGACTGAGTGTCAGTGCCGAGTACCAGTGAAGATCGAGCTAGTCGGCAATGTAGCAGCAGTGAAGATTCTGATCCTACACTCTCCTCCCTGTTACCAAGAAAGACCAAGAGTCTTAGGGAGATATACCAAGATGAAAGGTATGAAGATTATGATGAGAGTGTTAATTTTGCATTATTTTCTCATAGTGATCCAATATATTTTGAAGAAGCAATCAAAGAGAAGAAATGGTGTAATGCCATGGATGAGGAAATAGATGCCATAGAAAGAAATGAGACATGGGAGTTAACTGAATTGCCTCCAAAGAAGCAAGTGATTGGAGTGAAATGGGTCTATAAGACCAAATGCAATGCTGAAGGCAAGATTGATAGGCATAAGGAAAGGTTGGTAGTCAAGGGCTACAAACAGTAGTATGGAAGAGACTATGATGAGACATATGCTCCGGTTGCAAGAATGGAAACCGTGCGTGCTATCATAACAATTGTAGCTTAGCACAAATGGAAGGTATTTCAAATGGATGTGAAGTCTGCCTTCCTAAATGGTGTATTGAAAGAAGAAGTGTATGCGGATCAGCCACCTGGTTATGAAGTTGCAGGTGAAGAGAACAAAGTATATAGATTGAAGAGAGCTCTTTATGGGCTCAAGCAAGCTCCAAGGGCATGGTACGGTAGGATTGACTCATATTTGATGAGCAATGGCTTTAGCAAAAGCAATGGTGAGCTCACTCTTTACATCAAGGCAACAGATGGTAATGTATTGATTGTTGTCTTGTATGTAGATGACTTGATTTTTACTAGTAATGACAAGGCTCTAATTGGTGAGTTTAAAGAGGCCATGAAAAGTGAATTTGAAATGATAGACCTAGGTCTCTTGAAATATTTTCTAGGCATAGAAGCAAAACAAATGCATGATGGCATCTCCATCTCTCAAGAAAAATATGCAGGGCAGATCTTGAAGAGATTTAAAATGCAGAACAGTAAGGCAGCCCTCACACCAACAACAGTAGGTCTAAAGTTGAGCAAGGAAGACTCTAGCAAAAGAGTAGATCCAACATTATACAAGAGTATGGTTGAAAGTTTAATGTATTTGATTGCAACTCGGCCAGACCTAATGCATGCAGTAAGTCTAATTTCTAGATTTATGGAAACCCCAAAGGATTCCCATTGGCAAGCGAGAAAAAGGATCCTAAGGTATGTGAAAGGTACCAAGGGATTTAGAATTTTGTATATTGCAAATGATGATTTCAAGTTGGTTGGTTACACAGATAGTGATTGGGTTGGAAGTATAGATGATAAGAAGAGCACTTTTGGATACATGTTTTATATAGGATCAGGTGCAATTTCATGGGCATCCAAGAAGCAACCTATTGTTGCTCAATCTACAACAGAAGCTAAATACATAGCAAAAAATGCAACAACATGTCAAGCTATTTGGTTAAGGAGGATCTTGACAGATTTGAATGAAAGGCAAGAGGATGGAACCACAATTTATTGTGACAACATTTTATCAATTGCATTGTCTAAGAATCCAGTCTTCCATGGGAAAAACAAATACATAGAGATCAGATATCACTTCATTAGAGAGCTGGTAGAGAATGGGGATATCAAGATGGATTTTTGCAAGTCTGAGTAGCAGCTAGCAAACATCTTTACTAAGCCTTTAGGCATTGGACCTTTTGTACACCTAAGAGAGTGTCTTGGTGTAATTGATTTGGATCAGTATTGATCTTTGTTTGTTTGGCTCGAGACAAAGAGGTAGTGTTGAAACATTTAAATGCAGCGTACGTTTTCTCCCTGGAGCCAAATGCTCACCTACCCCCCTAACATCCATAACAGATAGAAACATTAATACGGGTAGGTGAGATTTTTTCAAATCAAAAAAAGAGGGGAAAAATGGAATGTGACAAAAAGGAATGTTCATTCATTCATTTAGTAGAGTTCAAGCATATTTAGTAGATTAGTAGTTGCAGAGCAGAGTAGAAGAAGGAAGAAGAAAAGAAGTTTGTGCCGACAGTTGCACGTGTTTCCCCTGTTCTCTCTGTAAGTTTATTATTGTTGAGCTTGTCCTGTTGAAGCAGTGATTGCTCCAGGCACCATTGTATGCAGCCATTAGAGTTGTAGGTTTAATTTTTTTTGAGGTATTAAAGTTGTTTGAAGTTTTACCAATTTAGGGTTATTTTAGAGTTTTTCTGGTTGAAGCTGAATGCTCCCAGATTTTGTAATAGTTTAATGAAAGATTGAATAGAAAGCAAGCAAGCATACTTGAATCTATCTTGCTCTTCTATTCATTGCATTCAACAAGATTGGTTGAAAGGTTAAAACTTTGGCTTTTTGGTTTTAATGGTGAAAGCATTCACGTTGAATTTCTCTAAGTTATAATATTTTCAGTTTGAAACAGAATACTCGGCATCCTCTTTGTTGTTAATATTTTCTAAGTTATAAATCTTAGTTGGAGCCGAGCTCACTCGGCATCCATTGGTGCCGAGCATTTCCATTGTGGCCGAGCATTGCCTTTTGTGTGCCGAGCTTACTCAGTGTCCTTGTGCCGAGCTAACTCGGCACCTATTTTCTGTCTGTCACTTGGCACCTGTTTTCTTTCTGGCACTTGGCACCTTCAAGTGCCGAGCAAATATTTAAGTGCCGAGCAAAGATTTTTTGAGTTAGGGTTGTGAGATATAAATTTTTAACTTATATTTCTAGCAGTAAGCTCCATAATTAGTAATGTTTATATGTTGACATAGGATAGTATGTATCCAACCATCATTTGAAGAGTGCAAAGTAGGAGGATTGTGACCGTATCATATTCACAGGAGTCATTACCGATGTTGTAAACAATGATGGGTATTGTGAATGTTCTAGTCTCTGAGATTTGTCATTTGCGTTATAAGTGTCTTTTACTGAATACACAAATATCTCATCATCCAAGAGACATGGAAATGGTTTTAGATTCTCACCAGATATAGAGCTGGATTGAAGTGGCTAACTGTGATGGATCACATAATGTTCATGATGGTCACAAACCAAATATTATCAATCACGACAGTGAAAACACCGGTATAGTTTGTTTTGCATTTAAGTTACGGCTGGTAGTGAACGCATTATGTTTAATGTTTTGGATTACAAAATATGAAGATTTTTTTCTTTCGGAACCAATTTTGATCACATTTTGTATGGTTAACAATCAAGACCGATATAGGAAGCAAGATAAATGAAATCTGGTAAGAAATATTGATCTTAATAAGAAAGAAATTTACAAATTTAACTAGTTTAAAATTCTAATTATTTAAATTCTATTAAACTAATTTTAATTATGTTAATAAGAAAGAAATATTGAATTTAAAAGTTTCCTATATAAAACTAAGGTAGTATTTCAATTAATTAGATTTAATTTAATTATTTTTCATTTTGTTAGTTTGGAAGAAAATTAATTTAATACATAACTATATACATCATGTTTCATTTAAGTGCACAAGTAAAATTTATTGTACTAAGTTTTAGGAAAATAGATGTAAAATAAAATACCCATATTTATTTCTTTTGAAAATGATAGAAATTTTCTGAAATTATTATATCAAACTGTCCAATGGATCATATGAACTTTTATTCTTTAAATCATAATTCTAATTTTTTTTTTAAAGATATAAAATGGAGAGATAAAACTCGAGGTAAGCGTAGAAAATAATCTAACATGTAATGATAAGTACGTGGTTAAAAAATTAAAATTAAAATTTTTAGGTTGGAAAGAGGATTGAAAAAATGGCGCTCTCGCAACGAAAATGACGATAATGGAAGAGAAAGCAGGAATTGTTCATAAACAACAAGCTCAATATGTGCATACGGTCAAAATCACAAATACTCCCTTCACCCGCTTTAATTGATTCAGTGTTTTGGAGAAGATTGTGACAAAAATAGTTGAAAACCTACAGGATACAATAAAGAAGATTGAAGAAAATAGATATGCAAAATTTAAGACATCAGAAATACATAATTTGGATCCAATGGAATTCTATTCAAGGAAGGATCTGATGGAACAATAGGATCTGAATGGTTCAAAGATTTTGGCGGCAACTAGGTAAGTATATCTAACCTTTCAAAGCATTTTTTATATATTCATTGTCAAAATAATAGAATTATAAATGAATTCCTTTCAGATTTCTTTTATTTTTTCAAAGGTTATTTAGTTAAGTTTATGATGGGAACCCAATTTTAATGAATCTATGATTGGGAAATTCCAAACCCCAATATGGGTTACTATTTAATTTCTACTTGCAGAATTTCTCCATATTCATATACTTACACAAATTGGCTCTATTATTAGTGGGCTAATTAGAATAGAAGCAAGTTATACATGTTCTAACATGATATTAACTTCCTTATCAATGTGGATTTAGGTCCTTATGATTTCAAGCCTCTAAAACTAGTAACTAATAGACCAATATACATCTTAAATATTACAAGATTTAGAGGTCAAATAAAAGAAATCATTAAGATAGACCCATCTCAACCCTTAAATTTAAAAAATATTGAAATAAATTCATCCCTTAATGTTTTATTTCCAAGAGAATCTAGAAGGATAGGGAAACTTCTTAGGAGTGAGGTCCATGTTCCTAATCTTGAGATTGAAGGAGAGATTGCAGAAGCAAAAATTAATCTGAAAGACGATTTAGTTTAGTATATAAAAAAGATAGGATCATTAGGAAATAATGGAGATAGGATTGAACTAGACTATAAAAGTAGTGATATAGAAAGAGTAAAGGTAAAAAATGAGAAGATTAATTGTGCCTTAGATAGATCAATTTTTGAAGTCAAGATTAAGAAATTGGAACAATGTGAAGAATAGAAGAAACAAAATATATTTATTAAAGATATTAAAATAAAATATTAGGATGCATAATAGATTAATTCAGGATATAATGTTAATTTAATAACGATATATGTGATCAATTTAAATTATGAGAAAAAAACTCACAACCCCCATATGGATTAGGCAAATCAAAATTAAGATCATGAAGTAAGATTTAGTCTAGTATTATCTCCTAATTATAATTGTCAAACTAGAATAGAAGCTTTAAACATATCTAGTAAGGAAGATAATTATATTCAAATTGTACATAACAAGATGAATAAAGAACCTTTGAAAAATCTTCAAAAAGAGGAAGGTAGTAGAAATCCTATATCTCAAGAAATTAAGAATAAAAGGGTCCTAAATGAGGGTATATTGAAAAAGTTCCTATTAAAGATGGTGAAAGAAAAGGAAGGGAAAGATCTAAAAGATCAAAAAAGATAAATCGATCAAAGGCTAAAATAGAAATGGTAAGTAATATTATTAGGGAAGATCAAACTAGGAAATTTAAAAATATAAATAAATATTTTCCTTTGGAGTCTGAAAACAAATTAATGTAATCAAGTTTCAAAAATACTAAAGAAAAAAGAACCAAAATTTTTGGAAAGTGCAGAGAGTAGACATACACCCATATATTAAGATAAAATTTAAAAAAAAAATAATAATTTAGTTAAGAAGAGAAAGTGTTTAAATTTTGGCACACCCCTACTTGGGGGGAAAATATTTTTGAATAATATAATAAACTAAATAATCCAGAAAAATAAAAAGGCAAACAAATTCAAACTTTAACATTATCAATGATGAAGAAGATTATTTTGAAAACATAAGAGTCTAACTTAGTAGGTGAAGATAATGATGAAGCAATAAAGGAGAAAAATTGGCTAATTAACAAATTAAGGAACTAGATAATTTGGAGGAGGAAAAAGGACCATTTAAAGATATTAGAAAAAACAATATTTTGGAAGATTATATAGACAATAGGGGGTATTCAATAGATTATGACACAGATTTAGATTTTGTATAAAAAGAAACAAAAGGAGAGCATATACCTTGTAAAATTACAAATGTATATGAGATAGAAGGTCATAAGGACTTGACTAATTCTAAACACGAGGAAGGACCAATTCAGAATAGAGCAGTGTGTCATAATTATATTCCTATAGAGCTAGAATATTTTCTAAGAGAATATGAAATAATAAGCCAAGAAGAAAGATCAAATAATCATTATTAGGAAGAATTTAGGGTTCAAGCTTTAGAAAATATTCAATCAAATATGGAAGATATAAATAAAACATACAAGAAGCTAAAAAGTTCATTTAATAAATAATTTGATAAGGATGATAAAGAAATTAGTAATATAATTATGGAAGAAGTTGAGATAGAAGCATCTGACAAAGAAGAAGAAATAACAATTAGTAATAGTATTCAAAATGCATATAAAAATATAGATAATCTTGGTATTGAGGCAAATCTGAAAGGCTTAGAGTATTCTAATTGTGGAAAATATTACATGGCAAAAGGGGAAGGAAGTCCTTAGCTGAACTTAGAGCATCAATAGGTTTGGCTAGAAATCAGAAAAAAGATTAATTATCTTCTATGCACAACAAAAAATAAATTACTACCCTCAGATTCATGAAGATAGTATCTTGGAATATTAGGGGATTAAATGCCCCAAATAAAAAATTTCTTCTTAAGGGTAATTTATCATTAGTTGAATATGATATAATTTTAATTCAAGAAACAAAACTTAATAGAGAAGAAGGAGAAAAGATTAGAAGAAAATTACTTCTTTGGAAATTGGATTTAGTAGATTGAGTAGGGGCCTCATGAGGTATTGGTATTCTATGGGATTCTAAACGAGTTGACTTTTTACCTTTAACAATTGGATGGGAGGTAAAGTAAAAAGTTTTCAAAGTGATATTCAATTCCTTATAGTTAATGTGTATGGTCCTACACCCATGACAAGTAAGAAAGAATTATGGAATGAGACAAGCAATTTTCTAGGGTCTAAAAAAATTTATTATTGGGGAAATTTCAATGCGATTCTGGAACCTAAAGAAAAAATAGGTGGATCCTCGAAAAACAATCAAGCTATGATATACTTTAATTAGTGGTTTGTCAAAAATAATATTATAGATATTCCAACCTTTAACAAAACCTATACATGGAATAACAAAATAATTGGTTTCTATAATATAGTTGAAAGATTGGATAGATTTATATTTAAACGATTTTTTAATATTAATTTTAACTATTTATTAAGTTCCTTTATCCTCCCAAATGCAGAATCCAATCATTTTCTAGTTAGGCTAGAAATTGGGAAAACACAAGAAACCCCTTTAAGAGTGAAAGATGTGGTTTATAGAATTTTTTTTTCCGATAAGATTAATCAATTGTATCATGAAGAAAAATTTGAAGGCTAAAACATGTTTGATTTTATATCTAAACTAAAATCTTTAGAAGATAAAACTAACAAATAGAACAAAGATCACTTTAATGATATCTTTAAAGAAAAAATTGAGAATGGGATAGAAATAAAAAAATCTAAATGAAGAAATAATTAAGGAAGGTATGGACAAAAAAAATATATAATAAAGATAAAAATCTAATGGCCAAACAAGAAACTATCCTACAAAAAGAAGAAATTCTCTTGGAACAAAAAATTTAGAGAAAAATGGTTACTAGGAGATAAAAATACCAATTTTTTTTCGTAATAGTACTATTAATAGAATTAACAAAATTAAGGATGATATAGGTAGGATATTTGATAAACCTAATGAAATAGCATAAAATTTTGTCAAATATTATTGTGATATTCTAAGCAATTTCAAATCTTCAAACTTACAAGCCTAGACAAAGATGTTAGGATCAATCCCTAAATTAACCTTGGTAGAAGACAATAATTTTATTAATAAAAAGTTTACTAAATAAGAAATAAAAGACGTCCTATTTAAGCTTAACCCTAACAAATATCTAGGATCAGATGGTTATCATGCTTTCTTTTTTCAAAAATGTTGGCATATTTTAGGAGAGGATCTTTGGAAGGCTATTGAAGCAACTAGGAGTTCTGGATCTCTTTTGGCAGAATTCAATAACATATTCTTAGCTTTAATTCCAAAGAAACTTGATTATGAGGAACCAAGAGACTTTAGACCTATAGTTTTATGTAACACTATAAGTAAAATTTTATCTAAAGGCTTAGCTAATAGACTTAAAAAATTTCTTCCTAAACTTATTTTAGAAGAGCAAATTGGCTATCCCTAATAGATCTATTTTTTGATGGGATAATTATAATTCAAGGGTTAATTCACTTAGTACAATCAAATGAGGATTCCTATATGTTAATGAAGTTGGACATTCAAAAATATTATGATAAAGTAGATTGGAGATTCTTTTGAAAAATCTTTGAAGCTTTTGGGTTTTCTCATCAATGGATAAACTTAATCTATAATTGTATTTGGACTCCTAAAATTTCTCTTCTTATCAATGGATCTCACGAAGGTTTTTTTAGTATTTCTATAGGTATCAGACAAGGAGATCCTATTTCACCTTTTCTTTTCATTTTTATGGTAGAAGCTTTTGGTAGATCCATAAAAAATGCTCAATTTGAAGTTGGATCTTGGATCTTGAATGTATTTTGTATCTAACCGTAACCCATAAGGCCTTATAGCTGGGCATGTATGCTGATTAATTGAAATTTCAGAAAAAGTGTTTCATTCTCTCTCTCTCTCTCTCTCTCTCTCTCTCTCTCTCTCTCTCTCTCTCTCTCTCTCTCTCTCTCTCTCTGGTGTTGTTCTCTTTGTGTGTTTTCTTTTGTTCTGTTAACTCTACAAGGTGGTTTGGATTTCTGGGTGTGCCTTTGGCCCCAATTCTTCTTCCCTCCTTATGTCACTAGAATACACCAATTCAATGGATAGTGCTACTCACAATATTAGTATTGGAAAAAATATACTTTTGTTACATAGTCATTCATGTTTTTGATAAGGTAAACAGGTTTTAAGGGGTCCTGAAACCCATAAGTTTAACAACAAGAAAGGCTGAAAATAAGCGAAAAAATGCCCAGCCAAAACAAAAGCCTTATGGCTGAAAATAAGCCCAAAGACCCAGCCCGAAACAACTGCCCACTAAAAAGCCCAGAGAACCAACCAGAAAAATAGAGACCAGACAAAAAGCCAAAGCCAGGAGAAACAAAAACCAAAGGACAGAGACCCAACCTAGCAGACTACTTCTCCATCTCGAGCATGGTCTGGGCAGCTTCGGCGCACTCTTGTTGCTCTTCTACCTTATGATCCTGTGCGTTCGTCAAATCCTGCTCCATAGTGCTGTCCTTGGCTTTATCCACATCCAGCCTATCTTTGTCTCTGTTCTGTTTATCATCTTCCTCCATCTGGTTCCTGTCTTTGAGATTTTCCAAGAGAGAGAGGATGTTGTCGTTGATCGAAGTGAGGAGGGAGATCATTTGACTTGCCAGGTTGTGATTGTAGTTCTCAATATTTTTTACTCTCCTCTCCATCAGAGTCTCCCAGCTGTTCCGGTCGCCTTGGCTTTCTGCACCTGTCTTGCTCTTGATTTTTTCCATTTGGGAAACCCTATCTCTGACATCCTCAAGCTCATGGAAAATCCATTTAATTGATCTGAAGTTGTCGATCATGCTATTGCGGGCATTGTTCAACAGATTCATGCCCGTTTCTCTTGCATTATCAAAAATAGCCACCATAGCCAGGTCAATTAGCTCATTGAGTCTAGGCTTCTCGAGGTCGTCCACCAGGAGTTGGGGGTTCATTGCCTCTCTGTAGATTCCCATAGTGGCCGTTCTCACATTGAAGTTCTTCCAAGCCTTCCTTCTGTTATTAACTTGCACTTCCCCCTCAATCTGTCCAGAGTTGTCATTTTCCTCCAAAGGAGGCTGAGGATGTATAGGGGAGAGGGGAATGGGCAGAGAATCCTTTCCCTGACTACTGGAGCGCTCCATGCTCTCTCCCTCCCTCTTCTGTCTTTTTCTCAATTTCTCCTCATCCAGCTCCTCCTTCGAAACCTTGTCAGAATCATCAATATCCATTTCCTCCTCCACCTCAGCAGAGCCGGTTTTAGCTGGGGTATGACCTCTAGGGCTCTTTCTGCTGGGTAATTTGATAGAGGGGTAATCCTTCTTATGGCTTTTAGTCTTCTTACCTGAATGCTCAAAAACCTCATCAGAGCTGATGCTCTCGACATCGTCAAAATCTGAGGAAAAACTGGAGCTGCTCTTGTCAACATCTGCCCCCTGGATAGGGTTTTTGCTAATGGTTTGAGCGTGGAAATGCTCATGAATCAGAAGCAGAAGACCCTCATGCAGTGCCGGGTTGACGGTAGCTTTCTTTTTAAAACTAGAAATGGCCTTGTTCATCGAGTTAAAAAGATAATATGGGAAGGAGATCTTACTACCATGGCGAAAATGATTCAGAATCACAAAATGGTGAGTCCTAACCCTATCAAACCTGGGGTCTAGGGTTATATATTCAATGACAGCATAGAGAACATACCTCCAGAGCTTCTTTATAGTATCCATTACAAAAAACGTCTCTTTCTTGCCCAGCTTGTTCAGCTCTTCAGTGTTTTTCACAAAATCCTTGATTGCATTAGAAGACATCTTCTTGTCTCTGAAGAATTTATGCCCCTCCATCGGAATCCCCGTGACTTCAGCAACCACATCCTCAGTAATTTGAAAGTAGACCCCGTTCACCTTAACCTTACCATTATTCCACGAATTCACCATGCTGTTAGTGATCTCAGGATCCGAGCCATGAAGTTTCTCGAAGAAATTAGTAACCCCACCCTTTTCCAGCTCTCTCCAAACTTTGGCCTTGTTCTTCCACTTCTGAACTTCCCCCACCGGCTCCTTTCTGCTCCTCTCACCCGTCATGTTTACCTGATCAACTTCCACAATTCTCATGAACTCTGAACTGTGCAAGTTATTTGCATTCGAAAAAATGGTGATGTTTCTTTTATGATACCCGTGAATATACCCCTTTCTGAAAATAATGGTATCGTCCTTTCGAATGTGTCGAAATGACAGAGGAAACCCCTTTTGCTGGTGAAAATCACGATGCCAATAATGGCACTTACCATTTATTAAGCAATCTTTATTATCCATAATTGCATTGGATTTGAGCCGTCCTTCCCAAGATTTTATCTTGGTCGATAAGAAACTTTGCCTCCGCCGGAAAATCTTTTCCGGCATGCCAGGTCAGATTATTGGTGGCGTTAACCCCTTTATTAGCAAACCAATCAACGACTGGGTTTGCCTCTCTGTAAACATGAGTGACGTGGACCTTATTGAACTTTGTGAGAGTGGCGCAAGTCTCAGCAATTATGTTCGCAATCGTCCACGAGGGAGGGGAAATACCATTAATGGTATTAATAATGTTTTTGGAGTCCCCCTCAAGCCAGAGTTTAGTAATCTCGGCTTCAAAAGCCAACTTGACCACCTTACTCGCAGCTCTTGCTTCAACCAGATGAATAGTCATTCATGTTACATGAGAGGCCTATTCTAGTAATTTCTCAAGGCTTGGGGTTTGGACAAAGTGATCTTGGTTGCATCAAAGATTGATAAGATTTTGGGCACAATCACGTGTTCAACATGATTGTCCTTGTTATGGATAAGTAATTTTGTTGCATATAATATGCTCATCTCTAGCTCTTCAACCATTAAAACATGTTGTTATGACTGACCTCCCCACCTCGATGTTCCATTAATATAGCAAGCTATGTAGCTAAATTTGATTAGGCATACTGAATAAGAGCCTTGAAAAGTTTAAGGATTTTGTTTGTCTTGTGATAAAGTCTTTTCCCTAGGGATAACTTTAAGGAAACCCCCTTAGAAAAAAGTATAAAATATTGGTGAATCAAACATTAGGTCAGGGGAAAAAAAGTAATTTCTATTTGTGAAAATTTATTTATAAGTAGGATTTTTTAAAATTTTATTGGCAATTATTTTTCAATCATATTGAAATTCTATAAAATCCTGGGGAATCTTTCATTTTTGATGAAAATCATGGAAAAAAATACACATACCTAGAAAAAATGATGATGATTATTATTGTTATTATTATTATAATATGGGGGTCAGTGCAAGAAGTTGGGTCTCACTTTTGGCCAAAAAGTGGAAGTGTATTTCTTGTTTTTGAAATATATTGTCAATTGATGCCAAAATTTGATCCATTTAGAGATTAACTATAAAAAAATTTTAGAAATAAAAATTGTAGTACCTAGGATCTTCTTTCTGAATATGTAATTTATTTGTATACACATATAATAGATTTTTTTTTGGTATGGATATTTAAAAAACACTTTTTCAAAATGTCTATTTCAAGATCATACCATGCTCATGTACAAACACCATAATTTGACATAGCTAAATGAATTTTTGCAAATCCTTTTAAAAGAAGTTACTTGGCACACCAAAAATTGATTATAATATTTTTCTTAAATTTTTTAATGAATTGTTTTTAAATTAATTTTTAATTGATGATTAAGCTCATTGCTAAAACATCTCCTATACAGATGCCATAATTTATTCAATTTTTTGTTAAACTTTAAAAGAATTTGTGAGAATTGATGACATGTAAATTAATTTACAAAATATGAAAAATTTAAAAAGTTATTTAAGTTTTAGTGAATGTCACTATTTAACGTTTAAGAGATACTTTTGATTAATAAATAATGGAAAAATAGAAAATGAACTCATAACACTATAAAATTTACATTTTTAAAATCAGAATAGTAAGACCTATAATGGGTTTTTGTTTCGTCAAAAAATTCGATGGGGATGACCATATAAAAATTATGACAATCCCTAAAATTGTTGATTAAATGCCTTAGAAAAAAATGGTTCGTAAAGGGATAGGCTTGGTGGGACCAAACCTATGCCATGCCCTTCCCCAAGGCAAAACCCCATGCAAATTCGTGGTCATTCCAAATTCCCACATATGTCACTAGAATTGGGTACTCGATTTGTAATTCAAAAATTGGGTGCCTGATTTGGTTTTAGCCATTAACAAAAATGGGCACTCGATTATTTAAAAATCGGGTGCCCAATTTATAATCGGGTACTCGATTGTTTAAAAATCAGGTACCCAATTTTTAAACAATTGGGTACTCGATTCTAATCTACCCGTTGGGCCCCAAAAGATGCCCCACAAACCAATTTTCAATGATTGCAATGATTGAATAACAATTTTGATCTGCAATAACAAATTCTGTCATAATTATTCTATTTTCTTTTCTTCTTCTACAATTTGCAAGTTGTTGATTCAAATTCAAAACTGGTGCAAACATGGGATCAAAACAACAAAGAAAGAAGAATATAAAAGTTCTAACAAATGAGGAGATTGCAACAAATAAAGAGAATGAAGCACAACGTCAATGAGAGAGAAGACAGATAATTAGAGAATTGAGCAATGTTTCAAAGGAGAAAGACATTGAGGATGACACGATGGATGAAGGAGCTGAAGAAGGGAACCCAATACAAGGAGATTCAGGTGCACATTCTAATCAAACATTCAATACAGTTGTGTCTCCAAAACCTCAAAATTTTTCTCATGATTCAATTGGTGATTTTTTAGAAGCAGGTTATGATTTAAACGATTTTGATTTTCTTCATGAGAATAAATTGTCAAACAATCATGCACAACAAACTCCAATGGAAATGCATGCCTTGAAAGAGATACCAAGAAAAATTGAAAATGAGATTCAAATCCCAAATAACAATGCAAATGAAATGCCAATTGAAAATAACAATTGTATGAATGTAGACATAGAAACACCAATTAATGAACAGACATGTTAGAATGAAACTAAAGTGCCTGAACATAATTTTCATTTTCCTAAAGATATGCTAGATAATCTTGAGGGATTGGTTTCATGGAGACAAATTAGGACACATGCTAATAGATTATATAGACAATTTTTTAATAATAAGAAATTTGGGTTTCAATGTCAGTTGATGTTGTAACTAATTAAAATGTCTAAAATGCGAAAAGTAATGAAAAGATTAGGAATGTATGCAAAACCAAAGAATAAAAACGAGTCTTTAAAACAAGTTGTATCCACTGTTGCTAGTGCCTTTGATGTTATCAGAAAGAGAATTCTCTCTAAAGATAAGAATGCAACATGAAGAGCAATAACAACAACTTTAGTTAACAAATCTACAATTGACAAAAGATTTATTAGAAACATAAGTGGATATCTTAATGCAAATCATAAGACTTTAGAAAGAGCTGTAAAGAGAAGGGTTAAATTTGAATGTGATCAGGCAAATATTTTGTGGACTTCTAGTGGTAGACTCCCAAGATGTGATATGAAACTTACTAGTGAAGTCAAAAGTTTGGTTGAAATTTTTTGGCATGATAATACAAGAGTATCACCTAATTCAAGAGATGTTCTTAAATTGAGAGTTGGGTTCAAAATACACAATCCACATCCTAAACACCTTTTGGACATGACTCAAACTGAATTGTTTAGAAAATTTGTAGATGGTAAGGTGTTAACTATTACCATTAGTTAAAGATCTTTTGAAAAGTGTAAACCATGGTATGTAAGGATTAACAAGGAAATAATCACATGTTGTTGTAAAACTCATGTTCAATTTCGTTACTGTTATGATGTATTTCGATCTATACGTGGTACCATGCATAGTAAAGAAATGTTGTAGGAATGTGGTATAAAAATAGCAACTCAAACTATAAAGGATTTCATATAAGGTTTGTTTTGTAACCCACCTAATGATCAATACTTTCTTTTCAATTCATGTCTTTTTGGTACATGTGATATGTGTGGCAATCTTTTTTTGTAAGATAAATGTTTGCATGAAAATGCTTTGAATACTTTTGGACAACAATTAGTTGATGTAAAAATATTCAAAAATATTGAATATCCATTGAAGGATGGGAATATTGGAAGAAGGTGTGATCTAGTTACAGAGAAAGTTAGTTGTCATGCATTTATGGATGAGTTTAAGAGTGTGATCATACCAAAATATGTTAAACACTCTCAATATGCTAGATGGCTTGATGAAAATTTTTGCATATGTAAGAATACATTTCCAATTGGTACTATACTTTTAGTTATTGACTTTACAGAGAATTGCACACTTGCATCTCAAGATGAGGTACAACCACAATATTACAATTTAGTGCAAGTAAAAATTTATGTTCATATAGTTTGTAGGCATGCACCTGATAGTACAAAGGAGGATCAAATTTTTTTGAGAGAGTACCATTTCTATATGAGTGATAATAAATTTCATTCATCTGAGTTTGTCCAATATTGTTTCAAGCTATTTTATGATAATTTAAAATAGAGACAAATTCAAATGACACAACATTGGATATGGTCAGAGAATTGTACAGGACAATTCAAGAATGCTAGAATGTTCTATTGTTTGAGTACGACACATAGGCAAAATAATATCCAACATGTGTGGATTTTTTCTGAGGTTGGACATGGTAAAGGAGAACATGATGGTGCTAGTGCATTCATGAAGATAACCCTTAGTAGAGAGCAATTACAATTTGAGGAAAGAGCCAAATTCAAAAATGAACATGAGATTGTCGAATGGTGTAACAAATATTTATACATAGGATGAAGTCATAACTCTACAATAAAATATTTCTTCTACCTAGTTGAAGAAAAGAACATCCTTTCAAGATATGACTATGATACAATTAGGAGGTCAGCTAAATGACATTCATTTAGGAGTTCAGATTCTAATACTTGGACTATATGGACTAGGGAGCTTGCTTGTTTTTGTCAGTTTTGTCTTGTAGGTGAATGGGAAGAATGCGAGAATACAGAATGGATTGAAGATTGGAAACAAAAATTATTAGCACCTACTAACACACATTTCCAAGATGATATAGCAAATAAAGGCCATAATGTTACTTTTGCATCAGAAGGCTATGGTCGTATTTCAGACCTCATACAACCTGGTACGCACAATTAAATTAAATTTTGTTGTGCTCATGCTTCAATTTATATTATTTATTTATGTACATGTCATTAATATAATTCAAGTAAATGTCTTTAATATATTATTTATATATTTACACATGTGATTAAAGTGTTTATGTACTTTATCTTATCTTGTAGGATATGTTTATGCTGTTATTGCACCTAATGATAATGATGAATAGACTAAGTATTGGCTAGCTAGATGTGTGGAACCTAAGAAAAAATTGATATGCCATCAAGTAGATGATGATGGTTTTGAGTATCCAATTGGGTCTGTCATTGTAGCTGGCACCTTGCTACGTACATACCTAACAAGAAGAAATGGTTTACTAGCATTTGAAGACTATCAATCCAAATTTTTTTTTTTACACTATTCTCATTTGGTTGTGGCAATGAATATCAAATTAGAAATATAGAAAGGGAGACTTGCCAATAAGGTGTTATGGAAAATTTCAATGAACGAGCATGAGACAATCATAAATGCATTGCAAAAGAGAGAGGATGCAGATGGTATAGTGGGATGACTACATTTAAATCAAACACATGTAAATTTTTCTTTATTGTGCTATTTTTATATATGTACTTATATAATTTAAATACATGTATGTATGCATTGTCAATAACAAATTAAAGAACTTATATATACCTCTTATTTAGGTCTCAATTACAATTTATGCAAATTTAAATGTTAAGGTGTATTGAACATCAACATCTTGTGCATTTACACATAGTGAGTACATACAAATTACACATATTTACATAGTTTAGATAGCTCATATTAATTTATGCTTTTATTAACATGTTTTTTTGTTTTACAATTTTATTTTACAGGACCTCATTTGAAGAAATGTGTTGAACCAATTTTATATTTTGAGTTCTCTTCTATAAATATGTCATTGACATTATCTTACATATATTGTGAAACATGTTGTAAACATTTAAAAACATGAGTTTGCTTCTATTTGAAAGTTAAAGGTGTGCACTTGATATTACAGATTAATTGTCAATTCAAGTAATGACCTCCTATTTTTTTCCATTACTTTTACATTCAAACATTTTTAAATTAATGTTTGTATATAAATAGTTAAAATTATTTTTCATGTACCATATACTTACAAAATGTGTCATAATATGAATAAAATATGTCTCAATAAAACGGTTCATACTTACAACATGATAACATAATAATATATACTACATACACTTGTATGATAAGAAGTCGTAAAAAAATAGTACATGGTCTAACATGTCACAACATGATCTATGAAGTCAAAAAATACATATGATACAATTAACTTTCCTAATACAAAGTGTACCAAAATAAACAATGTGTCATAAAAACACAATCTAAAGGTGCCAAAAAGACCTAATCTATTTGATTTGCAATCCTCTTTAGTCCACACGAAGAGTACTTAGATGGATCATCCTGTGTAACATGAGCTATCTCATCATGTGGGACACCCCATGAGGCAGATGGATCATCTTGTGTAACATGAAGTGTCTCATCATGTACATGCTTAATTGAAATGGGTTTCAAAATCTAGCATGCAAATAAATTACATATTCACTACATAATAAAAATAATACCACATGAGATGGGTGTCCCTCTATAACGGGAGGAGGTGCACTATGAAAGCTACCAAATGTAGCAGTGGCGAGGTCATGTAATTTACAATACATACATTTTAAAAACTTGATAAAGAGCATAATGAACTATGTATGTACATAAATCACAATACTAACCTCAAAGGATGATGTAGGTACCTTCATCTGGCTTAGTCCCATACTCTCAACAACACTCATGGCGACATAGTCCTAAAATTATGGATACATAAACGTTGAGTCAAAATTATATATACATGAATTACAAAGTACATAAACCAAAAGTACATAATTTGTACACTACATTTTTTATAAACTATAAAAACATGTATATTTATCATACCTGAGTAGTAGCCAATGTCACCGATGTGTCTAAAGATATGCTACCACGATGATCATCGGCATGTCTCACATGGTCAAAAGATGGAGTTGAAAATAAACTATACTGAGGTCTATATGGATAAGTACGATCCATCTCCTGTTCGTAAAACCAAAGCACATAAAATTATATACATGAATCAAAGTTGAAGATTATAAGTTAATAACAATGTACATACATAAAATAGTACATATTATTTGTCTTGAGTCAAAAGTTCATACCATAGGTATTTGAGGTTGTGCCTCGGTAATCAATGGATTAGGACCTATACTGACATCAAATTGTGTAGTAGCCGACAATCCCTACAAAATTAGATAAAAAGAACATATGAGCACATGTTATTAAATTTGAGTTTGAATGTACATTTTTACAGTGTAATTCAAAGTGCATACCATATGAGGGATGCCAACGTCTATAGGTCTCAAAAAAAGACTATACTGCCTCCTAGGAGGAACAATATCATCCATCGTCTGTTATTTCAAAATTAACATACATTAATATGGTCAATACAATTACACAAATATGTAGAAAGTAAATAATTATGTACTTTATATTTAAATTTTAATTAAAAATTTACTTGCTGCTCTTGACTGTCTCCGAGCTCTCCCTGTATGAGGTCAACAAATGATGACACGTTAATATCATCACTACCATCACCATGGGCAACATATGCATCATCGTCAAAATCATAAAGGTCATCATGTGTCGCATCAACATTGCTTTGGGGGCCTCTGCATATATCTCCACAACTAGTACAAATGTGTCCAAGTGGACGAATATCTCTCACCTGTGTCCACTGCTTTGCTAAATTGCTCGAAAGGGCACTTAATGAGGTAAGAGCAGATGGCATTGCTCGATGATGGTGTGGCACTGGGACAACTAGTGTGAGAAGAGGTACAAGAGGCTGAGGCCGTATGCAATTTCTTATTTTATCGCTCAACTTTACCCCAAGCCTATCCTGAGGCATCCCTCCACCAACCCCCTGCAATGATTTACTATCAAAATAATTGGGTTTCAAACCCAATTCAAATTCAGCCCCTAGCTTCCTAAGGAAGTACATGGACACCTCTTGATTTGCATGCGGTGGATGGGCAAATACCATCCAACACTGCTCCCAAAAGTCTGCTGATATATGCGGATGCGTCCACCATCTAATAGAAATGTGAGGCTTCTTCTCACCAATCTCCTCACTCGTCTTAGGGTTTAAAAAACATCTTGTAAAATGTCAATTAACTATTTTGAGCTTATGGACCTCTCTATAGGATAGGCCATCAGAATAAAAGGCATGCATGTTTTGCCTCCATAATCTAAATCTATCAATATCAAAATCCAAATGCTGTATAGAGTGAATGACGCCTTGCATGCTATTTGCAAAGTGTAGTAGGTGAGGGGGGGGGTGGGCCTCACGCCTGATAGTCTCAATATCTCACATGAGGTCGCTAAGATTACGCCTCATGCTCTCCCACAGATCCTCTGTGGTAGGTGCTGGAGGATATCAATTAAATAAATAAAGTTAAACACTTAAGTAAACTTTGATGTTAAGGCTAATTGAACATTATACCAAATTTAAGCCTAATCATAAAATAATACTCCAAAAAACTATATTAATAAATCAACTTAAATGTGAATTCTAAAAATATCTTATATAAATATGTTTATGATTGTGCCTTAGCAAATTTGTACAATTAAGGATCAATATTAAAACAATTAGGATGAACATATAAATAAGATCGTGGTTTGGTTTAGGATTGAACATATTATAATATCACACATAATTAGCCTTTCAGATGGTGACATCTATAGGGAAATGTGTTGGTTGCCAAGATCTGAATAAATACCTCTTTAAGTAAACTTAAACAACTCTTTAAGTAGTTATGTTTTAAGTATCTATGTAGATGGTACATCTTTATCTGCATGTCTCTGTTATAAGGAGGAACTAGAAATCTGGTTTTTATGTTAGATATGAACTTGTTTTGTCTATGCAAGTTTTTGATATTAAGGAAAAGGATGTGAAAGTGCCCAATAGTTTAACCATTATTTTGTTATGCACCAAGCCCCTTTATTTTAACTACTTTAATATAAAAACAATATTATTTAGATATCAATTTATTGAATAATTGTATAATATATTATTTACATTAAATTAAATTTATATTGATTAGTTAATATTAATTATTAACAAAGATATAATATAACTTATAGATTAATATTTCCATGTACACTAATTATTATAAAACATGTTTCATATGAAGATATAATTTAAATATATTAATTAATAATTTTTAAAATTATATATTCCACCTAAAATTGAAAAAGTTACCTTCAAAAAGCTATTAAATTTTATTTATATTGATTAGTTAATATTAATTATTAACAAAGATATAATATAACTTATAGATTAGTATTTACACGTACACTAATTATTATAAAACATGTTTCATATTAAGATATAATTTAAATATATTATTAATTAATTTATTAATTGTATATTCCGCCTATAATTGAAAAAGTTACCTTTGAAAAGAAATGAATGATCTTGTTTAGAATAAAAATATTATTTATTAAACCCACAAGGGTTATTTACAGTGAGACGTCCACCAAAATGCTTAGATTTTCCAGTGGTTTCTTCTGCTCAAGTGTTCAAAAGATGGTGTTGCATTTCCATTGCAGACAAATAGAGTAGAGAAGCAGGTGTTCTTGAAGTGGGTAAGGAAAATGAGTATCCCATTTTCCTGTCTTCCTTTGGAAAATGAGTACATTAAAAATGTTGATTTTTGGACATGACCTAGTAATTTACATACAATGCATGTGAACACTATCATTGCCACATTTTTTGTAGTCCTATTGGATCTTAGTAAACCAAAGGAAATGACATGTGCTCCATGAATTAAACTATTCAAAAGGGTTTCTCAAGAGGTTTCTAAAGAACTATCAAGTGATATGTAGAAAATAAAAGGAGGTCAATTTTTTTTTCCCTTCTCAACTAGGTGATGTTTCAAGTTTTAAATAGAGGTGTCCATGGTGATAAGATTTAGAGCCCTTTTCTTTAATAAATTGTTGGACCTATTAATGGACGATAGAAGAAGGTGGTACCAAAAGTAATGGTTTCAGAAGGTCTTTTTAGTGAACATGAGGAGAATGTAGTCAAAAGTAACCAAAATATTATTTCTCCCTCTAGTATAAATTTTAGTAAAGAGGCTTTAAGTTGGAGACTCATGTAGATCATGACCTTAGATGTTCAATGAAGATATGTGTAACCAAGAATATGTATCAAAAAGTGGTGTTTACTTATAGGCAACTTCATGTTTGATTACTAGATCACAGTTATGCTTTGTGTATATGTCATAGTAATAGTTAGGGTGATAACAAGATCTTAGTTGGAAGATATTATTGGATCTCCATGTGTTTTTCTTTCTTATGGAAGATTGGATTCTTTGTCAAATTTATGACACTCTAGCTATGTCCAATGTGAACAAACCTCATGCTAAAAGAATCAAACACACATCTAAATTTAAAATCCATATCGATTGAAATGTATTATCCACATAAATTATGGTGAAAAGTTAAGTCCTACATATTGTGTGGAGAAATTAAAAGACTATAAATCATATTTAAACATCACTATCAAGAGAAATATTAACAAATTGATATAATTAGACTATAAGTGTACAAAATAAGTTTTTCTTGAAGTACTATTTTATAGTTTATCGTTTAAGATTTTAACATTTCTTCAACCCAATTTAAAATCATTAAATAAAGTTTTCAGACCTAGGATTAAGATTACTTTCCATTATGGACCTACTATTATGGTTACTTGGCTAGGGATCAAGTGTTAGGTTTAAGATTTGAAATTACAATTAGAATTAGGGTTTTAGGATTAAGTTTATTAATGATTAGGTTTAGGCTTATAATTAAGTTTATCAATTTTAATTATATAATTTGGTTAAAATGTTAATCAGTGTTAGGGTTAGGCTTAGAATTATGGTGAGAGTGAGATTTTACATCAAGGTTAATATTATGTTTACAGTTAATGTATAGTTTTATTTAAAAAGATATGGTTTTAAGGTAAGGGATCACATTATGTAATGCTCCACCAAGGGATCCAAAGAACTAACCTAAAGTTTTACTAAGTAAGCAATAACATACAATAATACATAAGAAAACATAAGAGATTACATTCCTTAAGGATCCCAAGACATTGAGTCACATTTAATTTTTAAATAATACTGGAAGTAAAATAAATAACACATCCACATGAAAGAATAACTATAAGTTCAATCCATTTAAATAATATACATTTGTTTCAAATGCCACTTGGCATTAATTCGAAATGCACAATCATCCACTGTACATGTCATAGGGTATGAAAGGTTGAAAGAATATACATTTATAAAATAGATCACATCATCCCTTTTTGATCCATGAAACAAAGTACAATACAATAAGTAAAATCATTAAATACTTAGTTTTGTGTTTGGATCCCTTGGCGGGGCATTACACATTAAATACTTAGTTTTATGTTTAGGGTTTAGATTAAATTATTGTATAGTTATGGTAAGGATGAGGTTAGACTTAGAAATATAGTTAGTTTTACTTTCTTTGTTATATGGTTTACAAACTAATTTATAATTAATTACTATTTAGTTGAAATAAATATTAAATATTGAATGTAATTACATGTTTAAACAATCTAATTTACATCTATCTAATCATTCAACATTGTAATTTTTATTAAATACATTGAAACATCTAAAATAATCATTTTTAAATGAACATTTATAAATTTAAAAAATTAAAATATATGAAACTATTTAAATGAATAGATACAATAATCTAAAGATAATACTATTAACAATGAAAATTTACAATTTTACATATTAAAAGTGAAAAAAAAACAATAAATTGATGAAATTATAAAGCATAAAATTGAAAACAATGAAATAAAATAGTAGAAAACAAAGTAAAATACTTGGTACGACAAAAAAGAGCAACAAGAGGTTAGTAGAAATCCGAAAATGGGTTCCTGTATCTATGCTAAAATCGGGCTCACATTTTGCAAACAGTAAAAATGAACCAAAAAAACCCAAAAAAATAGGCTTTTGTAGTTTTCTACAATCAAGTAAAATCAGGTACCCGATTCTAAAGAAATCGGGTACTAGTTTTCGAAAGGTCTCATTCCGTGAAATTGACTTCCATAGAATTGCGACCCAACTTTGTGCTCTTACCCATGGAACCTGATTAATTATCGAACTTTAAGGTTAAATTTAGCCCACTTTTATCATTATAATTTTCCTCCAAATTATTGAATGGTGGTTTTGGGGAAGCACCCCTATTATTTTTAACCGATGGATGATCCTAATAAATTGCCTAAATCTTATTTCAATCCAAACTTTTAAGAGGATACCAAATTTTAAAGAAAGTTCCCAAAGTAAAGATATGTGTCCCCAATCAAATCTATTTTGTGGCAAAGTGAGAAAGGATAAAAAATTTCACGAAAAGTCTTCAGGATAGAGACACATGTAAAATCTACATACTTAATCTATAGTTTAACTATAATTTTAACCAAATATTGGCGAATATGACCATCAATTAAGAAAAACCTTGAAAATTGTAGGCAAAAATATTTAATTTACTACGTAGAAAAATTAGATTCCATTGGCGAAGTCATCACTAAAATATAAATACTTCTGTATGATTATTGGTGATTAGCCTAAGCATGGCACCCAATTTGTGTAAAGTGTAGGTGGCATGGACACCCCAAAAGTGCAAATAAATTAGACAAATCTAGGGTCCACGATGAGTGAGATTAGCCAATTGGCGAATATTAGCCACTAAAGTTATCCTTTCTTTTCCCTTGTGTAAATAAAGAAGTCCATGTGCATTATGAGGGTCTAATGTTCTTTAAGTACATTTCTTTTGTAAATTTTTTTAGATTAATAGAATTGGGAGCTATCCCCATTTAAAAAAAAATATTCAGAGATATTTTAGATATATAATTCTTATAATATAATATTATAATTATAACATATATAATAACAAATGTAATTTATAAATTATTATTGATTATACTTAGAATTTTAAATATTACTTCTATTTATACATTTTTAATAATAATTATATTATATTATAAAATAAACTTTTGTTAAAATTATTTTTTAGTTTAACTTTTATTTCATAAGATATAATAGAAATAATTTATTTAAACATTTATACACAAAAATATTATTTATGAAAATTGATTTTGGTAAGAATTTCTAGATCAATTTTTTTTCTAATTGACATTTGATTACAATTTTAACAAGAGCTCTTATGGTGCTTGAGTCCCTGCCTTTTATTAAAAAATAATATATAGATTTGGTCACTGGTTAGGTCATAGTTACTAAAGAATCACTGGTTAGGTCATAGTTACTAAAGAATCAAATGTTGATTTTGTGATTAATGCTATCAAATTATTTGTATTGAGTACAATTTGATTAGTTCAAGTAATCATTTCTATTTTGGATGCCTTACAAAAAAAAGAACCGATGTGATAACAAATATGAATAATTTTCCCCACCCTTTATGAATGATATGTTTCTGGATTCTATTGTGTATGTTTTCTTTATTATAAACTGTTAGGGTTGTACATATACAATATTCAAATGTATTACATTGTTTCATCAAAAATTCTAATTAAAAATTCAATTTGATAAAAACAAACCACTTACATAGTCCTCACTCAAATCCTAAGCTACGACAAGTATCCTTAGTGAAAACCTTATTATATGGATTTATTTTCTTAAAAAATTATTGTTATTTTTTATTATCCGTAAACGACTGAAGCCTTGTAAATTATATTATTAGAATAAATAAAGTTACAAATATCTCCATTGAAATGGGCACTGGTAGGAAAGAATGGAGAAGAAAACCTCTAGTCTAGCCTAGGGCCTAAGTCCTATACAAAATACATGTTTAAAAGGGGCATACCCCAGTTTCAAATCTTTATGAAGGACAAACCCTTCTTTACCATATAACTATATAAATGCTTTTTAGTTTACTATTAAAAATATGTTTCTTGAGCACATTAGGAATCTTTGAAAACATTATTTCCTTTACTACTTTAATTACAAAATTAGAAAAATTCTTGATAAATGTTCCTAGTCTTCATGTTTCTGAAGTGAAGTAGTGTGTGAAGCCTCTCTCCATATCAATAATAGGTTTGATGTTCTTGATATGAAGTTTCAATTTGATTCTCTATAACTTAAAACATTGATACTCAACTTTAAATCTTAGTCCAAAATCCAATGTAAAAAATTGAAAATCCACCATATTTTCTCAAATGCAAATCTAAGTCTCCAATTGTCTAATTTCATCAGCATAAGTTTAAGATTAAATCCTATCAGGAAGGAAACAAAGAGAAAGGAATGAGCTGGAGATCACTTTGAATTTTCCTCTTAAACCACCTTTAATTAAATTCTATAAACTAAATGAATCAATATTGTTGGTGTAATTAAGTATTTACTAATTACACTTTACTTAAGTTTACTTAGGTTAATGCATTAGAATATCAGTTGTCATGTAGACACCTAGGAGTTTGCATATTCATGTGAGTTGTCATGTAGACAACATGGTAGTTTGCACTCCAATCGAGCACATGTTGTCTACTACATCTCTTTATGAAATACACCTTTGCATTCTTATTCTCTCATTGTTGCATGTACATTCATGCGCAATGGAGGATAATCCACTCTTGGTGGACATGTGCTTAGTTGTTATGCTTATCTCTTTGCTAATTCCTAGTCATATCAGTTGCTTTTATATAGAAGACACTTCTTTGATGTATTCATCCAATTATCTAATATCCAATCATCTGATATCCATTCTCATTTGATCATCATTTGTCTCTTTTGTGTTATCTACCAAGCTTCTTGATCTTGGCATTGAATTATTTCCTTAGGAAAATTCTTACAAATATCTATATTTACCGTGTTGTATTCTTAATATATATGCCTAATTAATCATGCCCTCTGTGATTGAGTATGAGAAATTATCTCTAATTAGTCTCTCAATATGATTACCTATTGTCTTATAATTCAATCATGGTTTGAGATTATAACTATTTCGTTTACAAAGAAAGCTATAAGTACTCATGATTAGATTGATAACCCTTAGTCTTTTAGTCCAACCAAAATAATGTATATCATTTAATAGATTATTATTTTAAAAAAATTCCATATTATTTATAGTCTAAATTATACAAGAAATACAAAATGATCCGATCGGGATAAATTTATAGAGAACTAGACTTAATATCCACTAGATAAAGAGTTAGACCCCTCAAACTAGAAAAATATCCTAACATAATAAGCTACTATCAATCCTTGTATTCTGATAAAAAGAGAAGCAGAGACCCAAATCCGCTATACCTAGCAGAAGGGAGCTAGAGGAGCCAAAATAACACATAGGGGAATTGAAGAAGAAGCTTAGAAAACCAAAATACTACCAAATAATGTCGAAGAAACTAAGGGAAAAAAAAAACTAACCAAAACATGGAAACAAAATAAACGACCATGAAAGGATCTAAAACAAGCAAAAGATTCCAACAAAACAAGATGTAGGGGCTTAAAAATCCTCCTCTTCCTTCCAATACACCATGATAAGATCAACTGCTTCCTCCAATTCTACATCCATGGAACCCGGGGCTAAGACAAAAGTCATTTTCTCCCTACTTGACTTATACAGATTTGGAAGGGAAAAGACCAAATTGTTAAGGTCATCAAATTCCTCCCCTGGTTCAACATAGGCATCAAATGCACATAGATATTGTAGAAGCCAATCTTTATTCTGGCCTAACACAACCCCCCTCCATCGAAGCATAAAGATGATACTTAACTCCATCTTCGACCATTCCCTATAAAACTGAATGTTATCTCTAATGTATACAATAGGGTGCCTAGGAAAATTATCTCGCCACAAACTAGCTGGAGGGTTTGACATATACACTTTTTCCAGAGGAATTGTCATGTGCTAGTTGATACTGAGCACTACTTTCCCTAGACCCTCTAACTAGATGGAGTCAAATATATTATGGCATAAGCAAATTATCTCCCATTGACTGATATGGGCCCTTACCAAACACACTATAAAGGATCTTATAATAGAGCTGTTGGTGCACCATGTATAATCAAAATTAAAAATATTCTCACCTAATACCCTTCTCACAACTACTCTTATCATATCATCAACAGGATTCAAAATCCTATTCCATCTCTTTGATTTTACAGACCCCCTAAAATCCATAGTGCGGGCCTCTATAGCATGAAACAAGGAGATTCCAGACTCCATGATAGCTCACAACTAACCTAGAAAAAGTACCTATCAGTGGAGATATACAAAAGTGCCATGTATAATGAATAAGAGGGAATAAATAGCTTCCAATCACATCAAATTAGTCCTTCTCAAAAGTCTTAGAAAGCTCTATGATGATGGAAATAACAAAAGATGAGGGAGCTCATGACGAGTATAAATCATAATTATTGCCTTTTAAAGGCATTCATTATGTTTTGGTTACACTTTTAATCCTAAGTTACCAATGATAATTTTTTTTAACTTGTTAGGTTGCCATTGAAAGCATAAGGTTATATGAAAATTTTAATGAAAGGGTAAAATAAACAAAGGGGAATGCTAGTGACAATCAAGATGATAGTCTAAGGGATAAATTAAGACTTAAATACCCCAATTATAATAGATTCTCAACTTCTCAAAGAGTAATATCCTCTCCTTCCATTCCCCTATTTTCTAGTAGGCCTACTTCAACATTTCCTTCTCTCTCTATATACAAAAAAACCTTGTTTCTTCAAACTTATCTATTAGATTTAGTACATTCTCAAGTTTTGAGTTCATAATCCAATTTGGAGTCTTCCTTTTTCTTAAGGTATTAAATAAAATTTGGGAGTCCCCTTCGATAATTAGTTTCTTAGTATTCAATTGTAAACTTAGGTCCAAGCCCTTCCAGAAGAGCTTCTAATTCTACTACATTGTTAGTAGAAATGCCCAATGGTTTAGCTCTTTTAATAATCCAATTTCTAGAGTCAGAATATATAATACAACCTATAACTTCTTTTCTCAGGTTTCCTTTTGATGCTCCATAAAAGTTTAATTTAGTCCATCCTAGTGGTAGTAGTTCTCATCTATATTATTTCCTCGCATTTTGATTTTTCTTGTCATAAACTAATGGAGGATTGATTAGGTTGACCCAATTCTTTTTCATTTCATCATCCCATTTAGTAAAGGACCCTTCTTCTTTAACTAACCTTCTTAAATAATTATTCATAACTTTTGTTATGCTTGCTTCTACTTTGTTGAGAAAAGAAGTACTATGTTCTGCATCACAATATATATGCCTATTCATTTCTTTCCAAATTTCCCACATAAGGACCACTGAAGATATGTTTCATAGCTTATTATATATTTTATAATTGTTACCATTGGGCCATCCAATTAGATGACTGTCAAGATCCCCAGAGAGGGGAGATGTCCAGTTTAATTTTTGACATAGCCAATACCAACCTTCCTTAGCATAAGAGCATTGGAATAGAAGATTTTATGTTGTCTCCACATTTTCTTTACACAAACTACATCTCGAGGGACTTTCATACCCCATCTTCCTAAACCTATCAACTCTTGAAATTATTTTTTGGGTTGTTGCCCATAAGAAGATTCTTGCCTTTGGTAAATAGGCTGGATCCCAACAAAGTTTAAGAAGCACACTAATTTTTTCCCATCTTTGAGAGTTGATTATGATGTTGTATCCTTTCTTCACACTATATTTACCTTCTTTTCAAGCTCTCCAGGTGAGTTTATCTTCTCAATTTTTATGGTTAACCTGCCACTAATAGAGCATTTGCTCAAAGGTCTCTTTTTCTTTTAGAGATGGGTCCACATCTTCTAAAGATTTCCACATCCAAGTGTCCTCCCCATTCACCCTTATTAATTGTTTATAATTAGTTACATGTTTACCCCATAAATTAACTAGAGTGTTTTTAGCATTTAAGGGAATATTGAGACTATCTAAAGGAGGGAGTTCGTCCCAAGAATCCTCCCAAAATAATGCTTCTTCTCCTTTCCCAATGTCCCAAGTTACATATTTTCTAATCATTGACCGATAATTTATCATGAAATTCCAAGCATTAGATCCTTTAGGTGGAATCCTAGTTCTCAATAATGATGTTGGGTCAGCCACATTAAAATATTTGTTGTATAAATTTTTAGCCCACTTACTATATCTCTCTTGATACATTTGCTAGACTAATTTTTCTCCTAAAGCTTCATTCTACTAACTGAAGTTCCTAATACCTAAACCTCCTAATTATTTTTGTCTATAGATATTCTCCCATTCAATCAATGCTGATTTCTTTTTATCTTCTATTCCATTCTATAAGAAATTTCTAAGTTTTCCTTCTAATCTTTTGTTGATTTTTTTGGGTTTAGTAGCTCTACCAACCTTAATTAACAATTAAAGATAACAGATTTCCGCAATCCATGATAATTAAATTCTTGCTTCTAAGTAATATTGTGTGTGAGTTTTTGCATCAATGTTTTAGATCATACTCAATGATCCATCATCAAGATGAGAGTGCTAAGAATGTGACAAAATATATTATAGACCCAAACTAAATAAAGAGAGGGGGAAAGGGGGGTGGGGGGGGGGGGGGGGGGGGGGGGGGCAAGGAGAAGCACACAAACCCAAGGAGAAAAATAAACTAAAAAATAAAAATAAGACAAATTTAAAATAAAATAGAAAAGAAAAACCAAGAGGGAAGATTAAAGAAGACAAGACAAGGGGAGACAAATCATACAAGTTAAAAGAGAAAGAAACAAGAGCCGCATATGTATATACATACATATAAATATTTGCATATATATAAATATTTATATATACATATAAATAAGTAAAAATAAAAAAATAAAAATGTGTATATGCATATCTAGATATATACATATACATATACATACATATATATATATATATATATATATATATATATATATATATATATATATATGTGTGTGTGTGTGTGTGTGTGTGTGTGTGTGTGTGTGTGTGTGTGTGTACACATATGCGTACATACATATATACATACATACATATATATACATATGTGTAAATGTGTGTGTGTGTGTGTGTGTGTGTGTGTGTGTGTGTGTGTGTATTAAAAAAGGACCAAAAGCAATATAGAGATATAACAAGAAATCAATATTATAAGAAAATAGAAAGAGGAAGAAAGAATATAGAGCCCTAGACAAATTTTTTTTTAAAAAAAAAAGTTAAAAAAACAAAAAAATGAAAAACAAAAAACAAAATAATAATAATAAAAAATACAACACCCACAAAACATTAACAAAATACAAGACCCAATAAACATTAAAACAAAAGATAAATAGATTGAGAATAAAAAGCCTCAAAACCTGTCTAGCAATCAATTAAGGAAAGCAAATAATAATAATAAAAATAAAAACAAAAACAAAAAATAAAAAAATAAACAAACAAACAAATAAAATAAATAATCAAAATAAATACACCCACAAATACACACACACACACACACACATACACACACACACACACACATATCTATATATGTATATTTATATATATTGCTAGATAGTGCATATATATATATATATATATATATATATATATATATATATATATATATATATATATAAATATTGGTATGGACATCTATATATATGTATGCATCTGTATGGATATATAGATATGTGTGTGTGTGTGTGTGTGTGTGTAAGAAAGTGTCTATGTATACACACATGAATGGGTGTATATATATACAAGACTAGAAATATAAGGACGAGAAAGGTGGAAAGTTGAGAACCTAAAACAAAAAGAGAAGGGGATAAAACCAAGAGGACAAAAATAAAAACAAGAACTGAGATTCAATGCAAAGGGAGAGGGGAGAAGAGGGGGCCAGAGGGTAAGGGCAAGGGGAAGAGAGGAGTAAGCTAGGAGGGAGGGCGAGAAAGAGAGGGAGGCACCAAGGGTGGAAGGGGGCCAAGATCAAAAGGAGGGACAAGAGGGCCCCAAAAGGGTAGGTGTGTAAAGGTCATCAAGGGGGTTATCGAGACTCTTGATGGAGGATAATAGCAAATGCCAAGAGATTCTGAGGGCCCAACCTTCATCTCGATTGAGATTTGAGGGGCGATTAAATATTTCAATAGCCTCCTTCATCTTTCTCTTGTGGTAATTATCCTCTTTCACAATGATTTGAGTGTTTTCCAAACATATGTGATGCTAGGTAGAAGATGAGTGCTCGACTAAGGTCAATTTGAGCACCCTCTTGTCCTTGATGTCAGTACTATGTTCCCCAATTCTAGTGGCAAATGATCTATCCGTTTCACCAATGTAAGGCACACCACATGAGTACGACACTTTGTACACTTCTGAACCAGATAGGGTATCTCTAGAGTCCTTAAGACATGACAAGTAATTTCTAATAGTGGAAAGAGATTTGAAGGCACATCAAACCCGTTTTGAGAAGAAATTGTAAATTTTGTGCTAGATACCTTCAATAAAAGGAAGGACACCAGTGGGAGGAGATACACGCTGGGAGGGGACAAGTCTTGGGATAAAATGAAAGGCCCTAGCTTGTTGAAAAGCTTTGGATATCTGCTTGTTAGAATACCCATTCAGCCTGAAGACTTAACGAAGGTGGGACAACTCAAGGTCAAGGTTATCATCATCACAAATGCATAAGGCCCCGAGGGAAAGAGTTTTAAGCACCCCAAATTTTTGGTGAAGGTGATGATGTGAAGAAGAATTGAGATACAAGTCAGTATGGGTGGCTTTATGGAACACTTGACAACCCAAGGAGCCATTAGATTTTTTGAGGACCGAGACATCAAGAAAGGGAGGTGATTATTCACCTCCACCTCAATAGTGAAGGATATGTAAGGTGACACACTATTGAGGTGAGTGTGAAACTCTTCCAATTTTTTGAGCCCATATGGCCAACAGATATTTGTGTCATCAGCATATCGCTTCCACCACTTGGGCTTGAGAGGGAAGGAGTGTATGGCTATTTCCTCAAAGTGTTCCATATAAAGATTGGCAATGATAGGGGAGAGAGGGGAGCCCATAGCCACCCCATTGACCTATTCATAAATCAAACCCTGGAAGGAAAAGAATGTGGATCTAAGACATAACTCCACTAATGTGGAAACCTCTTCATTAACCTTGCATTTGATGACTTCAATGGCGTTTGGAATGGGGACCTTAGTGAAGAGGGAAACCACATTAAAGTTGACTAGCATATCATCACATTGCAACTTCGCATCCCTGATGAAGTCGAAAAAATGGTTGGAATCCTTGATGAAAGAGTCACCTTTCCCCACCATTAGAGAAACCAACTTGGCAAGAAAAGAGGCCAAAGCATAAGTGGGTGAGCTAATGGTGTCAATGATCGGTCTTAGAGGGACATTGATTTTGTGGATCTTTTGGACTCCATAAATGCAGGGGGTTACTTCTTTGGATGGAATCATACATCTTTTCATGAAGTCATCAAAAGAGGAGCCAACAATAGCTACTTTGACATTTTTAAGGATCTTAAGGCAGGGGGTGTGAGCCACAATTTTGTAGCTATTAGTGTCCAAAAGGAGGACATGCATCTTAGAGATGTAGTCATGCCTATCCATAATGACTGTGGTTTTGCCTTTGTCAACTTTGGAAATTATAAGGTCATTGTTCTTGAGAAGATGTTTGAAAGCAAGAAACTTGACTTTCAGGATGTTCCTCCTTGGGGGCTTAGCTCGTCTAAGGGCAACTGCACAATCTTGTCTCACCTCTTCAAGAATCTCTGAAGGAAGAACACAAATGGAATTCTCAATTTCAGTGAGGAAGTCCATATGAGGGATGATACGAGGAGCAAGACAAAAATTAAGACCTCTTTTGAGGAAACTAAAAGAGAGGGGATCCAAGACAGTAAGAGAAAAGTTCACCACCAATTTGGATTCCTAGTCACTAATGATGAGATGATTGGATGGGGGAACTTGGTGGAGAATGCTAGGGGGATAAAGATGGGCATGAGGAGACAAAGGAGCAAGGGAAGAGGGAGGAGGCAAGCATGAAAGAGAATGCAAATGAGGGAAGGAGGCTGCTACATGCTCATTGGAGCATGTGGGCAAGAGGGAAGAGGGGGACCCATGCTAGGATGAATATCTAAACGAGGGGGAAAAATAAGCAACCACACCATCCATACTCTTAGCTCTATGGATAGATGAGGGAGGGGTTCGAGGTTGGTTGAGCCTACAAGAAAAAGAAGAACAATAAATGTGACGTGAAATTGAAGGAGCATATCCATTAGGTGAGGACGTACTTGTAGCTCTTGCTGAAGAATCTCTTGGTTGTTCTTTTCTATTTTATTTTTAATTTGTCTTTTTTTTTTTTTTTTTCCTCCTTGGGTTTGCATGCTTCTCCTTGCCCCCCTTTCCCCCTCTCTTTATTTGGTCTGGGTCTGCAACATATGTTGTCACATTCTTGGCACTCTCATCCTAATGATGGATCATTGAGTATGATCTAGAATGTTGATGCAAAAACTCACACACAATCTTACCTAGAAGAAGGAATTTAACTTAGTTAACCATTTTCCTTTCCATCTTTCAGTCTTCTTATCAATTATGTTTAAGATATTATTCCAAACTTTAGTTTACCTTGCCCCTTTTCTAAGTGAATACTAAGGCACTTACATGGGAAGGAGCCCTTCTTTTATCCCATGTTATTGCGAATGAGGTCCTCCACTTTTGATAACATGTTGAGAATTTTTTTCTTTTGATTTTTAGCGTTCACTTTTTGCCTTGATGCTTCTTTATATTCTTGAATAATTTGTTTGAAGTTTAGTGTCTCTTCAATAATACTTTCTCCCAATAAGATTGTGTTAGCAAAAAATTGTTGATGAGTGATGTTTGGGATGTTTTTAGCTACAATTATTCCTATAATTTTCTTTCTACTTGAGCTTTCTTTATTGCTCTTCCAAATGCTTCAACCATTAAAATGGATAAATGGGATCTCCTTGTTGTATCCCTCTAGATATATT
Organism: Cupressus sempervirens; assembly: GCA_028749045.1. Taxonomy (NCBI): domain Eukaryota; kingdom Viridiplantae; phylum Streptophyta; class Pinopsida; order Cupressales; family Cupressaceae; genus Cupressus; species Cupressus sempervirens. The sequence continues at coordinate 392,480,890 of CM053788.1, read as the reverse complement.
AAAGAAACCTTCCAGAGTTCTAGTTATGAGGAGTGGAATATTTGGTGTTTATATACACTTAAATATGATATTAATCCATTTGAGAGAAAACCCAAACGCTTCTATAGATTTACATAAAAATCTCCAATCCACCATGTCATAAGCTTTATGTATATCTAATTTCATAAGCATGCACACATCATTATTCCTAAATGCTGTGTGAATAGTTTCTTGAATAATTAGAATGTTATCTAGAATAGATCTACTAGGTACAAAACTAGTTTGTTCTTTCAAAATAAGTTTAGGAAGGATGCTTTTGAGATGGTTAGCTAAAGCTTTTGATAGTATTTTGTAAATAGGTTTACATAAAGCAATTGGTCTAAAGTCTCCAGATTCTTCTAAGATATGTTTTTTTTGGAATGAGAGTTAAAAAGGTATGATTAATCTTTGTTAATAGTGATCCTACATTTCTTGAAGCTCCTATTGCCTTCTAGAGGTCCTTCCCTATAATTTTCCAACACTTCTGAAAGAAGAATGCTCAAAAACCATCTAGTTACAAAGATTTATCTGGGTTAAGGTTGAAGAGAGCCATTTTGATTTCTTCTAGAGTAAATAGTTTATTGAGGAAATGATTATCTTTTGCTATAATCAGTTTTGGACTTGCTTTCAACATCTTATCTGGTGCTATCCGATTAGAACTATCAAATTTATTTAAGATATCATTATAATAATCTACAAACACCTCTTCTATCTTAGTAGGATCTTCTTCTGATTTTTCTTCTTTATTTTTTATTTTTGAAATTTTGTTTATTGATCTATTATTAATGGTATTGTTATGAAAATATTTTGTATTTCGGTCCCCTTCTACTAGCCATTTCTCCCTAGATTTCTGTCTCCAAACTATCTCTTCCTTTGCCAAAATGTCTCCCTATTTTGCTGACAACTCTTTTTCTTTATTCAAATTTTCATTTTCCATGCCTTTTTTGATGACTTCTTTGTTTAAATTCTTAAGCGTGTCTTCATTATTTATTTTTTCTTTAAATATATTGTTGAACTGAGTTTTATTCCATTTTAAGATTTTTTCTTTAAGCATTTTAAGTTTGGAAACAAATTAGTACATTTTCAATCCTTGAGATTTTCCTTCTTGCCACCATTGTTCAATGTATTCCATAAAATTACTATCTAAGAACCACATTTTTTCACATTTGAATGGATTCTTAGTTGGTTTAATAGGTTCTATTAATTCAATTCTAACAGGGTAATGATTTGAACTTGCAAGTGGCATAATAGCTGATTGAAGTGCCAGATCTACATTACTTAATTCTCCTTTGAGAAAAAACCTATCAAGTTTTTTTGGTATGTAACATAAACCTTTTCTTCTATTATTCCAAGTATATATTCCATTACTAGTTGGTATGTCAAATAAGTTGTTTTTCCCAACACATTTTTTGAAATCTATCATTGCCTGTGATACCAACTGAGAACCCCCTTCTTTTCTTCCAGGTTTAGGATTACATTGAAGTCACCTCCAATAATGAAATTCTCATTGCAATTATCTTCCATAATGGAACTAATCTCATCCAATAGTTTTTTCTTATCTACTGTTTGGGTAGGCCCATCAACATTAATCAAGATCATCTATGGATTGTGTTTGAATCTTTTAATTCTACATCCCATCCAGTTATTATTTGAAGCCATAATGTTAAGGGCTATTTTTTGTGGGTTCCAAATGAAGCCTATTCCTCTTGATGCCCCATTATACTCCATTAGTACAATTTTTCAATTCCTTAGTTTCTTTTCTAATCTTCCTACTCCTTCTTTATTCAGTTTGGTTTCTTGAATTAATATTACTTCTAACTCAAATAAGGTTAGGTTTCTCTTTATTAAGTGTTTCTTGCTAGGGGCATTTAGACCCCTAGAATTCCAGGTTGTGATCTTCATTGTTCTATGTGAAAAGTCTTCCCTTTCCATGCATTTAGGATTTTAATAATTTTTTTTCAATTCCTTTACTTGCCCAACAACCTCTCTCGATTCCTTAAGCAATTTCCTTCCACACTTCATTTTTTTTTACCACATTTCAGAGTCTCGAAGTCTTCTTGATTAATTGAAATGACTAGATTATTCATAAAATTTTGAGCGTTATTTATGCTGATTTAATTTCTTTATTCATTTGAAACCTCCTCTCTTCCAATTCCTTAATAATCTATTCTTCTAACTCCATTTCAACAATATCTCATTCCTTGCTTTCTTTGAGCTATTTTTCCAAATCTTTGGCCTCTTTACCCTCACTTATTTGTTCTACATCATTCAAAACCCCAAATTGTTCCCATGTATGGCAGTTTTCATTCAGTGCCTTACAATTAACTTGTTCCTCTGGATTTACCACCTTAATATATGTGGCTACTTCTATTGGCATTACGAGATCCTTAGACTTATTCCTTTCCACAAATTTTTGTTGTTCCTCTCTATTTTCAAAGGGATCTTTTCCATTAGCAAGAGTTTGCCATAATTTGTGCATTCTTTTCTTTATTTTTTTCTGGATTGTTACATTACTCCACTAAGCAGATGAAGTTGGAGGTATAATGTCTTCTTGAACTTGTTTTCCTATATAATCATATGCTTCTAAATACCCTTGGTCACTCTTGTCTGCTATGTTCTTAACAATTTCTGACTATACCCAGGTGCCGTTATCAAATACCAATTTAGGATATTTTCTATCCTCCTTTTCTTGTTCTTGTCTCTCCTTTATTATAAGCTCTATATTATGCGTTAATGTGGCCTAATTTTTTACTGAAGGTTTTACTTTATGAATTAGGCCTTCAGTACAATTCTAACTGTTGTGTTGATCTTTTCCTGATATTGTTTCATTGCTTGATCCATCTTTATTCCTTTTATCTAAAGATCTTTCTTTTCTTCTATATTTGCTGAGTCTTTATTATGCTTTTCTTTATGCTCATGAGTTATTATTTTCCAATGTTCTTTATGTTATTGTTCTCCTAATATTATTTGGTCTTCAATATCATTCTACACCAATAAGATGTCATAGGATGATCTATCTAGATTCTTCATGTTGGTTTCAAGATCCTCTATGAATTCATTTTCTGTTTGACATGATGCACATTGTTTAAAACGTGCAATTTTGGTTTGTATGTCAGAGCTTTCCTTAACCCTATTTTCTATTTCTTCTAAGATCTTCATTTTCCTCTAATTTACCTCTTTCTATTCCAAATTTTCTTTCTCTATGTGTATTTTCTACTTCTTTTCCTTTCTAGATCTTACTTCTTCCCATGATGCTTCTTCCTTATTTCCCTTTTTCCTTCTATATGATTTTTGTGTTTTTCCTTCCTTTTCTATTTCTTTTTCTTTTTCATCTTTTGATGTTTTCCTCCAAATATTAATATTACTTAGTGTCTCCTTAATATTGTGTGTTTAGAGTCCAGGCTAAGATTAGATATAACAATACCTTTAATCTCCCCTTCAAATCTTGTGAAACTTAGTTCATAAATGGATCTGTTTGTTATGATTTTCTTTCTATTAAGTTACTTTTTCCCTAATTCTGTGTCCACAAAAAACTTAATATTGCTAGATATGATGAAATCTGATTCAATACCTAGAAGATTACCTAAAGAGTTACCAACTTTGTTAGTATATGGATATGGATTAATTCAGGAGGGAAGTTTTTGCATTCATACCAATTAGGTGTATGAAAATTTCTCATGTTTTATTCATACCAGTTTGGTTCCCATGCTATAAATTTTACTAAATGACCTTTATATATAGACAATATAAAATTGAAACTAGTTCGTTGCTAATTTCCTTATTTACACGATGAAGATGTAATAAACATTTAGAATAAATTATGATACTTACCTGGTTCCTGCAAACCTTTTTTAATATTCTTATCAATTTTGGGATTAATTCTTCTAGGTCACACCAATATGCATAAGCTCCTAATTTTGAACACTCATGTCATCTATCCTCATTGAATCTATCACTTATAATCAAGACATTTTTTTGATGATCCTGTTTGGCAGTTAGGGTTTATGCTTTTGAGGGTTTATTAGATATATCTTAGAAATGTTTGTGATTCCCCTAGTTTCAATCGATTTTCTATGAGGGGGGATATAAGCTTTTGGACATTTGGTGAGGGTATTATGATTACTAGAATCTTTGGTTCGAATTGATCCAAAAGAGATGTGATGTTGTTAAGGGCCTAAAGGAATATTGTTGGCTACTGAAATTATTTTGGGTCAAGGTTTTTTAACACAAGCTATATCATTGATTCCTACATTTTCTTGTTTGGGTAATATCAGAACATTAGTCAAATTCTGAATTCTAGCATACTTAGTTTTACTTAAGAAATTCTTATGTTTCTTCCATCACCATTCTTCCTTCATGTCTTGTAGTTTTAAATCAGTTTGCACTCGAGGAATTATTGATTTTTTGATTTTCCTTCCAACCACTTGTTTCCATCCGTTTATGCTTTCATCTGATTTTTTTAGGTCACAAATTTTCTTTCCTGCCCTTTGAGATTTTAACTATCCCTAGCTTCATTAAGTTTAACCAACGAATCAAAATTGGCTTTTCTATTCACTATTGTATGTTCCTTGCTTTCTTCCTGTAATGAGGATAAGAAATTGAATCTATTCCTGGTGTTCAAGGGGAGAGATATTGGTTGTGGATGGATCCTAAGTTTGAGTGTTGATAATGAATCTTTCCTGTTCGAACCTACCTTGTTAGGGCAAATTCCTTTTGAAAACCAAAATTCCTTTTCTGCATTTTTCACATTTCCAAAATTTTCTAGATAGCTCGCCATTTAAAATAAAATAAAATTGCATTTAAATTTAATTAATTATAATAAAATTTTAAAGACTTTTTGTATTTTAAAAATTAAAATAACTAGTGCTTGCATCATGACAGTGTGCAAGTGTACAACTGATAGGTTTGGGAGTTACATTGATTTTGCATATTATTTAATGTGCAAATCTTTGTGTTAAGTTTAAAATATTTAGAAAAAAATGAATGCGTGAAAGATATCAATATCCTCTCCTTTCCAGTCAAGAAATTGATATGTTTTACTTAGGTTGTCTCTAAAACCATTGTTCAAGACAAGAGGAAAATTTCATCTATATTTTGGTAAAATGCTCCTGTGAAAGTGCAATTGCATGTTTACCCAATTTTTGAATTAGAAACACAACATTTCTCAACTTCCTAATTTGTAAGCAAACCCTAAAATAAAAATGTAATAAGAATTCAATAAAATATAATATATGGAACCAAACTGTATATTAACTAGAATCTTAGTTCAAATGACAACATATTTCTATATGTATATGCATTTGTTGTGGATAAATTCCACACAAGTAGGGAAGAAGATTAGTAACTGAACGTGCTCTAATAGTTGTGCACTAGATTTCACAAATTAAAAGTCCAATAGAAAGTCATCCATGAGCGAATAACCATGATTTTTTTTTAATACAAAGTTAGCAATTAGATTAATTGTACAAGTTCATTAATACCAATAGGTAGTGCACCATTACTAATATATTTGTATAAAAGTATTAGACCAATTGTGCAATTTTTTTGGTTGTCTATGTGAATAGGTAATGGTGAAAATGGGATCAAGTATCAAACAACACTTTGAATGACAACTTTTTCACCTTTCAACGCTTAACAAACTCATTAAGAAGCATCATTAATATCCAGAAGCCAAAAAATATTGTTCGAGAAATTAAATCATGTATTCTATTTTATCGAAATCCAAGTTATATTTTAGACTATACAACTATACAAAGTTAGCTATGCTACACACACACACACACACACACACACACACACACACACACACACACACACACACACACACACTTATACTTCTCTTGTATAATAAAATACATTAAAAAAGCAAAAATATTATCTTAATGATTTTATACTATTTGATCACTACTAATTTAATTATATATAGAATCAAATAAATATTAGTTGGAGATTTAAAAAATATCATAGTTCAAATGAAACAACCTTGATATACACACTCGATCATAAGAAAAATGTGGTCAAAAGATACATTTATTAATAGAACAATTATGACCAAGGATAACTTGATTTTCAATTTTGATCCATATCAAAACCTTTGAAATAGGATATACATAATCTTTAGCAACCATTTTTCTACAATAATCTAATATTAAACTACATTATAAAAAGCATATTATCAATCCCCTAAATTGTATTGAACCTCGTAAACATTAAGATGCCCACTTTCTATTTTAAATGATCTTAAGTAGTTGAGAAGGTCCCGCGTGAAAAGTCCTTCTCGTATGGAAAATATATTAGAATAAAAGAATGCCTTGTTTTGAAGTGATGTGACTAAAGCATGATTGATTGGCGACAAAATTCCAGTGAGACAAAGATCCCATTTAAAAGCAGTAGCATGAGGAAATTTTGGCGGTTTTTCGCCCAAGTGAAAGCCTATTGGCTAATAACATTACTAAATTTTCATACAATATATTATTAAAATCATTAAATAATAATATAAAAATTAAACTATAAACACTATTAAAAATTTAAATTCTATTAAAATATTATTTGTTATTTTATTGTCTTAAAAATAATTTATTTTTTAAATTATTAAAAATATTACCACTAAGTATTTTGCTTCCCTCTTAAATATTAACTAAAATTGTCATTAATAAAATTAATGATAGTACCTCTCACATTTATATACCTATATTGTTGTCTTTAAAGTCAAGTCATTATAGTTAGAATACGATGGTGTGAAATTTTGAAGGCATGGGTATAAGTGGAGATGAATTAGTTGTATAAGAGAGGTGTCAAATAGCTGATAACTATTAAAGAGATATTAAATATTCTAATGTCTATCAAATTTTTTAATTGAAAAAATAACTTGAACCCCAACAAAATTGGAAATGGCCAATAAGAAAAAATAAATTAATGAATATAAATTAATTAAAAAATACAAACTTTAGAAATTTTGATTTTTTAATAGCACAAATTAATAAACAAGAGGCCAGTGAAAATAATTGATTGACACACACTACTTTTAATAATTTAAAATGGGTTAAAAATTATAAACCATTTTCATCGTCAATTATTAGAAAATAATAATTTAGTATGCAATGCTCTTGAATGCAAAAGTTAAAAGATACTATGTATTAACATTAAAAGATACGCTCTTGCCCTGGGATGATGTTTGTCTGATGATCATGAAATACCTAATGCTGGAAGGAAGACACAGTGTGTATTACTTTTATCACTTCTCGCTTCTTAACCATTTTTGTAACAAGGAGCTTGTTTGCATTCCTTTCTTTTTAATGCACACACTTGAAGAGATTGTGATGGATGTTAGAGAAAAAAGGAAGAAAGGGGCCAACTTCACTATCCTTCACCAAGGGCTCATGTTTCACTTTTTCCAATTTTGCTTTGCCCTTTGCCCGCCCCGTGTGATTGCTTTTGACAATGTCCTCCCCTCTGGGGCTCCTCTGCACTTGGAATTTGCGGGTGACAGTTATCCCCCTACCCCTCATCCTTCCTCTAGCCAAACCCCTGTTAAGGGTAGGAAGACCAAGATGGCCCTGGAATAGACTACTAATAAGAGAATTAAAATGGAAAAGAGGGTGGAAGTGGAGATTGGGGATTCAGATGAGGAAGTCGGTGGGGGTAGAAGAAGGTCGTGAAGAGTTGTTAAGACTCATGGAAGATTTAAGCAACTAGTTTGTCACTCTCAGAAGGATGAAGAGGATGACACTAACTTTGAGGAGAGTGACAAGAACTTGGGGGACGACCAGGAGAAGGGGAAAGATGAAACAAAGAAAGAGGTGGAAAAATGGGATGATACCTTGGATGGTACATGGGATTTTGAGGCAGACAATCCCATCAAGGACTCCTCCCTTGACCCCCCCCATGTCTTTGCCACCATCACCCAACCTCCAACTGACAACTAGGAGAACTCTAAAACTATGATTGACTCCCCTAACACCATATCCTCCTTGGTAAAAAATGATGATCTGGTTAACCTAAAGGCCCCTGCTGACAATCTTGTGGTGCAGAATAGCAACACAACTCTAGTGAACAACAAGGCATTAAAGTTGGGAACAAAGGAGAGGTTACTCGAAAGGATCTCCAGTAGCTCAAAGACAGGTGCAACACGGTGGAGGAGGGCTTCTCCTTATTCTCAAAGTTCACCCTTAAGGTGACTCACACGACTGTTACTACTCTACAACTGCTGGTTGATGCGTCAAAGGAGGACAACCTAGGGAAGGAGGACTCAAAGCTTCTCTATGGCTTCCTTGCCGAAGATTGGGCCAAGGTGCTCCTGGCTAGAAAAGGAAAGAAAAAAGATGCCACCTAGTGGCCTTTTGTTTTCCAATGTGTTTGGTACTCTGCTGGTTTTCAATCTCCACCCTTTGCTGATAGTTTTATTTTTTTGGTTAAACTTTGTTCTAGGCTATAGGTGGTACAATGTGATGACAACCTATATGATTTTTTTTAAACTGTTAAACTCTACTAGTCGTAAGGGTTGGATCCCAAGTAATTTTATAAACTGTTATTTTGTTACTTATGTTTTTTATGTAAATCATTAAGAGTGCTCTGTGTGGTTGTCTTTTGGTTGTTCGCTGACTTTTTGTTGATTGTGCCACCACTGTTGTAATGGACCAACACCCTAGTTTTGACTACTTTTATATAAAAAAATATCTAATTCTAGCACACTCAATTAAAAAATCTATTTACATTGTATACTCATTAATTGTAGACTTTTAGCATAATCTAAATAAATTTCTATAATTAAATTTGATATTTTTATCTTCTAACAAAATATTCATATATTACATCTCAAAATTTTATAAATTTGTGTTAACACAATACCATATTATTAATTTGAAATAATCTTCCCAATGCATATTCTAACACTATTACAAACTTTGACTCGCTAACCTTCTTGTTATAAAATTGCCCATACAAATCTACAACTACTTAAACATCACACTAGGACTTGATTCCTATGCTCAATTCCTGCCTTAGTATGTGATGCTTTAAAGATAATTCCTTTTAATTCCTGCCTTGCCTTAGTGTGTGATGTCTAAAGTTGAACACTAAAACGAGAATTCTCACACTGATTTTCATATATTATTTGGATTTCTTACGACGCCATGGATATGCCGAGTTAGAGATGTAAGATTTGAGGCAGGGCAGTAGAGCTGTCTGATCAGCATTCGAGAGAGGAAAATAGTTTGAGCGTGACTACAGCCTCAAAACTAATAAAAAAGGAAACGACATATAAACGTCGCCTGAGAGATTCGAACTCTCGCGGGGAAACCCCATGTACTTAGCAGGCACACGCCTTAACCACTCGGCCAAAGCGACTTGATGAGGTTTATCTGTAGTCTGTGATACCTAACATCTTATTAATATTTTAATGGTGAATTGTCCTTCAACATAGAAAATTGCGTTATGGACATTGCTTGTTTTTTGAGATCTGCCTCTACATTTATGTTGGTAGCGGGCATTAATAAATATACAAATATTTCATCCTATGACAGTTATTCGGATGCTTTAGATTCTCACCATACCATAATTGTTGTGGGCAGATGTGATTGAGTAAGTCACGCATCCTATTTTATAAATCATAGACAACGAAAATGCTGGTATGCACAGTGAAGAACAAATGCTGAGAACTTCATAAAAAATCTGTTGTGTTTTTGATTTTTTGAGTTTTGGTCAAAAGTGCATTTTTTTTAGAGGATAGCCGCATCTGTTATAAATTGAACATGATTATTGACAAGTCTATTACATTTCATGTGTCAATTGTTTTTGGAGGCCTATTACATTTAATGTGTCATATGTTTTGAGAGGTATAATTTTGTTATGATGTGATTTAAATCAGGAAGAAAGTTCACTTGTTCCAACAATTTCAAATAGTTTATATTGAATCATTCTTCTAGAAATGAACAATACTATGTTGGTTGTGAATAACAATCTTTTTAAAAACTTCTAGTTATTGTGAAAAAAACCTGTGTTACAGATTTCTTCTTTAATTGCAAAGATGATAGACGTAGTTGAAATAATACTGATGTATGAAGCCAATTGAAGTAAAAGGCCTCATTTAGGTTCGGTCTAGGTTGTAGCCTAATTTGAGCTTAAAACTTCAAACTCTATAAGCAATAGAAGTTGGTAGTATGTGAGGCCTCACCCCGACCCATCATAGCATATCTGTTTATTTGCATTTTTGATACTTTATACTTGAGACTCATTTGGATAGAGATTCAGACTATTTCATACTATGATCTATGCTTTATCTTATGTTGTTTATTTATGATGATTAGGACCTATTTATGATGTTTGATGACTATTTATATTCATACACTTGATTCATTTTTCTATTGATGGATATGGAATCATGTTTTAAATGCAAATGTTAGATGGATTACATTTGGAAGTAAAGAAATGGTGTAATTGGCTATATCATGTTTAGTTTGATTATGCACGAATTATAATATGCATGTTGATTTAGACATAGAAATGTTATCTAAGAATTGAATTGAGAAATGGTTAATATTGTGATTCAATTATGAATGAATGTGATTTTATCTTGGACTATTGATATGAAATTTGAGTGTGCAAGATAGTAACCATGGTAAATTCGGAGAACCAAGGCTAAACCTTTGTGTCAACTGAGAATGCCAAGGTTAGATGTAATGAAGAGATCTCAACCTCGTTGTGTAGTATTTTACTTTGTGAACGTAATGTGAATGAGTTTTTTAGATTGGATTCATTTTGTGATAATTGATTTGTCACTTGTAATGTAAGTTATATTTTATAGTGTCACTTGACACTTGCAATGTTATGTGTTTAGACAAGTCAAATTAAGATATTGACAAATGACACTTAATTTTAGTTTAAACCAATTAGAAATGCTTAAGTTTAATCCAGTTGCATAGTTTGGTCATGTGAAGGTTTCAATTAGAAGAAGTAAAATTCTAAGTTTAGGGAAACTTTAGAGGGCTTATTAAGGATCCTAGAGTGTTCTTTTAGTTCAATTAACTTATCTATATGTTATTACTATATGTTAGGTTTTGACCTTACTTATGTTTAAATCACTTATATCCCTTTCAAAATCTCATTTACCAAGTGCTGCAAAAATTGAAGAGTCATAACCAACTTCCCATCTTATCTTCACTTAGTTGGAGTTTCAATCAAGTAGGGAAACTTAGGTGGAGTAAAAGTAGTTGCTCTCATTAATGGTGAGAGGAAGGGATTAAAGAGGCCTATTAGTTTGGAAATTGAAAATAGAGTGGTTGTTCACTCACTTTCTAGTTTTAGAGATCTTTTGAATTTGGGAGATTGTCAAGCAAGGAAAGGAGGAAAGCTTTTCTCAGGTTGTTCATTTGCCATAGCTTTGGATCAAAGTTGGCGAACTTTTGTCATGGAAGAAATCTCGTGCATAATTTTATTTTTAATTTATAAATGTAGCAAGAAATTGCTGTAAATACATGTGTATTGTAGAATTGTTCGTGTTTGTGGTGTTGGGTATGCTTGTTTTGCTTTGTTTTCTTTTCATTCTAATTTTTGAAAGCACGAGGTTTGTGGGTGTGGAAGGACATCACTCACCCTTGAGAGGAAAGTAGTGGCCTTCAGGTGAAGGAGTTAGTTGGGCCTTTCCCTAAGTGCAGAGTCTCTTCCCTAGAAGGCAGAGGGACAAGCATGAAGTATCGGCTTCATGTGCCAATACAATGTTATGCACTTAGGGGGTGATAAGCGGAAAATTTCTATGAATAATTGTATATGAATTGGAATCCTTGTGAAGACATTTTATTTTTGTATATGGTTATCCTCATGGCTTAGGCATACCTTTACCCATCTTTTGAGGTTGCTATGGTAACTTGTTGTGTAAGCTCAAAATGGGAGTTCAATATTGTATCATGTAAATGTTTTTGATTAGGTAAAATAGGTTTTACAGGGATCTTGAAACCCAAAGTTTTACAGCGAAAAGAGCTAAATAAAATAGTCTAAAAAAACAAAAAACTGCCTCAAAAGGCCAGAGACAAAATAAGGCTCGAAGCTAGTGACCAAAGGCCAGAGAGGAAGGGACAGGCGAGTAGGCTAGTGATTGTCTGTGTCCATGGCCTGCAAGATTTTTGCAGCATCATTGTCCTTCTAACTGGCCTTGCCCTCCTGAATCCTGGTAGGAGTGTTCATCTAGTTTCCTTGATTCGCCTAGTCACTGGCCTCTTTCTGAAGAACATCCCGGTTGAATCTTTGCTCTGTGTTCTGCTCCACATCCCTTTCAAGGCCAGTGGTAGTAAGATAGTCCCCCAAATTGACAATGTTATTATTCAAGGTGTGAAGGGTGTCCACTATCTGTTTGGTGATTATCTGGTGGATAGAATCCAGCCTTTGGACCTTCTGCTCAAGCTGGGTGAGCCTGTCATCGTGATGGTCTCTGGAGACCTAACCTCTATCTTTCTCCTGGCTGCCCACCTGGTCATTTCTTCCTTTGGCATCCTGGTCCTTGTCAGTTCCCTGGTTGTTGGGTTGGTTGCTCCTGTCCTTCAGAGCCTCAATTTCCTGAAAAAGCCACTTGATGGACCGAAAGTTGTCAATCAGACTGTTCTTTGCATTTTTCAAGAAGTTGAAGCCAGTTTCATGCACATTTTTGGAGAGAACCAAAAGAGTAGGGTCAATGAGCTCGTTGTACTGGGTGCTTTTGTCAAGGTCCTCCAGCACCTGGATTTTGGCAGGTTCTCTAACAATACCCAAACTGACTTTGTCCCCATAGAAGTTCCTCCAGGCCCTCCTCTTATTCTTTCTGATAACCTGCCCCCCTTTTTCAACCATGATTTCAATCATCTCCTCCGGGGGAAAAATGGGAACCTCCTAAGGCAGATTGGGCTGGGTGGGGCTGGGGGGCACGTCAACAAGGTCGTTGGGATGTTCCTGGGGCAGGACCTAGTTAACTTTTCTTTTCTTGGGGTTATCCTTAGGGTCCATAGGGGTCACCACCTCCTTGTCATTTTCTCTCCCCTTATCTTCTTCCATCTCATTATCCTTCCCTGTTTCCGAATCCTCCTCCTCAAACTCCGTATCAGACTCCACTTCATCATCACTGGCCTCTTTCACCTCCTTGGGATGAGGAGAGGAGGGGATTGGGGGAAGACATCTGGGGCTCTTCCTTCTAGGGATGCGAGGATCACGGGTAGCAGGGGTAACTTTGCATGGGATGTCAATTTTCTCTGATTTCACTTCAAGCTCATCCCCAGAATTAGAATTGGCAATGTCCTTCGAAGCATTGCCTGAAACCCCAATGATTTTACCAATAGTGAGGGTTTTCAAGAACTCATAAACCAGAAGCAGAAGACCCTCATGGAGGGCAGGGTTTTTGACAGGGCATTTCTTGAACCCCTCTATATTCTTAGCCATGGAGGTGAAAATGTAATACGTAAGAGAAATTTTCACTTTGTGTCTAAAATGATTTAACAAAACAAAATGATGAGTCCTTATTCTATTAAACTTGGGGTCGAGAGTGACATATTCAATGATAATCCTGAGAACATACCTCCAGAACTTTTTGATGGACTCAACGTCGTAGAAGGTGTTAATCTTGACTAGTTTTCTTTTCTCCTTATCATCCTTGAAAAAGTCGTTGATAGCATTGGCAGACATCTTCTTGTCCCTGTAAAAATTCAAGCCATCCTAAGAAAGGCCAGTTACCTCTGCAATGAGACCCTCAGTGATTTGGTGGGAAACACCATCAATTTTGACCCTACCATTTTGCCAGGAATCAACCATAGCTTTAGTGACCCCTGCATCAAAACCATGAAGCTTCTCCATGTATTTAGTTATACCACCCCTCTGGAGCTTTCTCCAGACCTTCCTCTTCTCTTTCCACCTCTCCACTTCATCCCATGGCTCTCTTCTGATCCTTTCTCCCACCATAGCTGATTTCGGCTCAACTAACCCTAATCCACTAGCAGTTTTACCAAATTCAGAGTAGCAGAAGGCGCTGAGAGCGAAAATTATTTTGCGCTGGTTGATGGGTTTATTTTTGGCTTCCTTTCGCTTGTGTCTTCCGTACATGTGATTATGAAATGGAGGGGGTTCTGCATAACTCCAAATAATTCCCTTTTTAAAGTACAATTTAGCAAATCCTATGATCATTAAAGAGATGTTATGTTGGTGCCATGGATTTTCTCCTTTCGGATTAGCTCAGTCGCCGCCACCAAAAAAACATTATTACTTCTCCACGTCATCACCGAGTTACTTACAACCGCTTTGTTGGCAAACCAGTCAGCGACTGTGTTTGCTTCACGATAAACGTGGGTGACGTGGAAGTTTTTAAATTTCCTTAGGTCCAATTTTAGGTCCTCAATAATTCTTTCGATGGTCCAGGAGGGTTTAGTGGCTCCTAGAATGCAATTTATTATATTTAAGGAGTCACCTTCAAGCCACAGTTGCTCAATCCCTGAGGCCAAGGCCAACTTAACAATGAACCTAGCAGCACTGGCTTCAGCTAGATGATTGGTTTGGTGGCCAATAGGGGAAGAGATAGCAGCAATGCCACCTCCTGAACTATTTCTTATGATTCCTCTACATCCAGCTGGCCCTGGATTCCCCTTGGCTGCCCCATCGAAATTGGCTTTATGCCAGTTCTCAAGGGGAAAGGACCAAATAGCCTCCTATCTTCTTTCATGGCTTTGCTATTCCCTCCAACCTTAATGTCTCCTTCTCTGGTTATGGCATAGTTCTCTATCATTAGGCCTTCGATTTTCTCAACTATAATAACCTAAGGAGCTTCCCTATCTCTGAAAATCCTATTGTTGTTCTCCTTCCAAATTCCCCAACAGAAGTGTGAGAGGATCCAGGAGCTCAATAGCTAAGATTTCAATCTTTGGTGGTGGCTTCTCTACTGACTAAAGAAATCCTGGATGCAAGCTAGGGGGCACCAATTGAAGTCCAGGTTAGTAGTCAAATGGCTCCACACTTTGGAGGAGAAGGGGCAATGGATGAACATATGATTAACCATTTCCTGATCTTGCTTACAGAGGCAGCATCTATTAGGTAATATTTGGCCTCTCTTGGCTAAATTATCCAAGGTGAGGATTTTATCTTGTAAGAGGAGCCAGAAAAAAATGTTTATCTTAGGCGTAAGCGTAGGGATCTAGGCTTTGGACCAAATAGGTTTCTCCTCTTTGCTCACTAGGGATAGATAGCCAGAGGCCACAAAGTAAAGGCCCCCTGAAGAATCTCCCCAAACTAAAGAGTTGCCATTCTGGTTGGTGAAGATGGCATTCAGAGAGGACATTAAAGGCTTGAGGTCCTACGAAATATCAGCCAGATTGTGCCATTCATTACCATTTTTGTAGTTCCTTACCATCAAACCATATCTGCCAATACACTGATCTGCCCACCTCCCAAAAATGGGGTGATTAATGAGGGGTTCCTGACACAGCCGGCTATCCTGCCAAAAAAGAATTTTGTCTCCCATTCCAACTTTCCATTTAGCCCTAGATTTTGCAAGGGGGAGGGCCTTCAAGATCCCATTCCAAATGTGATATCCTGTCAGCAGCTTGGTCCCTTGAAATATGGAGATAAGAGACTGTCTATCTAGATATTTCTTAGCTAGAATATCCCTCCAAACACCTGTGCTTTGGAAGATGCGCCAAGGATATTTAGCCAAAAGGGATTGATTGAGGTGAGAATTTTTTCTAATACCAAAACCTCCCTGGATTCTGGGCTGGCAGACAAGGTCCCAGGCAACCAGGTGGTATCTCTTGTGGTCATCAATCCCTGTCCAGAGAAAATCCCTTTGAATCCTCTCCATTCTTTTTGCAAACTTAACTGGAATCTTAAAAAGACTGAGGGCATAGGTTGGGAGGTTTTGGAGAATAGAGTTAACCAGAGAGCATTTGCCTTCTTGACTGAGGGTGGCCCCTTTCCAACCTGCAAGTTTCCTGTAGAAGTTGTCTATAATGCTGATCCAAAAGGAATCCCGAGGTTTCGTACCAAGAGGTAGCCCAAGATAAGTCACAGGTAGGGACCCGATGCCACAACCCAGGATGCGAGCAATTCTCCTCTGCCTCTCCAAGGGGGTGTTGAGGAAGAAAATCAAACTCTTATCCAAATTGATAGCCTGTCCTGAGCCTCTAGTGTAGAAGTTCAGAATGCTTTTGAAAGTCCTGGCCTCCTGGATAGAGGCTTCCCCCCCCAAGATAGTGTCATCCAAAAATTGTTGGTGGGTGAAAGAAGAGGGTCTCGAAGAAGGCCTTAGACCTTTCAAACTCCTGTCCTGGATCTTCAGCTGGATGAGTCTGCCTAGGCATTCTGCCAAGATAACAAAAAGGGCAGGAGAAATAGGGTCACCCTGCCTTAAACCCCTTGAGGGGGAGAAAAAAGGAGTGGGGAGACCATTAATCAGAACAGACAAAGAGGGAGAAGAAACGAGCTGAGAGATGAGTTTTCATACCTAAGCATCGAAACCAAAGGCCCGAAGGACAACAAAGAGGAAATTCCAGTCAACCCTATCGTAAGCTTTAGACAAGTCCAGTTTGAGAAGGAATCCTTCCTTTTTACCCACCTCTAGAGAGTGGATGACTTCGTGAACCAAGACGATGGAATCAAGGATCTGCTTGCTAGGGACAAAGCCATATTGCTGGGTTGAGATGATCAGGGGGAGAATGCTGAGGAGTCTGGAAGTGAGAACCTTGGAAATAATCTTGTAGAAAGAATTACAGAGGCTAATGGGCCTAAATTTGTCCAAAGAGTCAGCTCCCAGAATCTTGGGGATGAGGACAAGAAAATAAGCATTAAGTTCTTTGAGTAGATTCCTAGCCCCAAAGAATTCTTGGACCACCTTTACCACATCCTTCTTAACCACATTCCAATGAGTTTGAAAGAAGAAAGTAGGGAAGCCATCCAAGCTCGAAGCTTTATCCCTCGGGAGAGAAAAGAGGGCCTGGTGAATTTCCTCCAGGGAGGGGATAGCTTTCAGAAAGGAGTTATGATGATCTTGCAACAGGGGGGGATAGCTACCAAAATATCCTCTTGATCAGGCGTAGAGAGGGAAGGATCAGCCGTGAGAAGAGAGGAGAAGAAGCAAATAGCTTCCTTCACTATCTCTTCTTCCTTTGAAACCAGAACCTGGCCCTTTTTGATAATAGATATCCTATTATTAGCCCGATGTTTAAGGGTGGTCAGGTGAAAAAATATGGTGTTATGATCTCCTTCTTTCAACCAGATGACTCTAGATCTTTGTTTCCAATAAAGCTCTTCCTTAGATATGATGTTATGCAGATCCGAAAGGATAGCCTTTTCCTCCTGCCTATTGTGATTGTCATATCCGGATAGCTGGATTTCTTCCTGGATAGAATTGAGCTGATCAATTTTCTCATCTTTCTCCTAGAAAATGTGGCCAAAGTCAATTTTGTTCCAAGATTTGATGTTCCTTTTCACATTTTTCAGCTTATGGGCAACTCTAAACATAGCAGTACCATCAACCTCAAAGTTCCACCAAGAAGAGATTTTTCCTTCCAGCGCTGGATGGGAAAGCCACATTTTCTCAAAGCAAAAAGGGAAGACCCTTTTACTAGATAGGGGGGTGACAAAGAGAGAGATCGGGGAGTGGTCGAAACCCACCCTAAGGAGGAGGGATAATCTACAAGAATGGGAAAGAAGCCATTCTGAAGATATGAGGGCTCTGTTGAGGCGAACCTGAATGCTATCTCCCCCAACTCTCCTATTAGACCAAGTGAAACTTCCCCCTTGAAGGTCCATATCCAAAAAGGCAAGATTCTGAATGAACAAGGCGAGGTCACGCTTATTGTCCTAATCCGAGGCAAGGTCCCCCCTTTTGTCAGCATTAGAGAGAGGCGAGTTGAAGTCCCCCATGATAATCCCTTTG
This sequence comes from Cupressus sempervirens, assembly GCA_028749045.1. Classification (NCBI taxonomy): domain Eukaryota; kingdom Viridiplantae; phylum Streptophyta; class Pinopsida; order Cupressales; family Cupressaceae; genus Cupressus; species Cupressus sempervirens. The sequence continues at coordinate 392,462,997 of CM053788.1, read as the reverse complement.
TTAACATTGCAATTGGAGAGGATGTCGAGGAGCTTGACCCAAAAATAGTTCCTTTCCTTCTTGGTTTTGGGGGCGTATAGGTTAAGGATAAACCAGGAATCATTGCTATGGATGTGAGATACCTCACACAGAAGAGCATTGTAAGAGCTAAAAAGAGTAGATAACTTGAAGGCCCTGGAATTGTACAGGAGTAGTACTCCTCCAGAAGTACCTTCCAAATCTGAGGCTTCGCAACAAAAAACTTTATTGAAGGATATCCTCTTAACCAAGTCCCTTTTCATTTTAGTCTCCTGTATCATCAGAAAGTCGGGTCTATGGTCTCTAATCATATTGCTGACTAGATCCTGTTTATGAGCCCCATTTAGGCCCCTTATATTCCATGAGATGACTTTCATTTCTTACTTCTTGAGAAATCCTTGATAGTTCTCTGGCCCCCATCTGCCAGGTTCCTTTTTGTTTCTTCTTGAAGAAGCTGATTTGAGTTCTTTCTTCCTGCTCCCTTGGGGGTTATCCCGACATCAGCTTTGACCCTGCTTCTGGTAGACGCTGGAGATGAAGGAGGGAGGAAATTATACTAGTTCTTCTGGTTCTTCTTTTTCTTCTTTAGCATGCACCAGTCATCAAGGCTTATCGTCGCATTGCTTTCTAACTGACCTTCCCACTAGGCGATCTGGTTTGCATCCGTGTTTTTAATGAGAAAATGGAGCTTGGCCTCTAGCCCTTTGGGAGTAGAAGGTACTTCCCCCTTCGACCCTAAAGGGGTCTGGGAATTAGTGAGGTTATGGGAAAGAAGCTTATCTTGGTTCTCCATAGCTTCTGGAGAAATTTGGGCTAGGGCTTCCTGCCCCAAACTAAGCTGCTCTTTTGCTTCCAAAAGTGGAGCTTGCTCCTCTGCAGATATAAGCTGCTTTGTGGCATCCAAAGGAGGATCTTGCTCCTCAGCATATTCCAAGGCTTGGGATTGGGGATTAGCCTGCTTCTTAGGAGCCTCCATCGTGGCTGAATGTGGCATCTCCAAGGCATGACCCTTCATAAGGGGGGGTAGCACTAGCCTGCTCCTTGGTGGTGTCCTTCTTAGGTGTATCCTTCAAGACTTTATCCTTATGGCTGACAACCTTCCTCCCCTGCATCGCAGAAAGTTTGTGTCTCCATAGCAACTTCATCTTACCCTTACCTGAAGGGTGGGATGATTGCTTCTTGACTGGTTTCGTGGGCAACTTCTTTGCCGCATAGGGGCACTGGTGGGCCTTATGACCAGCCTTCAGGCAAAGGAAGCAAGCAAAGGGGATAGTTTCATAAATGATTTTCTGGTTGTGCATTCCAAGTTTAGAGTGAAGAGCAACAAACTCAGGCATGTCTGTTCCTTCACTCACCCCAATGCATATGCGAGCGTAATTGAGATGATGTTTAGAGGTAGAGATCGGATCCATTGAGAGGAGTTCCCCTAAGGTCCTTGAAATCTCCACAAAGACATCCTCATTCTAGTATTCTAACGACAGTTCAGGCAGTCTGACCCACACAGGGACTTGGACAGAGAAAGAATCATTCAAGCTCATTCTGGATGACCACTTCTGAAGCACAAGGGTAGAGCATCCAAAGGCCCATTGCCCTTCACATAGGATGCTTTCAAGGTCTTCCAAGCATGAAAAGTCGAAAGACATGAAGCCTTTTGCCATTGCCGTTACTAAGACCTGACCTTTGAGAGCCCATTTTTGTTTGATGAACAACCTAACATCGTCAATGTTCGATCTAGGACCCAAGAATCTCCCAACCAAAGTTGAAGCCATGGCCCGAATGTTTTGATCCACTATCTCATCCAAAATGGCTATCGCACAAAAACCTTTCTCAAAGTCCTGGATTGTTTTAACAGGCAGGAAAGAGGACTTACCTGAGGGTTTTACCCCAAATAACAAAGACCATTTTGTTGGAATATTCAAATAGGAATAATGCTTCTGAGAGGGGGGGTGAATCAGAAGTATTGTACTTTTTGGCATTAAAAATTTTTAAACTGAAAGTAGATTGCATGCATATAAACATATCAAACAATTATGAAAAACACATAATCATCACCACATAACACTTGAGATTTTGGTAACCCAGAAACCCTCAAGAAATAAGAAGGTAAAACTGGGGTGGGGATGATACCCACAAAATCACTGCAGTAATAAAGTTTAACCACTTCTGATGGTTTGCCCTGTTAAAGCCCTGCCCTATTAAAGGCTTTACACTGCATCAATAGTGACCTGGTTAAAGGATTTCAAACACTTTACATGAAGTGTTACCATATTAAAGGATTTAATCACCTATTTAAAGGATTCTACAAAATAGTTGTTAAGCTAACCAATCACCATATTGTTTTCTTCCTAATACAATTGTTAAAGAATATTAGGTATAATAAACCCGATAGCTTACAATCCTTCGATTGCTGAATACAGGCACTTGATCTGCTTTCCCTGATCTTGATCCTTTATGATCTAATACTCTTCACTCTGAGAATAGTTTTCCCTTGAACACCCTCATCCATCTATCATTGGGTTCAATGTAATTTCGTCTTCCTTATAAAGGCATTCGAAGACTTAGGGTTAGGTATGGATCTACGATCCATATTGAATCTCTATTTCCCACTCATTCCTTGCACTTCTCTTATTGGTTACATGCCTTCTCCATTTTTCTTATTGGCTGCATGGGAAAACCAAAAGATTCGATCTTATCTTTTAATCCTTCAAGATTCATCATATGTCGGCCATAAAAATGATTTACATCTAAATTTGTAATGTTACAAACTCATATGTGCATTTTGTGTTGCTCGACACTTACTGATCTCTGATGCTCGACACTTATATTAAACTGGCTTACTCGACACTTCTTGTGTTTCTGTATTGCTCGGCATCATCTATGACTTGGCACTCAAATGTCACTCGGCACTTGTATCATGCTCGACACTTAAAGTCATTCGGCACTAAATCTTCACTCGGCACCTGAAGATCACTCAGTACCTGTTGGATTTCCTGACTCGGCTCATATTGTGGCTCAGCATATGTAGTGTACTCGGCTCCAATGTAGAAAGTGATTAAGTGTGTTGGAACTCAAGTGTCAAAAACCATTCTAAGACTAACAATCTCCCCCTTTGACATGAGTGACAAAAACACTTAACTACCCTTATGAGTACATGCACTAATCTGCTTGGTATATATAGTCAAAATTTGTAATGTACAATATATATACCTCAAAGGTATTGTAACTTCCGCTGAGTTGATTGTACCATTATCAGTGCTATCTTGGTAACCAAAATTTGATGTTGTATATCATACTCTGCCTTTGTTGTCTTATTTCCCCCATTATCTTGTCTCCCACTGTTTTTATTATCTCCCCCTTTTTGACACTTATGTCAGAGGGTTTTAAGGGTTAAGACCACATTTCACCAAAAATGTGTTGTTTACCTCCATAATCATCCTAAGAGTTACATCCCAATTATGCAAAGCAATTTCCAATGATTTATGTTGGAGGGCAGTTTTTGCAGCAAGATGAATAAGTCCTTCTGAAGTAGAAAGATTAGTAGGATCTTTCTTGAGAACAGTTTCAGCATAGACTTGTTCTTTATGGAGGATTTCCAAATGTGGGGTTATAGAAGATTGGAGCTATAATAGTTTGGCCTTGATGGTGGCCTCTTCTGTTATTAATACAGCTATTTCTTTCTGAGTGTGAAGCGTTTGAGCAAAATGCGTCTCACTTTGAGCTAGATCTCTAGGTAGCTGCATGCTAGAAATATTCAAATTTCTTTCTAGGCTCTTTATCTTTTGGCTGGTCTCTTGTGTGAAATATGAAAAGTCACACAACTTTTTGTATAATGAGAATATTCTCTCAAGTACCTTTTTGACTTTGTCTAAGACCTTTGCCAATTCTATCTGATAAAAGTGTTATTTCACTGGATATTTTCTCATTAACTTTTCCTTGAAATTTTCTTTCAGACCATTCCATGAGTTTTGCATTTGTTTCTAGGTCTGCATTTGTCACCTGTTCAAAAATATCTGATAATTGCTCCATAATATGCTCTGACTCATCTAGTGACTGAATACTGAAGGCATCCATAAAGATGTCTTTAATCTCATGCATTGTTTGCTTTTGTTTATACTCCTTCCTTAGTATTTCTTGCCTCTTCCTTCTATGTAATGCTTCCTGTACCTCATTGATTTGATCAATTTGTTTATTGTTTTTGAGTCATAGCTTGGTATGACTATTTCCTCATCTAGTTCAGGGTCTCCATAGTGAAGCACCCTTGCAACTTTGGTAGAACTTGATCCTGGTGCTGATATTTGAAATGGTTGTTGTGAAGGAGTTCTCGAGGTAGGCAAATTTATCAATGTTTTTATTGCCTCTTGCTCTTTAGGGGTTTCCTCTATTTTCTCCTCCTGTTGTCTACCTTGATCAATTATTGTAATTTTAGGAAGTCCACCTTCTGTTTGAGTTGTAGGATCAGATGTAATAGTTTGTCCTATTTGTTCTATTGTTTTTTCTCCAGCTGCACTTGGCTTCTGTATTGTGGTGTCAACTATGCCTGTTGAAATGACTATTGGCATTTGAAGTTGACCACTAGTAGCTGTAGAGATGTTGGAAGGTGGTTCTTGTGGATTCACCTTATCTCTAACAGTGTTTTCTACTAGTGTTTTCAATTCATCCACACTGACCAATACTGGATCTGTACATAATCTTGCTTGTTGTGTGGATTGGTCAAGGATTCTTTTGAGATCCTCTGCAGTTAATGGATTGATGTTCTGAGCAGAAGTGTCAGGAACATCTTGTACAATTATTGTTTTTGCAGGTGTGATGGGTACATGAGGAGGACTAGAAGGTGACATTTGTGTGTCTTGCACACTCTGATCTTGTTGCTGCTCTTGCTCAGTTGTTGCTATTATATCTTGCTTTTGTGTCTCCTCCTCTGTTTCTCTCTTTTCTTCTTCCTTCTTTTCTTCTTTTTGTTTCTTTTCTTCATCCTTCTTCTCTTCTTCACCTTGCTCTACTTATGTCTTCTCTTCTCTCCTTTTTCTTCTTTCTACTGGTGGAGCAGAAGCTTCTTCCTTATATTCTTTTTCAAGAAAATCTTCAATCTTTTTGTACAAGCTCTTCCATAATTTGGTTGTTCTTTGTACAATATCTTCCATTTTGTTTTGGAGAATGAAGAATGCCCTGTATTTAGGTGTAAACTTGGCATTGTGCCTTTTGACTGCTTTTTCTACTTGCTCCTTAGTCAAATTAGGCAGTATGCTTGCTAGGGTTGATTCTCTCATCTCCTTTTCCATTCTTAAATAGAAATGTCATCTGTCTTCTACAATTTTTGACAGTTCATCTGGCAATTGTCCATCTAGTTCAAGAGGGGTGTACTTGAACTGTGCCATCATTCCATAAATTGGTTCCTCTATTCTATTATGTTCTTCTTTAGTGAACTTATTAAAATCAACTTCATTTATATTGCTTAAATCTCCATTTCCAATCTTTTTACATATTATATCAACTGAAGAATGACTTACCTTTTCAGATCAATCTTCTTCATCAGTATCAGGTTGAGCTACATATCTTCTTCTTTTCCTAGGCTCATCCTGTGTCTTCTTGATTGGTTTCTTCTTTGTTGCTTTCTCTTTGGCTTTTTGAGTTGAGGCCCTTGTTGCAGCTCTAGTTGTTGGCTTTTGGGGTGATGACATAGCAGCTTTCTTTTGTTTGGGCTGAGCTAGAAGTTGATCTTTTGTCTTTCTTTTCTTTGTCTCAACTTGGGTTGGTGCTTCCTTGGTTTCTTCTTCCTCAACACCTTCCTCCTTGTCTTCACCTAGGCCTTGAGTTAATTCCATTGGGCCTTGCTCTTGTTCATCCTCTTCATCATCATTGTCATCATCATCGTCTTTAGCTTTAGCCTCTATCCCTTCACCAAATTGCGTCTTAATTTTCTTCATCAATTTATCTTTCCTTTTCAATGTGGAGTTAGTTTTTAATTCCATATTTATTTTTTATCTTACCACATCATAAGTGCCAAAATGTGGGGCACTCTTATCTGTTTCTTCTGCCAACAATGCAGTTATTGTTGTAGATGCCTCATCAATTGATTTCATAACCAAATGGCCTTAGCCATCTCACCCTTGGAATTGCAGCTTGAATGCAGGTGAAGTCAATATCAACTAAGAAACATATATCATTAATATTTTTTTCTACTAAAGAAACTGGTATTCTCACCCTTTTCTTCATGGATTTCTTGAAATCCTCAAAATAGCTTGTCATTAGAGTATCATAATTTTCTCCCATTTGTTCTATATACTCATTTATTTGGGATATGATAGTCTTATCACTCCTCCATGTCACTTTGTTGAAAGAAGGAAATTCATTCTGAACATAAAAGAATATACAAACCAAAATTGCTCCAAATTTACATTGAGCACCCTTTGTCCTTCTTATTGCAGTTAGGTTTTCATTTATCTACTGTAGTTGTAGTTTAGCAAGATCATAAGTATGATCCTTTTTTACCAGTTTATAACCTACATCTACTACTATGCACAGAACATTGTAGAGTCTACTGGATTGATAGAATTTGTGGGCAATAACTCTAACAACAAACTCAACTAGAGGATCCTAAATGGTATGAATAGTCATTCCTCTCTTGTTCCATTGAGCACCTGTATTCTTTTTAATGACCTCCTTGGATTCACTTCTCAAGGTCTTGTGCCCATCTAGGGTAGGATATCCAATTATCCTATGAATTATTCTTTTTGTTAGTTTGACAGGGACATCTTCTAACCACAAACTACCATCATGAATTTTGCTCAATACAAGTCTGATCCACTCTGTCTTGAATATGATGGGAAAACTTAAAACTTGTGTCAAACCCTTCCTTTCAACAATTTTGTATTCATCTTTTAATACTCTATTGACACACAGCTTTGCAAAGGCTTCTCTAATTTGCATGTCTCCTAGGGCTCCTATCTTGAAATTGTAACATCTTCTTACATCCTGAACCATGACAACGTTTGGGGGTATGCAAGAAACGGCTCCGAATGGGTCATTTTTGTATGCCACTTCAAGAATAGGGTGAAAATAAGGTTGCCTAACTTCATTAGACACTAGTTGTACTTCAAACGACTCTTTTTCTAGGGTTTTCTTGGAACTTGAAGCCATTTATGCAAACTAGGGTTTCTTTTATAGAAATACAAAATTGCGTAGCTCGGCACAAATGAAAATACCTTAAGATCAATGAAAACTCATTGTTTACAATTTACTTGGAATATCGGATTCTCTGTTGTGAAGTCACTCTGTGCTCTTTATCTCCTTTGCTTCTTGATCGCGATGAGGAAAAATGATTGAAATCGCGATAATATACCCTATTTCTGTCGCATTAAATGCTCAACTGCAAACTTAGCTTATGAAGGATTTTTAACATTACTCGGCTTGCACTACATTCTTATTTTACTTGGCTTCCATAGGAGTTTCTTAACTCGACATCAGTCATCAACTCAATCACTATTAGGAACTCAGCTTCCACTAGGATTTTACTTGGCATCCAAAGACTGTCTTGGCATCTTGTTTCATGCAAATTTGTACTTTGCATTACTTCTTCATGATTTAGGGCTAATGTATGATACTTCTTTGTATGTATCAACCCCATAGACTCATCTTTGAGATTAATTGGATGAGAAATGATGACTTGACCTTGTGAGTGAAGTGACCCTTTCATTGGATGTACTTGATTCATTCTTTTTCTGCCATGTCTTCTTCATGTTTGTTCTAATGTATTCCTCATCAATCTTTTCTTTGCCCTTGTTTGATTCAATTTTTGGTGCTTTTGACCTTATAGAACAATTTCTGCTGATGTGACCAATTTTCAGGCAACTGAAACATGTGGTTTGGCTTAGCCACTTGCTATAATTCCCTCTAAAATGTGTTCTTATGCAATTCTGGAGTATATGTCCATATTCCTGACAATAATGACAGCTATGCCTGGTGTTGTAATGCCAATGGTACTGACTTCCATTTCCTTTTGTTTTAGTTTGATGATTTGATGTCCACATAGGCTTTAATCTACATTCAAATGCTCTGTGTCCATACTTCTTACAATTATAACAATGTCATCAAATCTTTGTGTCCTTGTAACTTTGGACCTGCAATCTTGTGTCATATGTCCTTGCATGTTGCAGTTGTGACAGTAACTTTTGTTTTTGGGTGTGTTTGTCTGATTGATTCTTCTACTCTTGCAAACATTAGCAGTATGCCCCCTTTTATTATAGTAATGACAAGTAGGTTTTAAATCCTTACCTTTGCCACTTCTTTGTTCAACGCTCTTTGATGATTCTCCAATTTCAGTGCTTTTGTATCCAAGCCCTGATGTATCATGGGCTGATCTTGGAAATTTCATCAATTGTTCAAAGTACTTGATGGATTCACTTGATTTGTTGAGATTCTCTGCTACCTCTTTTTCTCTATTCAATTCATTCTGTAGTTGTTCATTCTGCATCTTCAAAGTGGAGATCTCAATATCTTTTATGTTGAGTTCATGATGAAGATTCATTATTTGGGCAAGTGTATCCATCTGCATGTTTGAGATCTTTGATAATTCAATACATTTTTCTTCAAGTCTGTTTGCGAGATTTCTTTTGTCATTTTCCATCATGAATTTGTCCTCAACTGCTCTTTTCTTTTGTTCAGTGATTTCACATAACATTATTTCCTGAGATTCATGTTCCATCTTGAGAGATCTTATTTCGTCTGCTTGAACTTTGTTTTTCTCCATTAGTTCTGCTATTGTTGCATCAAACTCTTTAGTATCTCCATTGGTACATAGTTTTGTGGTATCAATCTCCTTGTAGTTTATATCATTTTCAGCTATGGCTATATCCTTCCTTCTCTTCAAGGATTTTCTCAATTCCTCCCTTGCTTCCTCTACTTTGTGTAGAGCCAGTTGCACATCAATCACTTGATTGTCAATAATCTTCCCAAGTTTGAAGACTTCCATCTTTAGATCTTTTTCTCCAAGTTCTTAGACTTCTTCTTGTGAGAACCTTGCTCTGATACCAATTGTTGGAATATTCAAATAGGAATAATGCTTCTAAGAGGGGGGGTGAATCAGAAGTATTGTACTTTTTGGCATTAAAACTTTTTTAACTAAAAGTAGATTGCATGCATATAAACATATCAAACAATTATAAAAAAACACATAATCATCACCACATAATACTTGAGATTTTGGTAACCCAGAAACCCTCCAAAAATAAGAAGGTAAAATTGGGGTGGGGATGATACCCACAAAATCACTGCAGTAATAAAGTTTAACCACTTCTGATGGTCTGCCCTGTTAAAGGCCTACCATGTTAAAGGCTTTACACTGTATCAATAGTGACCTGGTTAAAGGATTTCAAACACTTTACATGAAGTGTTACCCTGTTAAAGGATTTAATCACCTATTTAAAAGATTCTACAAAATAGCTGTTAAGCTAACCTATCACCATAGGGTTTTCTTCCTAATACAATTGCTAGAGAATATTAGGTATAATAAACTTGATAGCTTACAATCCTTCGATTGTTGAATACAGGCACTTGATCTGCTTTCCCTGATCTTGATCCTTTGTGATCTAATACTCTTCACTTTGAGAATAGTTTTCCCTTGAACACCCTCGTCCATCCATCATTGGGTTCAATGTAATTTTGTCTTCCTTATAAAGAAATTTGAAGACTTCGGGTTAGGTATGGATCTATGATCCATATTGAATCTCTATTTCCCACTCATTCCTTGCACTTCTCTTATTGGTTACATGCCTTCTCCATTTTTCTTATTGGTTGCATGTTGATTGCATGGGAAAAACAAAAGATTCGATCTTATCTTTTAATCCTTCAAGATTCATCATATGTCAGCCATAAAAATGGTTTACATCTGAATTTGTAATGTTACAAACTCATATGTGCATTCTGTGTTGCTCAACACTTACTGATCTCTGATGCTCGGCACTTATATTAAACTGGCTTACTCGACACTTGTTGTGTTTCTATATTTCTCGGCATCATCTATGACTCGGCACTCAAATGTCACTTGGCACTTGTATCATGCTCGGCACCTAAAGTCATTCGGCACTTAATCTTCACTCGACACCTGAAGGCTGCTCGGCACCTGAAGATCACTCGACACCTATTGGATTTCCTAACTCGGCTCATGTTGTGGCTCGACATATGTAGTGTACTCGGCTCCAATGTAGAAAGTGATTAAGTGTGTTGGCACTCAAGTGTCAAAAACCATTCTAAGACTAACACATTTTGTAGTTCCTAGCTTGTTTGGTATGGGAACCAACAGAATCTTAGCTGCTTCTTTAGGATGGATAGTTGGGCCCCCCTCCACACTTTTCGACTAATCTCATGTGCCAAAATCAGCCAGTCTGCCTCCATCTTGTTGTCCGTGTTCCTACCCAGGGATCTGAATCTGGCCATCCAAGGAGATCCTGCCCTTGCAGGAATTTGAAATTTGAAAGCTCTCGCTCCCTCCGCTCCCTCTGGTCTCACTTCCCATTGATTCATAGAAAGCCTAAAATTAAGTTACAGATATGTTACTTGTATCATGTAAATGTTGTATTGTGAGTTTGTGCTTGAATGTTACCCAGTTAGTCTTGGTTCTCCAAGCTCGGTGGGTGGTCTCATAGAGACCTAGGTTGGGATGTGAGCTCTCCATGGTTGCATTTTTTAGTCTTGCAGGTTTTCATGAGGATATTTATTGAAGAGAAAGCTTTGGAAGATTGTCATTATGTTAGTGTTTATGAGAAGAAAATATTATGAAGTTTGAGAGTTATTGTTTGAGAAATTCATTTGTAGCTCTTCATTGTTGTAATGTATAGTTGCAAGTTTGAAAGTGGATCAAATGATTCCATATAAGATTGTAATAGTGTAGATGTGAGATCAATATTGTAAATGTATTAATTGAGAATGGTTCTCCAACTTTCATTCTATAATTCGTATTGCATTTAAAAGTAGTATTCATGAAAGATTGATTGCAACATGTGTTTCAATTGTTCAAGAAATGTAGATGTTTGTAATCAACCATAAGTAATTTTGAAATATAAATGAATGATAGATCATATGTTGTTTTAAGTTGAGTAAATGGTAGAATAGTTGATTTGAAATCATACACAAAAGAATATAAAGTAGATGGTGTTAGAATGGAAATAAAGTGTTGAAAAGATAATATGTATCTTATTTTAGTATGCTTATTTTTTAGTTGAAAATCAAATTTTACATCACTTTCAAATCAAATAATTAAATACAAAAGAAATGCTAGAAATTAAATTAAGTATTGTAATAAAATATTTGTTATCCTAGCTTCAAAACCCACTAAAT